>CANTUZ010000025.1:20504437-20945248 GCA_947846985.1 Fratercula arctica | reverse complement strand
ACACCCTTTCCTCTTACTGACAGGATCGAGAATACCACCTGGGCCCCCATGCCCCTGACTACCTGCCCCTCGAGCTCTGTAGTAATTTCTGGTACTGCCCAGGTTTGCCTGGCAGTATCATTTGTGCCCCACATGTAATAACAGCGGGGTTAATAGTCAGAGGGCCCGGACAAGCCTGTCAGTCCCTCCACAATATCCCAGATCCTGGCCCCTGGCAGGCAGCAAGCCTTTCTAGATGATTGGTTGGGTTGACAGATGGGTGCCTGTGGTGGGTTGACCTTGGCTGACCACCAGGTGCCCACCCAGCTGCTCTATCACTCCCCTCCATCAACAGGAACAGTGGGATAATACAATGGAAAGCTCATGGGTCAAGATGAGGACAGGGAGATTACTTACAAATTACTGCCACAGGCAAAACAGACTCAACTTGGGGAAATTAATTTAATTTGTTGCCAATTAATTGTAACAGAATAGAACAGTGAGAAATAAGAACAAAACTAAAAACACCTTTTCCCTCCCCCCTCCCTTCTTCCTAGGCTCAACTTCACTCCTAACTCTTCTACCTCCTCCCCTGAGAGGTGCAGATAGTGGGAGGGACCGGCATGAGTGAAGTGTGTGAGGGTCACAGCATCAGCAGTTGTATTTGGGCCACGGGTCACAGGCCTGCGTTACCAGAATGCTGGCTTCTGATGGGGGGAATGAAAGACCATGCAAGAGTACCAGGAAGAAACCATGCAAGAGTACCGGGAAGAAACAGTAAATGACTGTAACGGGTGACTCATTGCTGCAGGGGACAGAGGCATTGTATTGATTCTGGCTGGGATGGAGTTAACTTTCTCCATAGCAGCCCTCATAGCGCTCTGCTTTGTATTTGTAGCTAGAACTCTTTTGATAATAAACCAATGTTTTCTGAGCAGTGCTGGCACAGCATCAAGGCTGTCTCTCCAACCCTCACCACCCCCAAAGGCCAGTAGGCTGGGGGTGGAAGAGAGCTTGGGAGGAGACGTAGCCAGGACAGCTGACCCAAAGTGACCAAAGGGCTATGCCATACCATATGATGTTGTGCTCAGCAATAAAAGCTGATAAAGTTCCTGAGTTCAGCTCCTGTCTGTCACTGAGTCCAGACCCAGTGCTTGCTGATGATGTGATCGTCATTCTGGGAGCTCAATATTGGGTTTGTATATATTTCACTATTTTCTTATTAATATTGTCATCTTTTCTTTTTATTGTTAATATTTCGTTAAAGCTGTTTTATTTATTTTTCAACCCATAAGTGTCTCTCCCTTATTCTCTCTCTCCCTTCCCCTTCTGGGGAGAGGGAACACTCTGTCGCTCATTTAGTGGTCAGTCCAGCCTAAATCACGACAGTAGCTTTTTTTCATTCTTCACATAACATTAATCATTTACCTTTTCTCAGAAGACCCTTAAAAAAACCCCATGTATCTGCTTCCCTTAATTACTACTCTCTGATACTGACATTCTACAGCAGAATGCACAATGAGGATTACTAGAACTATGAGTTTTTTCCTTTGTACAGAAATCTTTTAAAATTACGTTAAAAAAGAGTTAACAAAATACAATCATACTATTTTTTTCTCTTCAAGAAATCAAGTTAAGCCATTGTCTTTTTAAAAAATATTTTACAACATTATGACTCTCTTCTTCCCTTGATTTTTTCCCATGCTACAGTGCCAACCTTATTAAAAGTATGCACCTGGATTACAGACCTGATGGGAAAATAATACCTAGTTGTTTTATTACTTAACATTTTATTTTCCTACGCTTAGGTAAGTGCATCTAATTACTTTTTATCCCCAAGCCATTAGCAAGCTAGCACATGTCAGTTTGAAATGGCGACCGATACCATCAGGCATAATTATTTTTGTGGTGACTGGAATTAACTGTTGAGGTGAACTCATTCTGTGCCAATGTATTTCCTCCCCCAGCTGTGTACATACACCACCAGCAAATAAACAAGTACAGGTGACAAGTAGAAAAGAATTTATTCAACCTTCGTTTGGTTCTTCCACCTGTTCTGGTGCTGTTATCTTTATGGACCATCCTCCAAATAAATAATACAGTACTTGAGACTGTGTATATTATTTACATGCTGGTGGAGTCACCGAGCACTTGAATCCTCTTTCTGGAAGGGCATGGAGAACAAACTGGACATAAGTACCATAAAGCCAGTCATGGCAGAGCCTGAACCTAGTCAGCTGAAGTTGCTGCATTTTCCATTTTGCCACTATTAAAATAAATGACTCTCTAGCTCCTAGCATTTTAACTCAGAACCCACAGAATCACAGAATGGTAGGGGTTGGAAGGGACCTCTGGAGATCATCTAGTCCAACCCCCCCCCGCCAAAGCAGGGTCACCTAGAGCAGGTTGGATGTGAATGCATCCAGGCGGGTTTTGAATATCTCCAGAGAAGGAGACTCCACCACCACTCTGGACAGCCAGTTCCAGTGCTCTGTCACCTTCAAAGTAAAGAAGTTTTTCCTCATGTTCAGATGGAACTTCCTGTGTTCCAGTTTGTGCCCGTTGCCCCTTGACCTGTCACTGGGCACCCCTGAAAAGAGTCTGGCCCCGTTCTCTTGACACCCACGCTTTAGATATTTATAAGCATTCATGAGATCCCCTCTCAGTCTTCCCTCCTCCAGGCTAAAAAGACCCAGGTCTCTTAGCCTTTCCTCATAAGACAGATGTTCCAGTCCCTTGATCATCTTTGTAGCCCTCCACTCGACTCTCTCCAGTAGTTCCCTGTCCTTCTTGAACTGGGGAGCCCAGAACTGGACACAGTACTCCAGATGTGGCCTCACCAGGGCAGAGTAGAGGGGGACGATGACCTCCCTTGACCTGCTGGCCACGCTCTTTTTAATGCGCCCCAGGAGACCATTGGCCTTCTTGGCCACAAGGGCACATTGCTGGCTCATGGTGAGCTTTAACAGCTACAGATCGCTCCGCATAAATAATACTTTCATTTGAGGTTACCAGGAAATATAGCACAAATACAAAAGGGAGATACCAAGAATGCTGGAGTTCTCTGGGAAGTTTGGGTCTTGGTTCCACTTCCATCTATTGACTATTTATGTAATGGAACACTATTTTAAACAGCCAAATGGAGGGAAATCAGAACGTTCTTGCACTGTGACCGCTGGTTTACAGAAGCAGAATTGAGATCAGACATGACTGTTCTATCAGATATGATTGGGCTATATGATCCACTGATCAAGTCCGCTATAGACTAGGAAAGACTTGCAGAAGGAAAAAAAAACCTCTCCTGGGTCAAGTCATGGAAAAGATGTGAATGAGAAAAGGAAAAGAGAGCTTCAAGCAGTCTACAACCCCAACAGCAGAAGAGAGGAGGAGATGGGAATTCTGCAGCTTGAATAGCAGGAACAGGAAATCCTCTCAAAGGAGAGGATGCACAGAGACCAATAGAACA
Source organism: Fratercula arctica (assembly GCA_947846985.1). NCBI lineage: Eukaryota > Metazoa > Chordata > Aves > Charadriiformes > Alcidae > Fratercula > Fratercula arctica. The sequence continues at coordinate 20,941,803 of CANTUZ010000025.1, read as the reverse complement.
TGCTGCCTTTAAAATAAAGTACACCCCAAATAGCCCTATTGTGACTACAGTGAGAAAGATCCATTGATACTGGTCTTGTGTTTGACATGCTTTGAGAAAAGTAACACAAATGTGTTAACAGAAGTATTTATTTAATAAATGGAACAAAAGAGAAAGTTCATCCATCCAAAAGAGCACAGGCACAAAAGTTGCTTGCATACACTGCAGAAGCAGAAATCCACTTTAGTCTTTGGGGTTTGAGTTTTTTGGTGTTTTTTTTTGTTTTGGTTGTGGGATTTTTTTTAATTTTAAGGTAACTGTGCTTATTTGTACACCACGGTTTGTCCCGTTTCATCTTATTTGCAGAAAACTGCTGCTCACTCAGGAGAGTGAGCAATTTCCTAATTATCACAATAAATCCCCTTAATAGCAACTGAAAGAAGATATTTCTTTAAAAGATTATAAAGCAGGGCGTGCTAGAGGAACACAAAGAATGTCTTTGCATTTTGAGATTACCATACATAAATGGAAGAAAAACTCTATTCATCATGGTTAAATAAAGGAGAAGACCTCAAGGATAATTAACACTTTCACTAGGATTTAGCCATTTAAAAATAACAACTGATATGTGAAATTCAAATCCAAAAGAAACAGGAGCATGTTAGTTGTTGAATTACTGAAATATATTTCTCATTCTTGTCTCCAAAGGATACAAATAAAAGACCTCGACTAGAACAAAACCTAGGAAATTGTTTGGGATGCAAATTTAATTTTTATCTTCAAGGAATATAGTTTGTAGGTTTTTGTATTTATGCCTCTGGAATGAAAGAAGAATGCATGTGGATATACAGAGTACAAAACCGAAGTCTTAAAGATCAAACTTTAACTGCTTACATGCTTCCTTTTATAAGTGTTGTATACTTTGTAATTAAAAAAACAAAACAAAACAAAACACTTCCTGGCTTTTCTACGAATCCAGGACTACCACTAGTTTATCACAATTCATAAAAGGATAACAGATGTGACCACCCTTCCCTCAGAGTTCTTAGCAAGCTACTATTAGGAGAACTTGCCTCTTCCAGAATTGAGCATAGGGTAATGTGCACAAGCTGTTTTACTTCCAGCTTATGTTTTTCTCTTAGCATAGCAGTACCAGTTCTGCTATGATAACCTAACTGGATAGATCTATGTATTTTGCTTGGTCTCTTTTAAGATCATGCATTTTCCTCATTGCCCTTTCTGTACACTATTAACCTCTGCTGTATTTTCTAGATCAAAAAACCCCACCTTCTGCACTATTCTGTCTGTACATACGGAGTTCCTGCTTGACTGCAATTGTTTCATGGGGAAAAAAAAAAAAAAATCCCCCATCTGAAAGCCAAGTTGTTGATGTGAAATTTTCACTTCACTGTTGTGAATGTGGAATATAAAAACATCTGGTTCATCAATTTATCTGGTTAAGGACTATTCATTATAAAAGAAATAGAAATAAGAAAAAACAAAGGAAGTGGTAAGTTAAACACAAAGACACGCAAACATCAAGGACCAAGTGATAAGAGAGAAAAATGAACATTATTAATTCATTAAATAATGACTAATGAGAATAATGAGTCTTCAGCCACTGATGAGTCATTAAAGGACTTGCTTAGGTATACCCTTGACTCTTCAAGCTGAACTTCAGCTGATAAGGGGGGAAAACATGATCATCATGGGTATTATGCAATATTTGAGGGGCTTGCAGGATTGTGCAAAACATTATAGGATATTGGGGGGGCTTTTGGGACAGCAAAACTTATTACAGTAGCCCTAGGGGAAGGGCCAAAGGCAGGGAGAGATAAGAATCAGGATGAATGTGGAAGGAACAAATGTGGAAAAAAAAAAAAAAGGCAGAGGAGGGTGAACACCCGATCATGGTAGTCCATACTATCTTATAAAAAAATCTTCTTAATGTAAACCATAACCACACAGGAAAATGAAGACATCTGTAAGATGTATTGCTTTAATACTGCAAATTCATAGCTCAAAAAAAAATTTAGCACTTAGGAACCCACATAAAAATGTTTGTCTTCTGCTTGCATATATCTAATGGAATTCTGCCCAACTGAGATTTGGGACCCAATCTTTAATCATTAGTACAGTCTGCACCACCAGTGATGGTATGATTAGTACATTAAACAAACAACAAAAAGAGGAATTAGCCACAGCCATTTTTACATCGAAAAGAAACTGCTTCCATCGTTCATACGGTCAGACAAGTGGCAGAGAATGTACTATAAAGGCTAAACATATTCAATGTTCATTTTTAAAAATTATATAGAAAGGTTCTATGCAAAATCATGCAGTCTTCCCATGTCATGGCGGGTATCAACCACATTAAGCATTTAAATACTTTCAGTTAATGCTGGAGCATGTATTTCCTCTGCCATTATAGAAGCTCTGGTTTGTTACTGATTTCCAATTTCAGTTACCATTTTTATCAGTTCTTTGATGATGTGTCACCTTGTCATCTAGGAAAGAAAAACACAGTGAGTGGAAAAGAGTGAGCTTAAGTAGATTCCCCAAAAAAACCCCAAGAAAATCAGAAGACAAGTCTAAGTCTCAGCAACTTAAAGAAAATCTTAATATTTTAGGCTATGCCAGACTCTAAAGCAAGACGAGTTATTCCTATTTACGGAGCAAAAGAGCAAACAATATGTCCACAGTATGTGATTAGAAAGTTTATAAAATTACTCAATGAGCTTGTTGTGGCTATTTAAATATTTCACAAAAGAGACTGAGAAAATGATGAGTTAACTATAGATACATCAGTATACAGGACCTCCCTTTCTTCCTCCCCATCTACAACATTCTTCTGAACAACAACATCTATCCCTTAGTTTGGGGGCCAACACTCAGTTCCCTATCATTACCCTAAATTGTGAGAGAACTTGCATAACACTTAAAATTCATCCATGCCTGAGGTTCATCACGCACAATGTTACTTCTGTTTTGAGACATGTACCTCACCATTACTACCACTAACCTTGAATGTTGTTATCAAGGATATCTTTAAAACAGCAGTTGTGCAGATCCTCATACATCTCGGATGACCCGCATAATATATGTAGGATTAGAAATGACTTTTTGGATGTCTCTCAAGATAATGGAATTATATTCAAGTTGCACTAACCCTATTGGACGAGGATGCAATGTACTAATAGTTTCTCAGATTTGCCGCGAGGTTCAATTAGCAAACAGTAATGTCAGCAATGCAATGAAGTTACCTTAAAGGGACATTTTAGGATTTTGAAGCAGCTTCCTTAAAAGAGACTCAATGAGAACTCTCAGCTCTTTGAAAACTACTGCTATCTTTACAGGAGCCTGTAAAGCACAGAGAAGATAAACATTTGCATTACTCACACATTTTATACCAAAACACAGATTAAAAGATTACCCTACATATAAATAGAAGTTTATAACAAAATTCCTGCAAACATTATGCATATACATAACTTTAAGTATATGGATAATGTACTCATGAAATTATTTGGCTTATATTATGCCCTCTTATCTTTAAGCACCTTTTATTTATAACATCACAGCCTAAAAATCAGCAGCTCAGAAGGGTAACTCAGAGTATGTTCCCCACACATGTCATCAACAACCAGCATATGGAGAAATTATTAATTAACCAATATCCCACTTACTCAAACTGCTTTTTTCCAGGGTATTCTCGTGGTTTGGCCTCAGACGGCAACAAAGAACCACGTGTCGCTCGCTCAGCGCTTCCCGGTACGGGAAGGATCAAAAGAAAAAGGCAAAACTCTTGGGTTGAGACAAAGGCAGTTTAACAGAACAGCAAAGGGAACAAGAAAACAACAACACCAACAGAAGAATATACAAATGCGATTACGGAACCGCCGCTCCCCGCCGGTCCAGACCCAGGACGCGCCAGCCCGCTCCAAACCCGACTGCCTGCCCCCTCCCTCCTTTTAATCTCAGGGTGGGCGTGGCTCACATGGCATGGAATACTTAACCCTGTCCCAGCCGGAACCAGGACATTATCCACCCCTTAATCCATACCATTTTTGCCACGCCCAGATCTTACAGTTTATGGAACATGTGACTGGTGTACCCGGCATGGCTCATGCACACAGTCCATGGGCCGAAGATGCAGATCTTGAGGAAGTTGCTGGGCGTCAGCTCTGATCCCATCACCACTGTGCTTTACTCAATTCTTCATCAAAGTCCATCTGTCCTTAATTTGGGTGATTCTTACTGCAGTACAGCCGATAGCAATTATAGTAACGAGGACATACAGTGACAGGGTTACACACGATTTGGTTCATTGGCTATTCTCACCCAAAATCAAGTCCCCATGAGGTACACATCGGACTTCCCCATCCTGCCGCATCACCCAGCAAGTGCACCCAGGTCCTTGGGCAAAAGCAATCCCCCGGATGGGTTTGCCTTTGCCTGAGGCAGGACTAACCCAGACTGTCTTCCCTAACATATTCTTCATGTGCACTACGGGGACTTTATCCCCTTCTACGGTACGTGGAAGTTTTGACTGGGCAGGGCCAGCCCAATTGGTAGATCCCCTGGTGTGAACTAGCCAGGTAGCCTTTGCTAAATGTGCATCCCAATGTTTTAAGGTCCCACCGCCCACTGCTCTCAGTGTAATTATTAACAATCCATTGTACCGTTCTATCTTCCCAGAGGCTGGTGCGTGGTAGGGGATGTGATATATACCCACTCAATACCATGCTCTTTGGCCCAGGTGTCTAGGAGGCTGTTTCGGAAATGAGTCCCATTGTCCGACTCAGTCCTCTCTGGGGTACCATGTCGCCACAGGACTTGCTTTTCAAGGCCCAGGATAGTGTTCCAGGCAGTGGCATGGGGCACAGGGTATGTTTCCAGCCATCCAGTGGTTGCTTCCACCATTGTGAGCACATAGCGCTTGCCTTGACGGGTTCGTGGCAGTGTGATACAATCAATCTGCCAGGCCTCCCCATATTTAGACCATCGTCCTCCATGCCAAAGAGGCTTTAACTGTTTGGTTTGCTTGATTGCAGTGCGTGTCTCACATTCATGGATGACCTGTGCAATAGTGCCCATGGTCAAGTCCACCCCTCGGTCACGAGCCCATCTATATGTCGCATCTCTTCCTTGATGGCCTGAGGTCTCATGGGCCCACTGAGCTATGAAGAGTTCACCCTTACGTTGCCAATCCAGATCCACCTGAGCCACTTCAATCCTAGCAGCCCGATCCACCTGCTGGTTGTTCTGATGTTCCTCCGTGGCCCGATTCTTCGGTACGTGGGCATCTACGTGGCGTACTTTCACAACCAGATTCTCTATCCGGGCAGCAATATCTTGCCATAGTTCAGCAGCCCAGATGGGTTTGCCTCTGCGCTGCCAGTTGCCCTGCTTCCACTGCTGTAACCACCCCCACAGAGCATTTGCCACCATCCATGAATCAGTGTAGAGATAAAGTACTGGCCATTTTTCTCGCTCGGCAATGTCCAAAGCCAGCTGAATGGCTTTCACCTCTGCAAACTGGCTCGATTCACCTTGTCCTTCACTGGCTTCTGCAACTTGTCGTGCAGGACTCCACACAGCAGCCTTCCACTTTCGACGCTTTCCCACAATCCGGCAGGACCCATCAGTGAACAGGGCATATTTCTTCTCAATTTCTGGCAGTTTATTATATGGTGGGGCCTCTTCCGCACGCGTCACCTCCTCCTCTGGTGACATTCCAAAATCCTTGCCTTCTGGCCAGTCCCTGATCACTTCCAGAATTCCTGGGCGACTGGGGTTTCCCATTCGAGTTCGCTGCGTGATCAGTGCAATCCACTTCCTCCATGTAGCATCAGTTGCATGATGTGTGGTGGGGACCCTTTCTTTGAACATCCAACCCAGCACCGGCAGTCGAGGTGCTAAGAGGAGCTGCGCTTCTGTACCAACCACTTCCCAAGCAGCTCAAACCCCTTCATATGCTGCCAATATCTCCTTTTCTGTTGGAGTGTAGCGGGCTTCGGATCCTCTGTATCCCCGACTCCAAAACCCTAGGGGTCGACCTCGGGTCTCCCCTGGTGCCTTCTGCCAGAGGCTCCAGGTAGGGCCATTCTCCCCGGCTGCGGTGTAGAGCACGTTTTTAACATCTTGTCCTCCCTGGACTAGCCCCAGGGCCACTGCATGGACTATTTCCTGTTTGATTTGTTCAAAAGCTTGTCGTTGCTCAGGACCCCATTTAAAATCGTTCTTCTTCCGGGTTACTTGATACAGAGGGCTTACAATCAGACTGTAATCTGGGATATGCATCCTCCAAAAACCCACAATGCCTAGGAAAGCTTGTGTTTCCTTTTTGCTAGTTGGTGGAGACATAGCTGCTATTTTGTTGATCACATCCATTGGGATCTGGCGACGTCCATCTTGCCATTTTATTCCTAAGAACTGGATCTCCTGCGCAGGTCCCTTGACCTTACTTCGTTTTATGGCAAAACCAGCTTTCAGAAGGATTCGGACTATTTTATCCCCTTTCTCAAAAACTTCTGCTGCTGTGTTTCCCCATACGATGATGTCATCAATGTACTGCAGATGCTCTGGGGCTCCACCCTGTTCCAGTGCAGTCTGGATCAGTCCATGGCAAATGGTGGGGCTGTGTTTCCACCCCTGGGGCAGTCGATTCCAGGTGTACTGGATGCCCCTCCAAGTGAAAGCAAACTGTGGCCTGCACTCTGCTGCCAAAGGGACTGAGAGGAATGCATTCGCTATATCAATCGTGGCATACCACTTGGCTGCCTTGGACTCCAGCTCATACTGCAGTTCTAGCATGTCTGGCACAGCAGCGCTCAGCGGTGGCGTGACTTCATTCAGGCCACTATAGTCTACAGTTAGCCTCCACTCTCCATTAGATTTTCGCACCGGCCATATGGGACTGTTAAAGGGTGAGCGAGTCTTGCTGATCACTCCTTGAACCTCTAGTTGACGAATCAGCTTATGGATGGGAATCAGAGAGTCTCGGTTAGTGCGATATTGCCGCCGATGCACCATTGTGGTAGCAATCGGCACCTGCTGTTCTTCGACCCTCAACAACCCCACAACAGAAGAGTCCTCCGAGAGACCAGGCAAGGTAGACAACTGTTGAACTTCCTCCGTCTCCAAGGCAGCTATGCCAAAGGCCCACCGATACCCCTTTGGGTCCTTAAAATACCCTCTCCTGAGGTAATCTGTACTAAGGATGCATGGAGCCTCTGGGCCAGTCACAATGGGATGCTTTTGCCACTCATGCCCAGTTAGGCTCACTTCCGCCTCCAGTACAGTCAACTCTTGGGATCCCCCTGTGACCCCAGAAATACAAATGGGTTCTGCCCCTCTATAGCTTGATGGTATTAGAGTGCACTGTGCGCCTGTGTCCACTAGACCCTTATACTCCTGTGGGTCTGATGTGCCAGGCCATTGAATCCACACTGTCCAATAAACCCGGTTGTCCCTTTCCTCCACCTGGCTGGAGGCAGGGCCCCTCTAATACTGGTCATGGTATCCGGTACTCACTTCTTGCAGAAATGACTTGGAGGTTCCTTCAAGAGGATCAGAAGCAAGATCAGGCCTTCTGCTCTGTCTGGGGAACTGCCCACTGGAAAATGGGGCGGCACTTTTCCTGGAGGGATCTCCTTTTGTGGTTGTCCTTCCTTGCAACTCCTGTACCCGTGCCCGCAGGATCCAAGTAGGTTGTCCATCCCACGTCCTCATGTCCTCTCCATGGTCTCGCAGGTAGAACCACAGGGTGCCTCGTGCTGTGTACCCTCTGTACTCTCTCTCTTGAGTGGGGAAATGCCTGCTCCTAATAGCTGAGATGCTGGCCCATACAGGTGGGGAGTAGGACATATTCTCTTCAAGTTGCTGGACCTTCCGGGACAGTTTCTCCACAGCTGAGACAAGGGGGGAAGAGAGGCTTTCTTCATATCGCCGGAGCCGGCCAGCCACCTCACCCACCGTTGGTCCTTCTTCACCTTTCCATTCCATTACTGCCAGTGAGTTGGCATATGACGATGGTGCGCTCCGTACAAACTTCCGCCACATGGGCCTTGTGCAGTGCACCTCATCAGGGTCCGTGGGTAAGTCTGTGTTGTCCAAGTCATAATAAATCATCTCCCGCACGGCTAATTCTCTCAGGTACTGGATACCTCTTTCCATGGTGGTCCACTTGCTTGGTTGACATACAACATCTTCACTGAAGGGGTACCTCTCCCTCACGCCTGACAGGAGTCGTTTCCAGAGGCTGAGGGCTTGGGTCTTCTTTCCAATTGCCTTGTCAATGTCGCCTTCCCTAGACAGGGATCCCAGCTGCCTGGCTTCCCTACCCTCTAATTCCAGGCTACTGGCCCAGTTATCCCAACACCGAAGCAGCCAGGTGACAATGTGCTCACCTGAAAGTCGGCTAAAATCTTTTCGCATATCCCACAGCTCACTCAAGGATAGGGATTGGGTAATTATCTCTGGTTCTGCCTCTTCCTCCTGTCCTTGTGATGGCCCTGGTTCATCGTCATCTCTTACTATGCGAACTGATTTCTCTGTGTACTTCTTTTGTATCGGGGCAACGGATACTGGCACGGGTTGGTTCCCTGGTTCAGCAGCAGTGGCTGCCACAAGGGTTGCGGTAGCCGCAGTGTCTGTCTCAGGGGCTGCAGCAGCCGCAGCGCCTGCTGGTCTGGTCTCTGTCTCTTTCTTCTGAGGGTGCTGCATAACACTGAGCAGTGCCTGGTTGTTGACGCGGAAGGCTCGAGCAATAACATGCAGACCAATGTGATCAGGTGAATGCCACTTTATTCAACCTAAGTGTTACATTTATAGTATTATGATTTCTGTTCACGCGCTCTAACTCCTACTAATTGGCTGCATGTTAACCTCACGAGCTGTCCACGCGCTTAATTCTTTCTTGTCATTGGTCGACCTTTCTTGACGTATGATTTTTTCAGTTCCTTTGTTACACTTCTTTGTGGTCAGCACCTCCTTATCTCATGTCCGACAGTAACCTTTCTTAAACTCATGTCAAGGCAGGCCTACACAGCTGCTACCAACTCCTCAGTTCTTGGAGTGTTCATAGGGTGACCTCGTTGTATTAGAAATCCTTCCACAAATCCCCCTTTTTGTTTTTGAACACTCCAAGACTCTTCAGTTGCAAGCATTACTTGATTAAACCATATTTTGCTTACCATGCGCTCCAAGCCTCTTTGCAAAAAATAGAACAGACAAGGAACAATTAACAACACAACAAATACCACGATCAAAATCATTACACCTATCTTTAAAAGGGATGCAACCCAGCCTGTGATTCCCCATCCTTTGAGCAGTCCTGTAAGCCAATGCCAGCTACTCTCTATCTCCACAATTCCCCCTTTTTTATTTTTTATGCAACAAAAAGCTTGATTAATCATTTTTTGCACTATTTTCTGTAAGCAGCCTAAAATACAGCACATGACAAGGATTGGATGACAAAGATGACATGTTTAGAAAATTTAAAACATAAGTTGCTTTATACAATCGCTCTTGAGGTGTCATACCAACAGGATTCCCCCTTTTTCATTTATCAAGCATGGTTTTTAAGGTATGATGAATACGTTTCAGAATTGCTTGCCCGGTTGGGGAATGAGGAATACCGGTGACATGTTTGATACCCCTTGTCTGTAAAGAGGCCTGTATTTTAGCGAACACATAAGCTGGTCTGTTATCAGTTTTTTACAGTTTTTGGTACTCCCATGACTGCAATGCATTGCAACTAATGTCGAATAACATCACAAGCCTTCTCTCCTATATGAGCACTAGCTACAACAAGGTGAGAAAACAGATCAACTGAAACAGGTACATAGCGCAAACGTCCAAATTCCATAATGTGCATAACATCGGCTTGCCAAAGTTCATCAGGTGTAAGCCCTCGCAGGGTAATCCCCGCAAATGATGGCAGAGGAGCCAGCTGCTGACAGCGCAAATGACCCTGCAAAATCAATCGTGCTAACATTTCAATCATCATAGTTACTGGTTTTGAAAAGATATGTGGCAAAAATACTCACTCTAATACAGTCAGGCTCTTTGCGAGCGCATCATCCCACTGTCCTATCAGGGCGTAAGGTTGAAATTTTTGATGTATCATAAACAAATATACAATGTGCTGTAATGCCTTCTGAGCTGTTGGGGTTAATGAACGTGGAACCTACCAGGGAGGGGGGGCGGGCAGACACAGCACTTCAGGGCGTCCCCTGTGTCTTCAAAGTGTGCTCATGTCTCTCCCCCTCTCTCCAACCCGAGACAGCCCCCTTATATCCTGCCCCGGACTGAGTGGAAAAGTACAGGCTAGGGTCACTGCATGCGTGGCCAGCGCATGCCGTGAGCCTCACCAGACTCATGATCCAGCTTTGCTAACTGCGGATGTCTGATACCTGACTACCTTGTACTCCCTTCTTGTTATCTTCTTCTTTGAAAGTTAGGTTCTCATGGATACAGATATAGTTTTTCAGCAACAGTACTGAGTCCCTTTTTCCCAACATGCATACTGGGTTTGGTTCAACTAGTAATTCTCTGTCATGTCTCACTCGAACCATCCTCTATTGTCCTTTACACATGCCACCCCGTGGCCCATAGTTGGGACACAATGATAGTTTATAACTCGTACAAGGGTATGATGCAAAGCAACATCTGCAAATGATCGTATAATGCTTATTAAACATAGCAAATAGCATACTAAACATAACAGACAGATTCCTTCCACACAGATAATGAGTATAATTTCCTTCAATCAACCCCACCCCCAAGTCCATCCAGCAAAGAGATTTCACCCAGTGGTCTCCACAAGTTGCTGGCTCAGTTGGTGCAGTTCTTGCAACTGGGCATGGATGGATTTGGAGTGGTCACTTAGATTCATACGACACAGTCCTTTAAAATTTTGACAACTGTGTCCGTGAGCTAAAAGCAAAAAATCAATAGCAGCTCTGTTTTGCAGCATTGCATGTTGAATACTATCTACATCTAGCAATAACTCAGAAACAGCTGTACTAGTAGCATTACTAAATTTATCCCTGGCAGCGAGAGAGCCTTTGTTATCAAGAATCCTTGGCATCGAAAGAGTCCTTGTTAGCAAGAGCGCATGCGAACTCCCTGTTCTTGGTGGTACTGTGCTTTGATCTTCTTCCACAACAGGCCAAGATTCTCAGGCAGCTAGATAAGGTGTCCTTGAGTCCATTACAGACTTATGTCATCTAAGTGTTTTTCTTGCAAGCATCTGAGACTGAATAACAATTAGTGTGATATATGTGTTTTCCGGCACCCAGGTGCGAGTCCCTTGAGCATATTTACAATCCTCCTTGCTGATCTTCCGTTGCTTTCCCATATTCCACCTCCCCCGCTCAAGAGACCGCTTCTGCTGGGGTTCATTTAGTCTCACAGAGTATAACACAGAGTAATTTATAAAGGCATGCAATAACATATATACATATAGGAAAAAAAAAAGCCCAAAACATATCTCTATAATACTGCTTGAATCAGGTGTCTTATTTCTCTTTTTCTGCTGCTGTCTTGTAGCATGTATGGCATACTTTTGTGCTAAGACGGCACATTTCCCTTCTAATTGTTGTTTTTTTTTCTTTTTTTTTTTCTTTTTTCTTTTTTTTTTTTTTTTTTTTCCATCACTTACGGCTGACATAAAAGTCTGCCTTGCAACAAGAGCTCACCCTTAAGTTTCTCATTTTCCTACAGAGCATCCTATAGATTCTAGCTTAACTCCTTTTCCCAATCAACCATGATCTTATAGGCAAACAACAAACAACCAGTCATACGCCCTGCATGGGTAAGCCGTTCCCGAGAGCGTGAGCATGTCGGCTGGCGAAAACTCCCCCAATATTTCAGGACTTCCATTGGTTCTACGGCCCATCATGGTCTATCTACCTGGGGTGCACTTGCCTTACATCTAAACATTGTGTATATACAAACTTCTTCGCTTGACAGTGTGTCAGCCCTAGTCATGTATGAGAACACTACCACACCGGGCAGAACACCTGCTCAAGCAGAGTCACCAAACAACACTGCACACAGCAACAAACAAACAGTAGCACAGATGCTGATCAGCAGATATAAATTGGCGCCCACACACACTTACACAGCAGACATACAAAAACACCACTTCTGTCTCAGGGAGAGGGCTGGGAAGGGGAGGGGGTGAGGCAAACGGCGGCGGGAGCGAAGCGCCTCCGCCTCCGTCCTTCTCCCCCGACATTCTGACAATACACTGCAATACCCCGATTCCGGCTGCGCACGCATAAGCGGTTGAGAAGGAGGAACAGACGTGATACCTGGCGCAAATGGAGGAGGTTTAAGAATGGAGGAGCGCGATAACGACTTTCGTCTCTGTTGCTGTAAAATCTCCTCCGCAGTTGTAGCAGAGGCAGCCATAGCTTTAATCAGGGTTAAAGGTGGACATAAATCAGGTTCAGTCTCTGGATTTATTGGGCCAGGATCAAAGGGATCTTCTGGCTCTTCACCTCCTGAATTCTGTTTTTGGTAATGTTTTTCAGAATTGGGAATTTGAGCATATTTAGGCTGAGGGTCTGCAACTGGGGGTGTCATTTCAAAAGACTGAGGTTCCTTTGGGGGAGCTTGTGGTGCCCCTCCAGCAACCCCTTGCAGGGCTTGCTCTGCGGGATGCATTGTTCGTATGGCAGTGTATACAGTTCGCCAAGTAACTATTATTCCTCTGGCAAGGAGAAGCGCAGCGTCTCCTGCGTTTGCAATTCCTCCCCCACTTTTAGCCACTGAGTCAAATCGTAGGACCACCCTTCAGGGAACCATAAGCAATAATCACGTATCCATACAAGCAAAAAATTTCTGAGTCAAATACTCATTTGCATCCTATGAACCCATCTCCGCTTCTTCTAGCATAGTACAAATCCATCTCCTCACTTTCTGTTCTTTAACACTATCTCCCTTTTCTGATACATTACACTATTATGTATCCCCAGACTCGTCCGCTGCTGTTTCAGACGGATCACCCGTTCCCGGACTCCCACACACCCTCTCCTCAACCGCCTGCAAACCCTCCTTGATAACCTCATGAGCCTTTTTATAAGCAGCCCGTATCGCGCCCGCTTTCAAACCCTTATCAAGTCTCTGCATTTCCGCGAGCAATTGCTGCATAGAGTTCTGTTGATCGCGGAGAGCGTCACGGAGCTCCGCAGTATCTTTAGGTGGATAGACGGTTTTCAGACGAACGTCCTCGGAGGATGATGACGTTTCCATAGGCTGAGGAGAGTCGGGGGGAACCTGCGTGGATGACTCCGGTAGACCAGAGTACGGTGGAGCGGTCGGTTGCGGAGGCGTGAGAGGTGGCAGCGGTGGCGGCGAAAATGTCCATCTGTCAGACGCCCCCCAGAACTCCTTTTCTGACTGCTTTATTACAGGAAATGCATTGGAGGACCAACTGTTTCCCTCTTCCCCAGCTGCATCTAACACCCTCTGGGCTGTGGTGGCAATAACAGCTGATCCATGCATGCCTGCAATCAGTCCCTTCACCTGTCGATAAGTGCCTGCCAGGTTCCAGGCTTCCTTATTCTCTGACTGCACTGCTTCCCACATTTCCACTCCAATTCGAGTCCATGTTGAAAGGTCAAAAAACTGAGTCGGATCTCTGAGCAATCCTCATTGTCAGCATCAAGATAATAGTTCCAGTAAAGCACTCTCACTAAGGTTTTCACCAGCATTTTTTGCCAGCTGCAGCAAACTTTGTACTGCTGCCTTTTCCACGGCTGATACAGCCAAACCCATACTACCGTTCCCATTCTAGGTGGCTCCCACTTCCCGTGGGGTCGTGGATCCGCTCCTTCCTCTCTCGGGCAGCCCGGCTTACTTCATCCCACAACACTGCCCCTATTTTAGCCCACGTATCCTGGGCGAAGGCAACCGCCACCGTGGGATAAAGCCCCTTGTCTCTTGTCCATACTAAAAGTGACTTCAAAGAGGCAGAATCGTATTTCAGTCCTCTCATAGAGAGCATATGTTGGAGGAGCTTAACTACAGCCTCTTCTTCTTTTGAGGTTGCAGACCCCATCTCCTCCCGGCCGCCTGCCTGATCAGAGCAGGATTTCCCTTTTTTGATGCGCTAGCGTCTTCCCGAGTGCCGGGGCACCACTCACCTTTCGACCGCTTCTTCCGCCCCCTCCGATTGCCGGCTGGATTTCTGGGTAGATGCAGTCCCAAAAAACCGATCTGAGGGTCCCTGTTCAGGCGCCACTTGTTGACGCGGAAGGCTCGAGCAATAACATGCAGACCAATGTGATCAGGTTAATGCCACTTTATTCAACCTAAGTGTTACATTTATAGTATTATGATTTCTGTTCACGCGCTCTAACTCCTACTAATTGGCTGCATGTTAACCTCACGAGCTGTCCACGCGCTTAATTCTTTCTTGTCATTGGTCGACCTTTCTTGACGTATGATGTTTTCAATTCCTTTGTTACACTTCTTTGTGGTCAGCACCTCCTTATCTCATGTCCGACAGTAACCTTTCTTAAACTCATGTCAAGGCAGGCCTACACAGCTGCTACCAACTCCTCAGTGCTTGGAGTGTTCATAGGGTGACCTCGTTGTATTAGAAATCCTTCCACACCTGGTAGATACCGGCCAGGGCCCAGCACAGTGCGGTGAGTTGTGCCTCTCTGGAATAGCCACAGCATTTTCCCTTCAGATATTCTACTACTCTGTCAGGGTCCTGTAATTGTTCAGGGGTGAAGTCCCAGACCATTGGAGGTGAGAAGTTCTCTAAGGACCTGCCCATGTTCTCCCACATGCCATGCCACCCCTGACTGTCCAGCCTCGGAGCAGATCTCTGGGTGGTAGTCTTAAATAGTCATTTAACCCTAAACGAGACCTGGAACATATTCAGCAGACATAACACTAGGAACATGCTGGTTTGAGCATCCCAAGGATATTCAAAATTCTCAAAAGCTGTCATACCTGACTCGAAGGAGAAAAGGGAGGCAAAAGAGCTAGGGAAAGTGTCCCCCCCTGTTTCCCCCATAGACTGGGTGTAATTATTAATGAATTCTGAGAGGTGGTGCCCAATGTACGGACAGGAGAGCAATACCACATAAACGCCCCAAAATAACCATCTAACAAGTGATGTTATCATATCATAAGCCGATATTGCACAGGACAGTAAAATGATAATCCTCATCCCCCTCCCAGAAGTAACAAATATCATCACAGGGAGTGCATAAGACACATAGGAATTTACATAACACAGCCATGAGAACAAACTAAGCAACATAGTGACTGGTGACTATTTACCTAACAAATTCATTTGTTCAAGCTCTAGTTGGATTCTGTCGTTGTCTCAACCCTTCGAGCCCCACGTTGGGCGCCAAAAAGGACTGTCGTGGTTTGGCCTCAGATGGCAACAAAGAACCACGTGTCGCTCGCCCAGCGCTTCCTAATATGGGAAGGATCAAAAGAAAAAGGCAAAACTCTTGGGTTGAGACAAAGGCAGTTTAACAGAACAGCAAAGGGAACTAGAAAACAACAACAATAACACGGACAGGGGAATATACAAACGCGATTACGGAACTGCCGCTCCCCGCCGGTCCAGACCTGGGACGCGCTAGCCCGCTCCGAACCCGACTGCCTGCCCCCTCCCTCCTTTTAATCTCAGGGTGGGCGTGGCTCACATGGCATGGAATACTTAACCCTGTCACCGCCGGAACCAGAACAGGTATAAAAGTACAAATTAATGTATACATGAAATAAAATAATACAGAATCACAGAATCGTAGGGTTGGAAGGGACCTCTGGAGATCATCTAGTCCAACCCCCCTGCCAGAGCAGGGTCACCTAGAGCAGGCTGCACAGGAACACATCCAGGCAGGTTTTGAATGTCTCCAGAGATGGAGACTCCACCACCTCTCTGGGCAGCCTGTTCCAGTGCTCTGCCACCCTCAAAGTAAAGAAGTTCCTCCTCATGTTTAGGTGGAACTTCCTATGCTCAATATTGTGCCCATTACCTCTTGTCCTGTTGCCGGGCACCACTGAAAAGAGCCTGGCCCCATCCTCCTGACACCCACCCCTTAAGTATTTATAAGTGTTGATAAGGTCCCTCCTCAGATGTCTTTTTTCCAGACTGAAGAGACTCAAATCCCTCAGCCTTTCTTCATAAGAGAGATGTTCCAGTCCCCTAATCATCTTCGTAGCCCTTTGCTGCACCCTCTCCAGCAGTTCCCTGTCCTTCCTGAACCAGGGAGCCCAGAACTGGATGCAGTACTCCAGGTGCGGCCTCACCAGGGCAGAGTAGAGGGGGAGGATGACCTCCCTCGACCTGCTTGCCACACACTTCTTGATGCACCCCATCTTCTGGCTTTGGAGCCTCTTGCAGACAAAGGTGTAACAGGATGGGAGAGGAGTTGTAGCTGGAGGAAAGGAAACAAAAAGAGTGCATCCTCACACAAAAGCACAGACTTTGTTTGTTCCACTGATTATGGAATAATTTATCTACCTTAGCTGCTGTCTTGCCTTTACACTACAAGGTTCTTCAAGCAGGAAATATTTTCAGCTCTCAAAAAAATACTATCATTTCTTATGCCTTAAGTATAATGTAATATCCTGCTCTTCTACAGTAAATTTGGCCAGTAAGCAACTGCTGTCAAGGTTTTGTTGTACCAGAAGGTTATCTAGCTAAACATAAACACTTGAATTTAGCAAACTGTAAGGGACAGACTGTAAATTCCCTGACGAGGGGCAGAAGGCCCTCCAAGCCTTCAATGGAATGCCTCAAACTCTCGCAAGGAAATAAATAATGCAGGCCTGGCCTTCAAAGAACTGATAAGGCTAACACTTCTGGTGTGGGAGAACTGTCTTGTGAAGACAGGATAGTTCTGCCACTCGTGTGGTGAGCTTGCTAGGTCTCAGTTCTCAAGGCCATTGTGTCCGATGAGTGACCTTTGCTTCATTAGCCGTGAAATGCATATGAAAGCGCACACCCCTGCATATGCTAATGAAGATTATAGAGATCATGCTAAACATGTATGACTATGGCACTCATCTCTCCACCCAAATCATGCTACACGTCACCTGGGAGAAGGGAGAAACCTGAGACGAGGCTGTCCTCAGCAAGGGGGGTGGACCATGCTAATTCAGCAAACATAAAAGGGGAAAATAAGTGTCCCTAGGGGGAACAAAGAAGAAACAAAAGAAGAAGATAGTGCCTGGGAAGATTCTTCCCAAGAAAGAAGACCGTACCTGGGAAGATTTTTCCAAGAAAGAAGAAGATTATGCCTGGGAAGATTCCCTGAAAAAGACGCTGGAACCAGGACCAGTGTTCTCTTTATCTCTGTCTTTTTTCTCTGTCTTTTCCTTTCTCTATCCCTCATTTTCTCTTTTCTCTTTGTCCTGGTTCCGGCAGGAATAGGGTTAATTCTCCCCAAGACACGGGTATTCCATGCCATGTGAGCCATGCCCACCCTGAGCTGCCAGGGGAAGGGGCAGGAAGTTGCTGCTTGGAGCAGGCTGGGGCGTCCTGGGTCCGTTCGGTGAGCAGCAGTTCTGTAATCGTGTTTGTATATTCCTCTATCCATGTTCTTGTTGTTGTTTTCTTGTTCCCTTTGCTGTTCTGTTAAACTGCCTTTGTCTCAACCCAAGAGTTTTGCCTTTTTCTTATGATTTCTTCCATTATTGGGAAGACCCGAGCGAGCGGCACGTAACGACCTTAAGTACCACTTGCCATAACTTGTCGTATGACTGCTGTTAACTAACAGTATGTATACCCCACCCCTCACCATAATTTGTTATATACCTAACCAATTATTGTGGACTTGTTAAGACCTATACTATCCATTTTGGTAAGCTAATAAATGTTTCTATATGGACCTTGAGATTTATCTCACCTTAGTCCACACCATTGAGAATTTACGAATCTGAAGTCACTTACCCCCCCCCCTTTACTGAGAGTGGGACGTGACACAAACAGCTGACAAAATTTTGAGCTGGGAGGGGGAAGAAAGTTACAGAAAAAATGCAATTCTCTTAGGAAGGTCAGCAGTCAATTATAGAATTGGCTATTTCATTTTAAGTTATTATTGGGGATATGCGAGTTCTGCACCAATTTTCAAAACCTTAGAGTCTGCTTAGAACAGTAAAAAAGAAAAAGCACTTTTAAGTATTACTGATACACAAGTATATTAGTGCATAAAAGTGATCATATTTAAATCAACAACACTGTAGCAAAAAATGTCAATGATAATATTAAGTTAAATGACACACAGAGAGGTACTTTCATTTATAGCTACCAGTTTCATCATGAACAGATTTGTTCATTATGTTCAGCCTTAACTTCTTTTTCTTCAGCACCCAGTTGACTCATTTTTATGGACTTTAGACTCATTAGATACTAAGACTCTTAAGATGAGTGGGACATTCAGAAATACTTTACACTGGTGTATGTTATTTAATACTAGAGGCATAATGCCACTTTTCACAGACTATCATCAGCTACATTCACTATTTTCACTTACCTTCTCCTGGTAAAGGAGCCATCTGTAAATCTTTAAGTCTCTTTACAGAGGAGGAATGCACTTATGCTTTACCCTGAGCAGTTTCTACCATGCAGGCCAGCTTCTCCGTGATATCCATGAACGTCGTATATATTATTTTTTCTGTATTGTCATACAGCCCTATAGTCAATACAGATTTAAGAAGAGATATTTCTTGGAGAGCAAGGGATTGTGTGGCTCCGTTTCCATCCCATCCACGTTGCGTTGTAGGTGCTGTGAACCCTGCTGCTCTGACCACTCTTTTGAGTTCTTGCTTCACATCTTTAAATTAATACGGTATTAGTAAAACTCTGAATTAAAAAAAAGGTACATACTCCAGTCTACCAGCAGGCAATGACACTCCATCCCAAATATTCATGCTCGCCAATGGAAAATTTCTTCCTTAGAAAAGCACTTGTGTTTTCTGCAACTACCTTGGAATACTGGCTGTTTCTATGAGGAAAACATTATCTGGAATATAGGATTAGATATATGGTACTATATATAGTGCAAATACTAAATCTCTCAGCTGTAGTTAAAATAAAAGGATACATTTGCATCAATTATCCACTTTTGCTTAGGAGAGCTCACACAAACTTAACTGGGAAAGACTTATTAAAACATTTTCTCACCAAAAATAAAAGACCATTTACATAAGATTGTGACTCATCTTTCAAACTAACTGTTAACAGACTTGTTCTTCGATATGAAGAATTACACAACCTCAGTATTTTAATTCATAAGTTTTGATTCTCTGGCGCAAGTGCCAACACAACTACCTGGATTGAGGGTGTTTCATCAGTCCCTAGCATTCCACTTGTTTTTGTCTTGTCTAAATAGTAACTGTGATATATTACCACTTTAAAAGGGTAGGATATTTTCAGAGGGAAATTTTAAGAGAGATCTTTTGAGTGCAGAGCATAATTATTCAGTTTACCTCTAGAGTTAACAGTGAAGCCCTATTAAGGAAATTGCAGCAAGTCATTTCAGCATGATACCCTCTCTCTTGTTGAGCCTAAGAAAAAAAAAAATCCTCTTATTACAGCAAAGAGTACATCAAGAGTATAACAATATGAAAGTGGTAGTAAGTAAAAAAGGTAATACTATGTATTGGTAAGCATTCTTCACTCAAAACCATAAATAAATGGCATTAACAAAGATGAATGCTGCTGGTCTAACAACACACAGGAGAACATGCCTGTAACAGGTTCATTGCATTACTGATTACTTGCAGCTGTGGCAGGTCTAATGCTCTGGAAAGGAAATCTTCAGGAGAGCCAAGATTGCATTTCTGTGGATTGAATGGGCATATATTTCAATATAAAAACTATTATACTAAAAATTAGGTGAAAACAAACCCAGCAATTTAACAAACTTTTTACAGTAACTACAAAGGACATTGGAAAGCTGTTCTTGCAACCAAAAGCCCCCATTCCCTCCCCTCTAAACCAGCCTCTTGGATCGCAGAATGCAGATGCGCTCCACAGTAGGTTAACAAAACTTTGTTGTTCAGACAGTCTTAGTATGGCATGACAACTGATCAGAAAAGTGTGTTACCAGTGGTCACAGACTGACAAACCTGCTGAGGTGCAGTTCAACACCTGGTCACTAATTTGCAACCAAAGCACAACTATTTTTTTATTTCAACTCAGCACTTAAGATATAAGCAAATGCCTTACAAATGCCTTGCAATACAGAACTTTAAATGCAGAAAAGTGAAATACCATCCTTCTGCAGTAGTTTTCCCATGCATATCCTATTCACTCAAGATGGGGGGAGAGGGAATAGAATTGCTTCCTTAAGCAGAAATCAGTTTGAAGGATATTTAACTGAGTTTAAATTCTCATTCTGAGGTAAACTGGAATAATATAGTATTGTGGTGGGTAGACCTTGGCTAGCCGCCAGGTGCTCTATCATTCCCCCTCATCAAATGGACAGGGGAGAGAAAATATAACGAAAGGCTCATGGGTCGAGACAAGGACATGGAGATCACTCACCAATTACCATCACAGGCAAAACAGACTCAACTTGGGGAAATTAATTTATTGCCAATCAAAAGTCAGAGTAGGATAATAACAAATAAGAACAAACCTAAAAACACCTTCCCCACATCCCTCCCTTCTCTCCCTTCTTCCCGGGCTCAACTTCACTGCCAAATTTTCTACCTCCTCCCCCCGAACAGCACAGGGAGATGGAGAATAGGGGTTGCGGTCAGTTCATCACATGTTGTCTCTGCTGCTCCTTCCTTCTCATGTTCTTCCCCTGCTCCAGCATGGGGTCCCTCCCATGGGAGACAGTCCTCCACAAACTTCTCCAACGTGGGTCCTTCCCATCAAAAGGACCCACGTCCTTCTTCAAAGAAGAACAACAAAACAATGAACAGGTAGACCAGGCTGTCAAAATTGAAGTAGCTCAGGTGAACCTGGACTGGGAGCATGAGAGTGACCTATTTGTAGCTTTGTGGGCCCATAAAACATGGGGACACCTAGGAAGACATGCAATATACAGATGGGATTGTGATCAAGGGGTAGACCTGACCATGGAGGCTATCACACAGGTCACCGATAGAATCATAGAATCATTTAGGTTGGAAAAGATCCTTAAGATCTAATCCAACCGTTAACCAAACACTACCACATCCACTACTAAACCGTGTCCCTAAGCGTCTATACATCTTTTAAATACCTCCAGGGATGGTAACTCAACCACTTCCCTGGGCAGCTTGTTCCAATGCTTTACAGCCCTTTCAGTGAAGAATTTTTTCCTAATATCCAGTCTAAACCTTCCCTGGCACAACTTGAGGCCATTTCTTCTCGTCCTATCACCTGTTACTTGGGAGAAGAGACCAACCCCCACCTCTCTACAGCCTCCTTTCAGGTAGTTGTAGAGAGCGATAAGGTCTCCCCTCAGCCTCCTTTTCTCCAGACTAAACAATCCCAGGTCCCTCAGCCGCTCCTCATGGGACTTATGCTCTAGACCCCTCACCAGCTTCATTGCCCTTCTCTGGACACACTCCAGAATCTCAATGTCTTTCTTGTAGTGAGGGGCCCAAAACTGAACACAGTACTCAAGGTGGGGCCTCACCAGTGCCGAGTACAGGGGGACAATCACCTCCCTACTTCTGCTGGCCACACTGTTTCTGACACAGACCAGGATGCTATTGGCCTTCTTGGCCACCTGGGCACACTGCTGGCTCATATTCAGCCAGCAGTTGACCAACACCCCCAGGTCCTTTTCCGACAGGCAGCTTTCCAGTCACACTTCCCCAAGCTTGTAGCACTGCATGGGGTTGTTGTGACCTAAGTGCAGGACCCGGCACTTGGCCTTGTTGAACCTCATACCATTGGCCTCGGCCCATCGATCCAGATCCCTCTGTAGAGCCTTCCTACTCTCAAGCAGATCAACACTTCTGCCCAACTTGGTGTCGTCTGCAAACTTACTGAGGGTGCACTCGATCCCCTCATCCAGGTCATTGGTAAAGATGTTAAAGAGAACTGTCCCCAATACCAAGCCCTGGGGAACACCACTTGTGACCAGCTGCCAACTGGATTTAATTCCATTCACCACAACTCTTTGGGCCTGGCCATCTAGCCAGGTTTTTTACCCAGCGAAGCATATGCCCATCCAAGCCATGGGCAGCCATTTTCTCCAGGAGAATGCTGTGGGAAACGGCATCAAAGGCTTTACTAAAGTCCAGACCTCTTTCAAAACTTGGAGGAAGAAAATATTGATTTCAAATTGATTAAATCAGAGCCTAAAACAGGTTAAGAAGAACACCATCTAACAACTTCTCTCTTGTTAGAAGATGTCTTTGAGCAATCTTATTTTCATAGGAGGAGGTAGAAGAACACTGGGATGCAGTAAATACCCTCCTACAAATCATCACAAGTCTTTATGGGACTTCTACACAATCCTAAATCAGTGATTCCTGGACAACTGGGGGTCTAGCCTTCTCTGTTTTCCCAAGCTTTTAAAAAAAAACAATAAATTATTAAAGAATAGCTAAATAGAGTGAATTTTTGAAGTGTTCAGAAAGCGGGTGCTTTTTTTCTTTCTTACTGTTGGCATACTGTACAAAAAGATTTTGTTTTCTGATATAGTTTGAGGAACAAGTACTTGGGGAATTGAGTAAATTTCAGTGTTTCATAATAAGTTTAAGAAGTCATTGGAAGTCACTAGCACACATTTTGATGCAACTTCTATTTTTGCATCTACTATGGTGTAGAGCAAATATATGGGAGCGCATGAGATTATTTAATGTCTTCTTTTTCAGTCCAGTGAAATGCCAAAATTGACAGAGCAGGTGGCAGGACCACTTTGGCAAATGCAGGTAATCTGTCTATTAGAAATCTGTCTGAGCTCAGAGTTAATGCAAACATGAGCAAAGTGCATGTATAATAAACGCACGAGGAAGACTTGATTTTTGGATCATCAGTGAATTTGGCTGGCACTGATTACATGTGTTTTTGCAGTGTGTAATAATGGGTTATCTTGTTTGCAATAAAGTTTGATGCTAATTTAGAACATGCCTTTAAAAACTTTTATAAACTTGCTCACTGCACTGTAAGTTGTAAGTGCAGGCAGACAATGTAAACAGTGGTTTACGTTCTGATTCTGAATAATTTCACACTGAAAAGCAACCCTCATCTTGTTTGCAGTATCTAGTAATATGGAATCCTTTCTATTGGTTAAACAATCTGCTTAAGCATATTATAAATTTCAAATATTTTAAAGGAGTGTGCAAAAAGAATCATCAAGGTGTCAGTAGATGCAAAACCGGACACTGATGAAGAAAATTACTTAAATTCTTTCAGACGCAACCTAATGGATGTTGTGCATACGTGGGAAAATGGAGCTAACTTTGCTCACATCTGCAAAGTGACTGATGTCTTTAGAATCATAGAACCATAGGGTTGGAAGGGACCTCTGGAGATCATCTAGTCCAACCCCCCTGCCAGAGCAGGGTCACCTAGAGCAGGTTACACAGGAACACGTCTAGGTGGGTTTTGAATGTCTCCAGAGATGGAGACTCCACCACCTCTCTGGGCAGCCTGTTCCAGTGCTCTGCCACCCTCAAAGTAAAGAAGTTCCTCCTCACGTTTAGGTGGAACTTCTTGTGCTCAAGTTTGTGCCCATTGCCTCTTGTCCTGTCCCCGGGCACTACTGAAAAGAGCCTGGTCCCATCCTCCTGACACCCACCCTTTAAGTATTTATAAGTGTTGATAAGATCCCCCCTCAGCCGTCTTTTTTCCAGACTGAAGAGACCCAAATCCCTCAGCCTTTCCTCATAAGAGAGGTGTTCCAGTCCCCTAATCATCTTGGTAGCCCTCTGCTGCACCCTTTCCAGCAGTTCCCTGTCCTTCTGGAACCGGGGAGCCCAGAACTGGACACAGTACTCCAGGTGCGGCCTCACCAAGGCAGAGTAGAGGGGGAGGATGACCTCCCTTGACCTGCTGGCCACACTCTTTTTGATGCACCCCAGGATGCCATTGGCCTTCTTGGCCACAAGGGCACATTGCTGGCTCATGGTCATCCTGTTGTCCACCAGGACTCCCAGATCTCTTTCCACAGAGCTGCTCTCCAGCAGGTCAGCCCCCAACCTGTACTGGTGCATGGGGTTGTTCCTCCCCAGGTGCAGCACCCTACACTTGCCCTTGTTGAATTTCATAAGGTTTCTCTCTGCCCAGATCTCCAACCTGTCCAGGTCTCTCTGTATGGCAGCACAGCCCTCCGGTGTGTCAGCCGCCCCCCCCAGCTTTGTGTCATCAGGAACTTGCTGAGGGTGCACTCTATCCCCTCATCCAGGTCATTGATGAATATATTGAAGAGGACTGGACCCAGTACTGACCCCTGGGGAACACCACTCGTCACTGGTCTCCAACTAGATTCTGTGCCCCTAATCACAACCTTCTGAGCTCTATCTTTCAACCAGTTTTCTATCCACCTTACTGTCCATTCATCTAACCCACACTTCCTAAGCTTGCCTATGAGGATGCTGTGGGAGACCGTGTCAAACGCTTTGCTTAAGTCAAGATAGACCACATCTACCGCCCTCCCCTCATCTATCCATCCAGTCATGCCATCGTAGAAGGCTATCAGATTAGTCAGACATGATTTCCCCTTGGTGAATCCATGATGAGTACTTCTGATAGCTTTCTTTTCCTCCACGTGCCTTGAGATGACGCCCAGAACGAGCTGTTCCATCATCTTTCCAGGGATGGAGGTGAGGCTGACCGGCCTGTAGTTCCCCGGCTCCTCCTTCTTGCCTTTTTTGAAGACTGGAGTGACATTAGCTTTCCTCCAGTCCTCAGGCACCTCGCCTGTTCTCCAGGACCTTTCAAAGATGATGGAGAGCGGTCCAGCAATGACTTCTGCCAGCTCCCTCAGCACTCTCGGGTGCATCCCATCGGGGCCCATGGACTTGTGAATATCTAAATGATCTAATTGATCCCTCACTCGCTCCTCCTCAACCCAAGGGAAGTCTTCTTCTTTCCCCGTTACTTTATTCAATGCCTGGGACTTCTGAGGGCTGGGCCGAGCAGAAAAGACCGAAGCAAAGGCGGCATTCAGTAACTCTGCCTTCTCCGCATCCTCTGTCACCATGACTCCTGTCTCATTCAACAGTGGGCCCACAACTTCTCTGGTCTTCCTGTTGCTTCCAATATGCTTGTAGAAGCTCTTATTGTTGTGCTTGATGTCCCTAGCCAGGTCTAATTCCAAGGCGGCCTTGGCTTTCCTTGTTTCATCCCTGCACGCTCTGGTGGCATTCTTGTAATCCTCCCAAGGGGTCAGTCCCTTCTTCCACTTATTATAAACTTCCTTCTTCCACTTGAGCTTTTTCTGAAGCTCCCTGCTTAACCATGCAGGTCTCCTGCGTCCCTTGGCCGATTTCTTTCTCTTAGGGATGCACCGATCCTGAGCTCGGAGGAAGTGGTCTTTGAATATCAACCAGCTTTCTTGAGCCCCTTTGCCTTCCATAGCCCTAGCCCACGATATCTCTCCAAGCAGTTTCTTGAAGAGGCCAAAGTTAGCCCTCCTGAATTCCAAGGTTGTAATTTTACTTCTTGTTGTTTTGTGGATAGTGCCCATGATCCTGAACTCAATCATTTCATGATCACTACAACCTAGGGTGCCCCCAACCTTAATGTCCTCCACCAATCCCTCTGTGTTTGTCAGTACCAGGTCTAGAAGTGCTCCTCTCCTTGTTGGCTCCTGTACCACCTGTGTCAAAAAGTTGTCATCAATGCACTGGAGGAGCCTCCTGGACTGCCCATGCCTGGCTGTGTGGTCTTCCCAGCAGATATCAGGGTGATTGAAGTCCCCCATGAGAACCAGGGCCTGCGATTGCGAGGCTACCTTCAGTTGTCTGTAAAAAGCCTCATCAGTTTCCCCATCCTGATCAGGTGGCCTGTAATAAACACCCACAACAGTGTCCCTCATATTTTCCTGTCCCTTAATCCTCACCCATAAGCTCTCGACCCGCTCTTCATCCGCCCCTAGTGAGAGCTCAATGCATTCCAAATGCTCTCTCACATAGAGTGCAATTCCACCTCCCTGCCTTGCTGGTCTGTCTTTCCTGAAAAGGACATAGCCACCCATGACAGCATTCCAGTCATGCGAGTTGTCCCACCACGTCTCAGTAATTGCAATGAGATCGTGGCCCTGCAACCGCACACAGACCTCCAGCTCTTCCTGCTTATTCCCCATGCTGCGTGCATTGGTG
This sequence comes from Fratercula arctica, assembly GCA_947846985.1. Classification (NCBI taxonomy): domain Eukaryota; kingdom Metazoa; phylum Chordata; class Aves; order Charadriiformes; family Alcidae; genus Fratercula; species Fratercula arctica. Next base: position 20,915,559 of record CANTUZ010000025.1, on the reverse strand, counting down.
TATAAGCATTTCAGAGAGGGAGTTGTGTGTGTAGTTTTGACCCTTGAGATGTGGTGTGCCTTCTGGCTTTCAGAAATACTGGCACACTGGCCCACAAGCGCTTACTTACTTCCACAAATACAGGTTGGGCGGAGAATGGATTGAGAGCAGCCATGAGGAGAAGGACTTGGGGGTGCTGGTGGACGAGAAGCTCAACATGAGCCAGCAATGTCCTGGTTTGAGTTAAAACAGAACCAACTTTCTGTTCAGTAGTTTTATTTCTTAGCTAGGCCTCTTCTAACTCTCTGAAACTAACAGCATATTGTGTCTAAAACGGTTTGTTCAGAGTAATGACAGTTTGTGCCAAGGAATGGTATGCAGAGAGGCTCTTGCTTATACTTATTGCTATAACAACCAAGGTCAGCTAATTTCATTATTTGCCCCATTGGAGGGTCGGAAATGGAAAAGTGTAGAGGGGTCCCACCTGCAGGGAGGAGTGGACAGGACAGGTGACCCAAAATTGACCAACAGGGGTATTCCATCCCATCTGCCCCATGCTCAGTATAAAAGCTGAGGGATCACAGAATGGTTCGGGTTGGAAGGGACCTTAAAGATCATCTAGTTCCAACCCCCCTGCCCTAGGCAGGGACACCTCCCACTAGACCAGGCTGCTCAAAGCCTCATCCAGCCTGGCCTTGAACACTTCCAGGGATGGGGCATTGACAGCTTCCCTGGGCAACCTGTTCCAGTGCCTCACTATCCTTACAGTGAAGAATTTCTTCCTGATATCCAATCTAAATCTATCCTCTTTCAGTTTGAGGCCGTTACCCCATGTCCTATCATTACACTCCCTGATAAAGAGTCCCTCCCCATCTTTCCTGTAGGCCCCCTTCAGGTACTGGAAGACTGCTATAAGGTCTCCCCGGAGCCTTCTCTTCTCCAGGCTGAACAACCCCAACTCTCTCAGCCTGTCCTCATAGCACAGGTGCTCCAGCCCTCTGATCATCTTCGTGGCCCTCCGCTGGACCTGTTCCAACAGGTCCATGTCCTTCTTGTGTTGAGGACTCCAGACCTGGACGCAGTACTCCAGGTGGGGTCTCACCAGAGCAGAGTAGAGGGGCAGAATTACCTCTCTCGATCTGCTGGCCATGCTTCTCTTGATGCAGCCCAGGATGCGGTTGGCTTTCTGGGCTGCAAGTGCGCATTGCCTGCTCATATTGAGCTTTTCATCCACCAGTACGCCCAAGTCCTTCTCCTCATGGCTTGCTCTCAATCCATTCTCCGCCCAACCTGTATTTGTGCCTGGGATTGCCATGACCCAGGTGCAGGACCTTGCACTTCATGAAGTTCACGTAGGGCCACTTCTCAAGTCTGTCCAGGTCCCTCTGGATGGCATCCCTTCCCTCCAGCGAGTCGACTGTGCCACACAGTTTGGTGTCGTCAAACTTGCTGAGGGTGCACTCAATCCCACCGTCCATGTCACCGACAAAGATGTTGAATAGCACCGGTCCCAGTACTGACCCCTGAGGAACGCCACTCGTCACTGGTTTCCACTTGGACATTGAGCCGTTGACTGCAACCCTTTGAGTGTGACCATCCAGCCCATTCCTTATCCACTGAGTGGTCCATCCATCAAATCCATGCCTTTCCAATTTAGAGACCAGGATGTCGTGCCGGACAGTGTCAAATACTTTGCATAAGTCCAGGTAGATGATGTCGGTTGCTCTCCCCTTATCCACCAATGCTGTGGCAACATCATAGAAGGCCACCAAATTTGTCAGGCACGATTTGCCTTTGGTGAAGCCATGTTGGCTGTCACCAATCCCCTCCTTGTTCTCCATGTGCCTTAGCAGAGATTCCAGGAGGATCTGCTCCATGATCTTGCCGGGCAGAGGTGAGACTGACCAGCCTGTAGTTCCCTGGGTCATCCTTTTTTCCCTTTTTGATCGAAGGGTCAACTCTCTTCCTTCAATGACTGATGTCCGAGGAGGACCCTGTCTTTTCATCTGCCTTTGATCTTGAGATGTGTGTTCCTGACTCCAGATCTGGAATCCAGTTCCCACCCATCGCTGAGTCCAGTCTGGGACTTCCCCAGTGCCTGCCGGTGACATCGTCATGTGAGCTTAATACAGTTTTGTATATACTGTATTTATTTCATTATTTTCCTTTTTATTTTATTATTTATATTTCACTAAAGTAGTTTAGTTTCTTCTAAACTCATAAATCTCTTTATCTCTCCTCCTCCTCTCCATGTACGAGAGGCTGGGGGGGAGCATCTGTCGCCGGCCATTGGCCAATTTAGCCAAAACCACGACAAGGAGGAAGAGACTTCCCCCAAAAACTGAGGTGCCCTTGCAGAACCGCTTCACTGCTCTGCAGAGTGAAGAGGGAAAAACCTACTGTATCAGGAGAAGCGCTGGAGCTGAGTAAGACTACCCAATCTGCTCCACATATAACAACCAGTGTAACTAAAAAAAGGCGACGGGTGATAGTTGTAGGCGTCTCTCTTCTGAGAGGTATGGAGGCACCCATTTGCCGGCCCTAGGGAGGTGTGCTACTTACTGGAGGTTCGTATCAGGGATGTTACCAAGAGACTACCAAACTTTATGCAGCCCTCAGACTATTATCTGCTGCTGCTGTTCCATGTGGGCACCAGTGATGCAGCTGGGAGCAGCCTGAAGAATATCAAGAAAGATTATAGAGCCCTGGGAGCAGTGCTCAGGGATTCTGGGGTTGTCCTGGTTCCGGCAGGGACAGGGTTAAGTATTCCATGCCATGTGAGCCACGCCCACCCTGAGATTAAAAGGAGGGAGGGGGCAGGCAGTCGGGTTCGGAGCTGGCGCGTCCCGGGTCCGGACCGGCGGGGAGCGGCGGTTCCGTAATCGCGTTTGTATATTTCGCTGTCGGTGTTATTGCTGTTGTTTTCTTGTTCCCTTTGCTGTTCTGTTAAACTGCCTTTGTCTCAACCCAAGAGTTTTGCCTTTTTCTTTTGATCCTTCCCATATTGGGAAGCGCTGGGCGAGCGACACGTGGTTCTTTGTTGCCATCTGAGGCCAAACCACGACAGTCCTTTTTGGCGCCCAACGTGGGGCTCGAAGGGTTGAGACAACGACAGAATCCAACTAGAGCTTGAAAAAACTGAATTTGTTAGGTAAATAGTCACCAGTCACTATGTTGCTTAGTTTGTTCTCATGGCTGTGTTATGTAAATTCCTATGTGTTTTATGCACTCCCTGTGATGATAGTTGTTACTTCTGGGAGGGGGATGAGGATTATCATTTTACTGTCCTGTGCGATATCGGCTTATGATATGATAACATCACTTGTTAGATGGTTATTTTGGGGCGTTTATGTGGTATTGCTGTCCTGTCCGTACATTGGGCACCACCTCTCAGAATTCATTAATAATTACACCCAGTCTATGGGGGAAACAGAGGGGGACACTTTCCCCAGCTCTTTTGCCTCCCTTTTCTCCTTCGAGTCAGGTATGACAGCTTTTGAGAATTTTGAATATCCTTGGGCTGCTCAAACCAGCATGTTCCTAGTGTTATGTCTGCTGAATATGTTCCAGGTCTCGTTTAGGGTTAAACGACTATTTAAGACTACCACCCAGAGATCTGCTCCAAGGCTGGACAGTCAGGGGTGGCATGGCAGGTGGGAGAACATGGGCAGGTACTTAGAGAACTTCTCACCTCCAATGCTCTGGGACTTCACCCCTGAACAATTACAGGACCCTGATAGAATAGTAGAATATCTGAAGGGAAAATGCTGTGGCTATTCTAGAGAGGCACAACTCACCGCACTGTGCTGGGCCCTGGCTAGTGTCTACCAGGCACTGCTCAGTGCTATGCAGCACCCTCAGAAGAAAGAGACAGAGACCAGACCAGCAGGCGCTGCAACCCCTGCGGCAGGCGCTGCGGCTGCTGCGGCCCCTGCGACAGACACTGCAGCTACTCCAACCCCAGTGACAGCCACTGCTGCTGAACCAGGGAACCAACCCGTGCCAGTATCCGTTGCCCCCATACAAAAGAAGAAGTACACAAAGAAATCAGTTCGCTTAGTAAGAGATGACGATGAACCAGGGCCATCACAAGGACAGGAGGAAGAGGCAGAACCAGAGATAATTACCCGATTCCTATCCCTGAGTGAGCTGCAGGATATGCGAAAAGATTTTAGCTGACTTTCAGGCGAGCACATTGTCACCTGGCTGCTTCGGTGTTGGGATAATGGGGCCAGTAGCCTGGAATTAGAGGGTAGGGAAGCCAGGCAGTTGGGATCCCTGTCTAGGGAAGGCGGCATTGACAAGGCAATTGGAAAGAAGACCCAAGCCCTCAGCCTCTGGAAACGACTCCTGTCAGGCGTGAGGGAGAGGTACCCCTTCAGTGAAGATGTTGTATGTCAACCAAGCAAATGGACCACCATGGAAAGAGGTATCCAGTACCTGAGAGAATTAGCCGTGCGGGAGATGATTTATTATGACTTGGACAACACAGACTTACCCACGGACCCTGATGAGGTGCACTGCACAAGGCCCATGTGGCGGAAGTTTGTATGGAGCGCACCATCGTCATATGCCAACTCACTGGCAGTAATGGAATGGAAGGGTGAAGAAGGACCAACGGTGGATGAGGTGGCTGGCCGGCTCCGGCGATATGAAGAAAGCCTCTCTTCCCCCCTTGTCTCAGCTGTGGAGAAACTGTCCCGGAAGGTCCAGCAACTTGAAGAGAATATGTCCTACTCCCCACCTGTACGGGCCAGCATCTCAGCTATTAGGAGCAGGCATTTCCCCACTCAAGAGAGAGAGTACAAAGGGTACACACCACGAGGCACCCTGTGGTTCTACCTGCGAGACCATGGAGAGGACATGAGGACGTGGGATGGACAACCTACTTGGATCCTGCGGGCACGGGTACAGGAGTTGCAAGGAAGGACAACCACAAAAGGAGATCCCTCCAGGAAAAGTGCCGCCCCAGTTTCCAGTGGGCAGTTCCCCAGACAGAGCAGAAGGCCTGATCTTGCTTCTGATCCTCTTGAAGGAACCTCCAAGTCATTTCTGCAAGAAGTGAGTACCGGATACCATGACCAGTATTAGAGGGGCCCTGCCTCCAGCCAGGTGGAGGAAAGGGACAACCGGGTTTATTGGACAGTGTGGATTCGATGGCCTGGCACATCAGACCCACAGGAGTATAAGGGTCTAGTGGACACAGGCGCACAGTGCACCCTAATACCATCAAGCTATAGAGGGGCAGAGCCCATTTGTATTTCTGGGGTCACAGGGGGATCCCAAGAGTTGACTGTACTGGAGGCTGAAGTGAGCCTGACTGGGAATGAGTGGCAAAAGCATCCCATTGTGACTGGCCCAGAGGCTCCATGCATCCTTGGCATAGATTACCTCAGGAGAGGGTATTTTAAGGACCCAAAGGGGTATCGGTGGGCCTTTGGCATAGCTGCCTTGGAGACGGAGGAAGTTAAACAGTTGTCTACCTTGCCTGGTCTCTCGGAGGACTCTTCTGTTGTGGGGTTGTTGAGGGTCGAAGAACAGCAGGTGCCGATTGCTACCACAACAGTGCATCGGCGGCAATATTGCACTAACCGAGACTCTCTGATTCCCATCCATAAGCTGATTCGTCAACTAGAGGTTCAAGGAGTGATCAGTAAGACTCGCTCGCCTTTTAACAGTCCCATATGGCCGGTGCGAAAATCCAATGGAGAGTGGAGGCTAACTGTAGACTATTGTGGCCTGAATGAAGTCACGCCACCGCTGAGCGCTGCTGTGCCAGACATGCTAGAACTCCAGTATGAACTGGAGTCCAAGGCAGCCAAGTGGTATGCCACGATTGATATAGCGAATGCATTTTTCTCAGTCCCTTTGGCAGCAGAGTGCAGGCCACAGTTTGCTTTCACTTGGAGGGGCATCCAGTACACCTGGAATCGACTGCCCCAGGGGTGGAAACACAGCCCCACCATTTGCCATGGACTGATCCAGACTGCACTGGAACAGGGTGAAGCTCCAGAACATCTGCAGTACACTGATGACATCATCGTATGGGGAAACACAGCAGCAGAAGTTTTTGAGAAAGGGGATAAAATAGTCCGAATCCTTCTGAAAGCTGGTTTTGCCATAAAATGAAGTAAGGTCAAGGGACCTGCACAGGAGATCCAGTTCTTAGGAATAAAATGGCAAGATGGACGCCGCCAAATCCCAATGGACTGTTAAAAACTACACTGAGAGCAATGGGTGGTGGGACCTTAAAACATTGGGATGCACATTTAGCAAAGGCTACCTGGCTAGTTCACACCAGGGGATCTACCAATCGGGCTGGCCCTGCCCAGTCAAAACTTCCACGTACCGTAGAAGGGGATAAAGTCCCCGTAGTGCACATGAAGAATATGTTAGGGAAGACAGTCTGGGTTAGTCCTGCCTCAGGCAAAGGCAAACCCATCCGGGGGATTGCTTTTGCCCAAGGACCTGGGTGCACTTGGTGGGTAATGCGGCAGGATGGGGAAGTCCGATGTGTACCTCATGGGGACTTGATTTTGGGTGAGAATAGCCAATGAACCAAATCGTGTGTAACCCTGTCACTGTATGTCCTCGTTACTATAATTGCTATCGGCTGTACTGCAGTAAGAATCACCCAAATTAAGGACAGATGGACTTTGATGAAGAACTGAGTAAAGCAAAGTGGTGATGGGATCAGAGCTGACACCCAGCAACTTCCTCAAGATCTGCATCTTCGGACCATGTACTGTGTGCATGAGCTACGCCGGGTACACCAGTCACATGTTCCGAAAACTGTAAGATCTGGGTGTGGCAAAAATGGTATGGATTAAGGGGTGGATAATGTCCTGGTTCCGGCTGGGACAGGGTTAAGTATTCCATGCCATGTGAGCCACGCCCACCCTGAGATTAAAAGGAGGGAGGGGGCAGGCAGTCGGGTTTGGAGTGTGTTGGCGCGTCCCGGGTCCGGACCGGCGGGGAGCGGCGGTTCCGTAATCGCGTTTGTATATTTCTCTGTCGGTGGTGGTGTTGTTGTTTTCTTGTTCCCTTTGCTGTTCTGTTAAACTGCCTTTGTCTCAACCCAAGAGTTTTGCCTTTTTCTTTTGATCCTTCCCATACCGGGAAGCGCTGGGCGAGCGACACGTGGTTCTTTGTTGCCATCTGAGGCCAAACCACGACAGGGGTGAAGGTAGTTTTTTTATCAGTCCTTCTGGTCAAAGGGAAGGGGGTTGATAGGGCCAGGTGAATTGGCAAATCAATAACTGGTTACAGGACTGGTGCCACAGCCAGGGGTTTGGCTACTTAGATCATGGGACTCACTTTGAGAAACCAGGTCTTTTGGGGCCTGAGGGGGCCCACCTGTCAGAAAAGGGGAAGAACATCTTTGGTCAGGCTTGCCAAGCTTGTGAAGAGGGCTTTAAACTAGAGTTTCTGGGGGAGGAGAACTGGAATCCATCCCACTCCTACCAATACGATGCCAATACCATGCCAATACCAGTAATAGAGGCCCAGAACCTGGACATGGGTTGCAGGTCAACAGGAGAGCACCTGGAGTGCAGCTTAAAGGAAAACTAGCCACTCCAGCCAGGAAGCTAGCTTCATTGGGGCCCAACTTAAATGCCTCTATGCAAACGCACGTAGCATGTGGAACAAACAAGAGGAGTTAGAGATGTGCGCACGCCTACAAGGCTATGATCTAATTGGCATCACGGAGACATGGTGGGATGGCTCCTAATACTGGAGTGTTGGAGTAGAAGGATACAGACCCTTCAGCAAGGATGGGCAAGGGAGATGAGGAGGGGGTGTTGCTCTCTATGTCAAGGACCACCTGGAGTGCGTGGAGCTCTACCTGGGGATGGATGAAGAACCGACCGTGAGCTTATAGGTCAGGATTAAAGGGAGGGCAGGGACAGGTGATGTTACAGCGGGGGTCTGCTACAGGCCACTGGACCAGGAAGACCAAGCGGATGAGGCCCCCTATAGACAGATAGGAGCAGCCTCATGTTCACAAGCCCTGGTCCTCATGGGGGACTTCAACCACCCTGATAGCTGTTGGAGGGACAACACAGCAGGGCATAAGCAATCCAGGAGGTTCCTGGAATGCGTCAATGATAACTTCCTTCTCCAAGTGATAGAGGAGCCAATGAAAAGAGGTGCCATGCTGGATCTTGTTCTCACCAACAAGGAGGGGCTGGTGGGGAATATCACGCTCAAGGGTAGCCTTGGCTGCACTGACCATGAGATCATAGAATCATAGAATGTGTTGGGTTGGAAGGGACCTTTAAAGGTCATCTAGTCCCATCCCCCCTGCAGTAAGAAGGGACTTCTTTAACTAGATCAGGTTGCTCAGAGCCTCAGCAAGCCTGGCCTTGGATGTCTCCAGGGATGGGGCCTCCACCACCTCTCTGGGCAGCCTGTTCCAGTGTTTCACCACCCTCATTATAAAGAACTTCTTCCTAATGTCTAGTCTAAACCTACCCTGCTCTAGTTTAAAACCATTGCCCCTCGTCCTATCACTACAGGCCCTTGCAAACAGTCCCTCCCCAGCTTTCTTGTAGGCCCCCTTCAGGTACTGTAAGGCCGCTATAAGGTCTCCCTGGAGCCTTCTCTTCTCCAGGCTGAACAACCCCAACTCTCTCAGCCTGTCTTCATAGGAGAGGTGCTCCAGCCCTCGGATCATCTTTGTGGCCCTCCTCTGGACCCTCTCCAACAGGTCCACATCCTTCCTGTGCTGAGGACTCCAGAGCAGAGTAGAGGGGCAGAATCACCTCTCTCGACCTGCTGGCCATGCTTCTTTTGATGCAGCCCAGGATGCGATTGGCCTTCTGGGCTGCGAGTGCACATTGTTGGCTCATGTCCAGCTTTTCATCCACCAGTACCCCCAAGTCCTTTTCCACAGGGCTGCTCTCTATCACATCATCCCCCAGCCTGTATTGATAACGAGGATTGTCCCGACCCAAGTGTAGGACCTTGCACTTGGCCTTGTTGAACTTCATGAGGCTTGCTCAGGCCCACCTCTCTAGCTCGTCCAGGTCCCTCTGGATGACGTCCAGGTCCCTCTGGATGACATCCCGTCCCTCTGGCTTGTCGACTGTACCACTGGGCTTGGTGTTGTCGGCAAACTTGCTGAGGGTGCACTTGATCCCACTGTCTAAATCATTGATGAAGATGTTGAACAGCACTGGTCCCAGTACGGATCCCTGAGGGACACCACTTATCACCCCTCTCCATCTGGACATCGAGCCATTGACCACCACCCTCTGGATGCGACCATCCAGCCAGTTCCTTATCCACTGAACAGTCCACCCATCAAATCCGTATCACTCCAAGTTAGAGAGAAGGATGTTGTAGGGGACTGTATCAAAGGCCTTGCAGAAGTCCAGATAGATGATGTCCGTAGCTCTCCTCTTGTCCACTGATGCAGTCACTCCATTGTAGAAAGCCACTAGGTTGGTCAGGCAGGACTTGCCCCTGGTGAAGGCATGCTGGCTGTCTCTAATCACCTCCCTCTCCTCCATGTGCCTTGGCATAGCTTCTAGGAGGATCTGTTCCATGATCTTCCCAGGCACAGAGCTGAGGCTGACAGGGCGGTAGTTCCCAGGGTCCTCCTTTCTATCCTTTTTAAAAATGGGTGCGATGTTTCCCTTTTCCCAGTCGTCAGGGACTTCACCTGACTGCCATGACTTTTCAAGTATCATGGAGAGAGTCTTGGCAACTCCATCAGCCAATTCCCTCAGGACTCTGGGGTGCATCTCATCAGGTCCCATAGACTTGTGTATATGATGGTGGAGTTTGAGATCCTTAGGGCAGCAAGGAGGGTGCACAGTAAGCTTGCTATCCTGGACTTCAGGACAGCAGACTTTAGCCTCTTGAGGGATCTGCTTGATGGAGCACCATGGGATAAAGCCCTGGAGGGAAAAGGGGCCCAAGAAAGCTGATCAATATTCAAGGACCACCTCCTTGAAACTCAGGAGCGATGCATCCCGACAAAGATGATGTCAGGCGAAAACGCCATGAGGCCTGCATGGATGAAGAAGGATCTCCGGGACAATCTCAAACAGAAAAAGGAAGCCTACAGAGGGTGGAAGCAAGGATGGGTAGCCTGGGAGGAATACAGAGAAATTGTCCAAGCAGCCAGGGATCAGGTAAGGAAAGCTAAAGTCCAGAAAGAATTAAATCTGGCCAGGGGCATCAAAGGTAACAAGAAAGCCTTCTATAGGTATGTCAGTGACAAAAGACAGACTACAGAAAATGTGGGCCCACTCAGGAAGGAAAAGGGAGACCTGGTCACCCAGGATATGGAGAAGGATGAGGTACTCAATGACGTTTTTGCCTCAGTCTTCACTGGCAAGGGCTCTAACCACACTGCTCAAGTTGCAGAAGGCAAAGGCAGCGACTGGGAGAATGAGGTACCGCACACTATAGGAGAAGACCAGGTTCGAGACCATCTGAGGAGCCTGAAGGTGCACAAATCCATGGGACCTGATGGGATTCATCCACGGGTCCTAAGGGAACTGGCGGATGAAGTTGCCAAGCCACTATCCATTATATTTGAGAAGTCGTGGCAGTCTGGTGAAGTTCCCACTTTCAAAAAAGGAAAAAAGGAAGACACAAGGAACTACAGTCTCACCTCTGTGCCTGGCAAGATCATGGAGCAGATCCTTCTGGAAACTCTGCTAAGGCACATGGAAAATAAGGAGGTGATTGGTGACAGCCAACATGTCTTCACCAAGGGCAAATCATGTCTAAGAAATTTGGTGGCCTTCTACGACGGGGTTACAGCATTGGTGGATAAGGGGAGAGCAACAGATGTCAGCTACCTGGACTTGAGCAAAGCATTTGACACTGTCCCACAGGATGTCCTTGACTCTAAATTGGAGAGACATGGATTTGATGGATGGACCACTTGGTGGATAAGGAATGGGCTGGATGGTCGCACTCAAAGAGCTGCGGTCAACGGTTCGATGTCCAAGTGGCAAGCAGTAACAAATGGTGTTCCTCAGAGCTTGGTACTGGGACCAGTACTATTTAACATCTTTGTCGGTGACAAGAACAGTGGGATTGAGTGCATCCTCAGCAAGTTTGCCGATGACACCAAGCTGTGTGGAGCGGTCGACACGCTGGAGGGAAGGGATGCCATGCAGAGGAACCTGGACAGGCCTGAGAGAGGGGCCCATGCCAACCTCATGAAGTTTAACCAGGCCAAGTGCAAGGTCCTGCACCTGGGTCATGGCAATCCCAGGCACAAATACAGGTTGGGCGGAGAATGGATTGAGAGCAGCCATGAGGAGAAGGACTTGGGGGTGCTGGTAGATGAGAAGCTCAACATGAGCCGGCAATGCGCACTTGCAGCCCAGAAAGCCAACCGCATCCTGGGCTGCATCAAGAGAAGCATGGCCAGCAGATCGAGAGAGGTAATTCTGCCCCTCTACTCTGCTCTGGTGAGACCCCACCTGGAGTACTGCGTCCAGGTCTGGAGTCCTCAACACAAGAAGGACATGGACCTGTTGGAACAGGTCCAGCGGAGGGCCACGAAGATGATCAGAGGGCTGGAGCACCTGTGCTATGAGGACAGGCTGAGAGAGTTGGGGTTGTTCAGCCTGGAGAAGAGAAGGCTCCGGGGAGACCTTATTGCAGCTTTCCAGTATCTGAAGGGGGCCTACAAGAAAGCTGTGGAGGGACTTTTTACAAGGGCATGTAGTGATAGGATGAGGGGTAATGGCTTCAAACTGGAAGAGGGTAGATTTAGATTAGATGTCAGGAAGAAATTTTTCCCTATGAGGGTGGTTAGCACTGGAACAGGTTGCCCTGCACATTTCCCTTGAAGGCCAGGATAAAACACTGGGCCCAGGTGTGTTTGAGTTAATGCTAAGGTTCAGTTTCACACTGCACCTAATCTGGTTGAAAAAGGGATACTATTCTCCTTCCCTCCTCTTTAGACCATATCAGTGACCTGGAGAGATTGCCTCTGCAACTGCCAGTTTGGGATCTCTCTGACCACAGCTCCTAGCTCAGTTGAACTGGTTCAAGCATATAGTGACTTTGTATCCTTAAAACTTAATTACATGCTATCAGCTGAAGTAACCTAATCTTGTTCTAGACAAAAGGCGAGGTCCCACTATTGCCCTGTCTTTTGTCACCTCTAGTGGCTTGTCTGAACCAGGATAAATTAGTGAAGTGCCTTAATCTGGCACAAAATAGCTGGTTTCTTTGTGCTAGGTTGAGTGAAATGGCCCGTGAAAGAATAAAATATCAGTGCTGGGGCAAAAAGTGGTGGATGCATGTCCTCAGGCATGGGCAGAGGGGAGAACTAGACCTCATCAGTTAACCATTTTGTGTCCTAAATGTTCTGGTACTGCACTTTTCCCAAATGGCCCAAAACACGACACCTTTCAACAAAGGCTTCAAGATCCCTGTCCAGATGTGCTAAAAAGCTTCAGACTCCAGTCATGGCTTTGTGTTGGGTGACATCCAAGCTCATCAGAGCTACAATTTGAGCAGAGTTAAAACTCTTATGACAAATAAGGCTTTTAGGTGTATAAATATTTATCCAAGTATATTTTAGGAATCAAAGCTGGAAAAGGAGCAGCTAAATGTAAACCTTAGTATTGGCCAGCTGTTTCTCTGGGATAATGGGTTAAAATCAGGAGGGATATTATGGCAATCTAACTCTTGCATAGGGACTGCGTGGATTTTTATCAAGGTTTGAACATAAGGGTCATCTTGTAGCTTATGTCTGCTCTTGGATGGAGGTTTTTTCCTTAACTCTAGAAATGTGGGGCTGGGAAGTAAAACTGATTTACTTAGTTTTCCTTTTCTTGGAAAAACTGCTTCAAAAACTTACAGAAATACTACTGGAGCAGACAAAACTTTTTTGTGGGGTGTTTTTTTTTGTTTTCTTTTGTTTGGGTTTTTTTGTCTGTTCAATTAACTGGCAAGTGGTTTACACTAAAAGATCCTGCCTTTTAAGATAGGACTATTTTTTCACCCTGTACTATCATTGGTAGTCAATATTAACTAAGAGCAGTAGTACTTAGTCTCAGCTGAGGTCCATCTAGCTTGTTATCTCATTTCTAGCTGTGGTTAAAACAGATGAGTGAGGAAGAACAGAAGAATAGAGCAAACGATTGATGTTTTGCCCTCAGTACTTTCCTACCAGCCATTTGCAGCTCAGGGACTTCTTGAGTCAGAAAAGGCTTCAGTGACTATAGTAATTTTTAATGTATTTATTTCCTTTGAATTTATACGATCTCCATATGAGCCTGTCTGAACATTTAGCTAACAAAGTTACCTTTGTAACATCAGGGACCATCTTCCAGAGGTGAAATCAGGCTTTTCTAGCAAGATCACTTGAAAGACATATGGTAAAAGCAAATGGTGTCTTTTACTCGGTGCTCATACAGATTATTGAAGATAAATACTCTTTGAGTCCAGTGAAGTAGCTGCATTGACATCACCTAATTCTTTTTATCGCCTTAACTGAGAAGTGACCTTCTTCCAGGTTTTGCAACAGTATTCTTTAAAAGGGATTAATTCTTTACCAGTCAATATATTGTCACCCCTGTGATATTTCTGCTCATTAAGAGGTTATTCTCTGGAATGGGTAGATTCTGTATAAGAGCATTTACTTTACTGAAAGCTTCTCGGCTTTAGTCTGTGTTCTGGTGTTTTTCTGCTTCAGTCTATGTTTCAGCATGGTGCGGAGTGCAAAAATTCAGTGATGTCATGCATCTTATTGGATTGTCTTAATGTGCAAAGCCACTGACAGCTACTTTGCCCAGGTGTTAGAATGTCTAATAACAGCTTCATACACCAAAGCTCTGCTTTGCTGGGATCCCGGATATGTTGCTCTCTCAGATGACAGACAGAGCCATCATATAATCTTTATATATTTTTAAAGATCATTTCACATATATGCCTACAGTTCCCCACCTATTTGATCACCTGCATGAGGTGAGCCTTTCTGCATAAAATGGGACTGGCTGGTTCATATCCAACCTGTCTGGGCTGAAGTAGTAACTTTATCAACAATGAGGCTGAATTTTTGTACTTAGTTCAATAGAAAAAAAAAATAAAAATCACTTTCTGCAAAAGTTAGAAGGTACAGGAAAACAAATCTACTTTCCTGTCAACACTTGATGCATACACCTTGGACATGCAAGATGAAAAATCCTTTGAAAGCCGTCAGTAATGTTTGTCTTTCCCTACTCAGTTTTATTTTCTCCCCTAAAGATTTACTGTTCCTGAGGAATAGGAAATGTCTTTGTTTAAATAACTGTCTTTTCACATCTGGAAATGAAGTCTAGATCCTTCAGAATAGTCTCTGGCTTCACAAAAAACCCAACAAATTTACGATGAAATAGAAAAATTTTGCTAAGCAGAAGTTTAGCTGAAGAAAGCTCAATGTAGAATGAAATGTAATACTGGAGAAAATGTTTCTAATTAGGGCCATGTCAAGTAATGTGGATAAATGTTATTATGAGAAGGCTTTGTTTTAATAAGTATTCTGAAAATCAATAATTTCACATGAAGCAGGGTAAGGTAAAAGTTCTGTGGTTTTTTTTTTTTTTTCTTCTGCATAAAAATGGTGTTTAAAGTTTTGGGAATAGTTACTCTGACTCTAAGGTGCAAAGTTAAATTTTCCAAATGTTTAAAAAAATTAATTTCTGAAACGACGTATCTGAGTATTAACAACAATAGAGTAATATTTCTTTTTAAGCTATTATCTTTCTTTAACTATTGTCCTTCTTTCTCTTTCAGATAATCCTAGGAGAGACTCTCTCTGTCTTCTATAATCATTTGCACTCAAACTCATTTCTCAGAAATAACTACATAGCCACTATTTACAAAGCCATTGGAACCTTCATTTTTGGAGCAGCTGCTAGCCAGTTGTTGACAGACATTGCCAAGTACTACATAGGTAGACTGTGTCCTCACTTCCTTGCTTTCTGCCAGCCCAACTGGACACAAATCAACTGCAGTCTAGGTTACATTGAGAACTTCTCTTGTCAAGGAGACAAAGCAAAAATCAATGAGAGAAGGCAAGTCTGAGTAACCTTGTGTACTTGGTTGTGAGACCTGTTCCTTAACTTTTGAATGTTCTGGGATGATAAGGTTGGTATTGCTACTGCATTTTTTTGTGTTTCTCCTAGAATAAATTTCTTGTAATGAATTTTAAACTCTGAGCCCTGTCTAAACGCTGGGATTTTTTTTCTAATTTGTGGAAATTGGTTTTATTAATTTACAGAAGAATGCATAAGTTAGTGTGTATTCACTTCTGCTTTTTGACAAAATGTGGGTGACATTCAGTTTTGATTGGCTTCTGTTTATTTTGATTGGCTTCTGTAGATGAAATATTCTACAAGCATCTGGGAGAAATCTCAAGATCACTGGCCCTTGTCCTGGTGGGAGACTTCAACCTACCAGATATCATCTGGGAACACAATACAGCTGAGAGGGAACAGTCTAGGAGGTTCGTTCCTGGAGTGTGTTGGGGATAACTTCCTGATACAGCTGCTGAGGGAGCCAACTAGGGAAGGAGCCCTGCTGGACCTGCTGTTTGTAAACAGAGAAGGACTTGTGGGGGATGTGACAGTTGGAGGCCATCTTGGGCACAGTGATCATGAAATAATAGAGTTTTCAATTCTTAGAGAAGCAAGGAGGGGGGTCAGCAGAACTGCCACCATGGACTTCCGGAGGGCAGACTTTGGTCTTTTCAAGAACCTGCTTGACCGAGTCCCTTGGGAGGCAGTCCTGAAGGGCAAAGGAGTCCAGGAAGGCTGGATGTTTTTCAAGAAGGACGTCTTAAAGGCACAGGAGCAGGCTGTCCTCACGTGCTGTAAAACAAGTCGTTGGGGGAAAAGACCAGCCTGGCTGAACAGAGAGATATGGATACAACTCAGGGAAAAAAGGAGAGTTTATGGCCTTTGGAAGAAGGGGCAGGCCACTAAGGAAGGCTACAAAGATGTTGTAAGGCTATGTAGGGAGAAAATAATTAGAAAGGCCAAAGCCCAACTAGAACTTAACCTGGCTTTGGATGTTAAGAACAATAAAAAGAGTTTCTATAAATATATTAGTAATAAAAGGAGGACTCGGGAGAATCTCCATCCTTTATCGGATGAAGGCAGTAACATAGTGACAAAGGATGAGGAGAAGGCTGAGGTACTTAATGCTTTCTTTGCCTCAGTCTTTAGTAGTAGAGTCGGTTGTTCCCTGAGTACCCAGACCCCTGAGCTAGTAGATAGGGACGGGGAGCAGAATGAAGCCCCCATAATCCAAAGGGGAGGGACCTGCTCCAACACTTGGACATACACAAGTCTACGGGGCCGGATGGGATCCACCAAAGAGTATTAAGGGAGCTGGCAGAAGTGCTCACTGAGACATTTTCCATCATTTACCAGCAATCCTGGCTGACCGGGGAGGTCCCAGTTGACTGGAGGTTAGCAAATGTGACGCCCATCCACAAGAAGGGCCAGAAGGAGGATCCGGGGAACTATAGGCCTGTCAGCCTGACCTCAGTGCCTGGGAAGGTCATGGAACAGATCATCCTCAGTGCCATTATGTGGCACATGAAGGACAACCAGGTGATCAGGCCCAGTCAGCATGGGTTCATGGAAGGCAGGTCCTGCTTGACTAACCTGGTCTCCTTCTATGACAAAGTGACCTGCTTGGTGGATGAGGGAAAGACTGTGGATGTTGTTTACCTGGACTTTAGTAAGGCCTTTGATACAGTTTCCCACAGCATTCTCCTGAAGAAACTGGCGAATCATGGCTTGGATGGGAGTACTCTTTGCTGGGTTAAAAACTAGGTGGAGGGCCGAGCCCAGAGAGTGGCGGTGAATGGAATTAAATCCAGTTGGCGGCCAGTCACAAGTGGTATTCCCCAGGGCTTGGTATTGGGGCCAGTTCTGTTTAATATCTTTATCAGTGATCTGGATGAGGGGACTGAGTGCACCCTCAGTAAGTTTGCAGATGACACCAAGTTAGGTGGGAGTGTCGAACTGCTTGAGGGTAGAAAGGCTTTGCAGAGGGACCTGGACAGGCTGGATCGATGGGCTGAGGCCAATGGTATGAGGTTCAACAAGGCCAAGTGCCAGGTCCTGCACTTGGGTCACAACAACCTCATGCAGTGCTATAGACTTGGGGAAGAGTGGCTGGAGAGCTGCCTGGCAGAAAAGGACCTGGGGGTGTTGGTCAACTGCTGGCTGAATATGAGCCAGCAGTGTGCCCAGGTGGCCAAGAAGGCCAACAGCATCCTGGCCTGTATCAGAAACAGTGTGGTGAGTAGGACTAGGTAAGGGATCGTGCCTCTGTACTCGGCACTGGTGAGGCCCCACCTTGAGTACTGTGTCCAGTTTTGGGCCCCTCACTACAAGAAAGACATTGAGATTCTGGATCATGTCCAGAGAAGGGCAACAAAGCTGGTGAGGGGTCTGGAGAATAAGTCTTATGAGGAGTGGCTGAGGGAGCTGGGTTGTTTAGCCTTGAGAAAAGGAGGCTGAGGAGAGACCTTATTGCTCTCTACAACTACCTGAAAGGAGGCTGTAGCGAGGTGGGGGTCAGTCTCTTCTCCCAAGTAACAGGCGATAGGACAAGAGGAAACAGACTCAAGTTGTGCCAGGGAAGGTTTAGACTGGATATTAGGAAAAATTTTTACACTGAAAGGGTTATTAAGCATTGGAACAGGCTTCCCAGGGAAGTGGTTGAGGCACCATCCCTGGAGGTATTTAAAAGACAGGTAGACATAGTGCTTAGAGATATAGTTTAGTGATCATTTTTGTCAGAGTTGGGTTGATGGTTGGAGTCAATGATCTGAAAGGTCCCTTCCAACCTAGGCAATTCTATGATTCTATATATTTCTAAAATATCTGTGTATCCTAATTAAGAGAAGAATTTGAAATCTGGCTTCAAAAAAAACTATGTGGAATGACAGGGAAAATAGTTCATATTTAGAATGAAAGCAAATAGAAATTGGATGTATCCATATAAAAATACAGAGGACTGTTAAGAGGATCACTTTACTCAGTTTTCTAATTAACTGTTTCATTACCTTAAATACTTAACTGCCAGTTCATCTGCAGCAAGATAACGAGGAAACAAAAGTGAAGCACGTGACACACGAGTTTTCACTGTGGTTTAAAGAACAATGTTTTAATGCTATTGGAAATGTTAAAGCATGTTCAGAATAATTTCTGGTATTAAAGTTGCTTGAGCTCCCTAGAAGCTTAGTTTTAGAGAAACTCATTGCCGATCTTTTTCCAGAAGAACTACTTACCCTTGTAGTTATACCCTTCTGTGTGTGTGTGTTTTTGGTGTGTGGGGTGTGTTTTTTCTTTGGTTTGGATGGAGAATCCGGCACTTGCTCTTTTAAAATTTCATACAGTTGGTGATTGCCCAGCTCTCTAGTCTGTCCAGATCTCTCTATAAGGCTTCTCTATCCTCGAGGGAGTCGACAGCTCCTCCTAGTTTAGTATCATCAGCATATCGTGTGCATTTGATTCCTGCATCCAGATCATTTATAAAAGCATTAGAGCACTGGCCCTAAAACTGAGCTCTGGGGAACCCCACTGGTGACTCGCCGCCAGCCTGATGTAACACCATTTACTATAACTCTTTGAGCCTGACCTGTCAGCCAATTGTTCACCTGCGACGAGCGAGGGAAGACAAGCAGCCGACTCAATGTGAGTGATAAAGCAAGCTTCAGTTTATTGCCCGAATACGCTTCATTATATAGCTACTGGTTACATCACCGCTTGAATATTGGCTAATTATAAAAGTCATCTGCTCACTGCGATTGGTTCTCTGTCCACACGACAGGGTTCAGCCTTAGTTCCCTATTCTTATCAGCTCCTTATTCTTGCTTCTGCATTCTCATGGCTTGTTTACTTAGTACTTTCCCATCGCCGAGCTGTAACTTGCTTCTACGCTATTCTCATCTCACATAACTCCTCTATTGTCCCATGACCTTGCTCCTCAAGCCATTCTGCAACAATTCCCCCTTTTTTTTTTTCGGTTTTTTTTCCTTTTTTTTTTTTCTTTTTTCCCTTTTTTTTTTTTTTTTTTTTTTTTTTTTTTTTGAACAATCCAGGCTTGGTTTATTACTTTTAACATAGCTCTCTTAATACAAGAAAGGACTACACATAAGCACAAATTTATGATTACAAGAATTATTATAATATGCAAGCCTTCAACAAGCAATTCTAATACTTTCAAACAAGCTAGTTAGCCACTCATCAAAAAACCCATGTTCTTTTAACCACTGCAACTGTTTGTGAATTGATTCACTGTGATCGGACAAATTCATACAACACATACCCTCAAAATCTTCGCAACCATGTCCTTGAGCTAATAACAAAAAGTCAATTGCTGCTTTATTTTGCAAAATCGCATGGCGCAGGCTATTCTGATCTTCTAACAAACTTTCAATTATTTCTGTGGTGACATTGGCTATCGTTACATTCATAGTATTATGCTATCTGTTCACGCGCTCTAACTCTTACTGATTGGCTGCATGCTATTTTCACGAGCTGACCACGAGCGCGGGCAGCATCCTGCTGATAGATTGAGGGTCGGTTGCCACGCACCTCTCAGCGTCTTTTAACTGATCGTCTCTGACTGTTCACACAGAGCAGCAGCTTTGCTTTTCACATTCCTTTCCTTGCTGATATCTCCTGGCACTTGCTTCTCAAGGCGCCTCTCACGGGTACAGCTTTGTCTCATCAAGGCCAAACAGATTCCCTACGCTGCTCTCTATCATCTCCACAATTTCCCCTTTTTTTTTTTTTTTATGCAACAAAAAGCTTGATTAATCATTTTTTGCACTATTTTCTGTAAGCAACCTAAACTACAGCGCATGACAAGCATTGGATGACAAAGATGACATGTTTGATACCCCATGTCTGTAAAGAGACCTGTATTTTAGCGAACACATAAGCTGGTCTGTTAGTTTTTACAGTTTTCGGTACTCCCATGACTGCAAGGCATTGCAACTAATGTCGAATAACATCACGAGCCTTTTCTCCTATATGAGCACTAGCTACAACAAGGTGAGAAAACAAATCAACTAAAACATGTAGATAGCGCAAACGTCCCAATTCCATAATGTGTATAACATCGAATTGCCAAAGTTCATCAGGTGTAAGCATTCGCAGGGTAATTCCCACAAATGATGGCAGAGGAGCCGGCTGCTGACAGCGCAAACGACCCCGTAAAATCAATCGTGCTAACAATTCAATCATTGTAGTTACTGTTTTTTGAAAAGTTATGTGGAAAAAATACTCACTCTAATGCAGTCAGGCTCTTTGCGAGTGTATCATCCCACTGTCCTATCAGGGTGTAAGGTTGAAATTTTTGATGTATCATAAACAAATCTGCAATGTGCTGTAATGCTTTCTGAGCTGTTGGGGTTAATGAACGTGGAACCTACCGGGGAGGGGGGGGGGTGGTGCAGACACAGCGCTTCAGGGCGTCCCCTGTATCTTCAAAGTGCGCTCATGTCTAACCCCCTCTCTCCGACCCGAGACAGCCCCCTTATATCCTGTCCCGGATTGAATGGAAAAGTACAGGCTAGGGTCGCTGCATGCGTGGCCAGCACATACAGCGAGCCTCACCAGACTCATGATCCAGCTTTGCTAACTGCGGATGTCTGATACCTGACTACCTTGTACTCCCTCCTTGTTATCTTCTTCTTTGAAAGTTAGGGTCTCATGGATACACATATAGTTTTTCAGCAACAGTACTGAGTCCCTTTTTCCCAACATGCATACTGGGTTTGGTTCAACTAGTAATTCTCCGTCGTGTCTCACTCGAACCATCCTCTATTATCCCTTACACATGCTACCCCGTGGCCCATAGTTGGGACACAACAGTATTCTATAACTCGTACAAGGGTATGATGCAAAGCAACATCTGCAACTGATCGTATAATGCTTATTAAACATAGCAAACAGCATACTAAACATAACAGACAGATTCCTTCCACACAGATAATGAGTATAATTTCCTTCAACCAACCCCACCCCCAAGTCCATCCAGCAAAGAGATTTCACACAGCGGTCTCCACAAGTTGCTGGCTCGGTCGGTGCAGTTCTTGCAACTGGGCATGGATGGATTTGGAGTGGTCACTTAGACTCATACAACACAGTCCTTTAAAATCTTGACAACTGTGTCCGTGAGCTAAAAGCAAAAAATCAATAGCAGCTCTGTTTTGCAGCATTGCATGTTGAATACTATCTACATCTAGCAATAACTCAGAAACAGCTGTACTAGTAGCATTACTAAATTTATCCCTGGCAGCGAGAGAGTCCTTGTTATCAAGAATCCTTGGCAGCGAAAGAGTCCTTGTTAGCAAGAGCGCATGCGGACTCCCTGTTCTTGCTGGTACTGTGCTTTGATCTTCTTCCACAACAGGCCAAGATTCTCAGGCAGCTAGATAAGGTGTCCCTAAGTCCATTACAGACTTATGTCATCTAAGTGTTTTTCTTGCAAGCACCCAAAACTGAATAACAATTAGTGATAGATGTGTTTTCCAGCACCCAGGTGCGAGTCCCTTGAGCGTATTTACAATCCTCCTTGCTGATCTTCCGTTGCTTTCCCATATTCCACCCCCCTGCTCAAGAGACCGCTTCTGCTGGTGTTCATTTAGTCTCACAGGGTATAACACAGAGTAATTTACAAAGGCGTGCAATAACATATATACATATAGAAAAAAAAACCCAAAACATATCTCTATAGTACTGCTTGAATCAGGTGTCTTATTTCTCTTTTTCTGCTGCTGTCTTGTAGCATATATGGCATACTTTTGTGCTAAGACGGCACATTTCCCTTCTAATTGTTCCCTTTTTTTTCTTTTCTTTTTTTTCTCTTCCTTTTTCTTTTTTCTCTTTTTTTTCTCTTTTTTTTTTTTTTCTTTTTCTCATCACTTACAGCTGACATAAAAGTCTGCCTTTGCAACAAGAGCTCACCCTTAAGTTTCTCATTTTCCTACAGAGCATCCTATAAATTTTAGCTTAACTCCTTTTCCCAATCAACCATGATCTTATAGGCAAACAACAAACAACCAGTCATACGCCCTGCATGGGTAAGCTGTTCCCGAGACTGTAAGCATGTCGGCTGGTGAAAACACCCCCAATACTTCAGGACTTCCATCGGTTCTACGGCCCATCATGGTCTATCTACCTGGGGTGCACTCGCCTTACATCTAAACATTGTGTATATACAAACTTCTTCGCTTGACAGAGTGTCAGCCCTAGTCACGTATGAGAACAGTACCACACCGGGCAGAACACCTGCTCAAGCGGAGTCACCAAACGACACTGCACACAGCAACAAACAAACAGTAGCACAGATGTTGATCAGCAGATATAAATTGGCACACACACACACTTACACAGCAGACATACAAAAAACACCACTTCTGTCTCAGGGAAATGGCTGGGGCGGGGCGGGGGGGGGGGGGGTGGCAGCTCTTTTCACTTGTATAAGCAGGTCCATTATCGGTCTTAATTTCTCGTGGTAGTCCCATGACTGCAAAGCAACTCATAAGATGCCTAATTACATGTAAGGCCCTCTCGCCAGCCTGAGCTGTGGCCCAAAGAAAGTCACTATAAGTATCAATAGTAACATGTACATATTTCAGTCGTCCAAACTCGGGAACGTGTGTGACATCCATCTGCCAGAGCTCACAAGGACCCAATCCTCGCGGGTTAACGCCTAAACCGAGCCCAGGGCCGTGGTGACTACAGGTGGGACAAGCACGCACGATTCCTCTGGCTTCATCCATAGTGACATTGAACTGTTGATGCAATCCCTTAGCATTTTGATGGAACATGCCATGTGATTCCCTGGCTTTGATGAATTCACTCAGGGGGGCTGCCACTGTCACCAATCTGTCTGCTCGGGCATTACCTTCTCCTAACCCTTGGTCCCACATGTGACTCCGAATGTGGATGACACAAAATGGAGCAGTACGTTGCTTAATCGCTGCCTGTAGCGCTCTCAGCAGCTCAAAGAGCCACCGATTAGACAGCTCTTTTATTCTTGCGTCCGCTCTGGCTCTGTCCTTCTCCCCTGACATTCTGACAATACACTGCTATACCCTGATTCTGGCTGCGCACACATAAGCGGTTGAAAAGGAGGAACAAACGCGATACCTGGCGCAAATGGAGGAGGCTTAATAATGGAGGAACGCGATAACGACTTTCGTCTCTGTTGCTGTAAAATCTCCTCCGCAGTTGTAGCAGAGGCAGCCATAGCTTTAATCAGGGTTAAAGGTGGACATAAATCAGGTTCAGTCTCTGGATTTATTAGGCCAGGATCAAAGGGATCTTCTGGCTCTTTGCCTCCTGAATTCTGTTTTTGGTAATGTTTTTCAGAATTGGGAATTTGAGCATATTTAGGCTAAGGGTCTGCAACTGGGGGTGTCATTTCAAAAGACTGAGGTTCCTTTGGGGGAGCTTGTGGTGCCCCTCCAGCAACCCCTTGCAGGGCTCTGGCAAGGACAAGTGCAGCGTCTCCCGCGTTTGCAATTCCTCCCCCACTTTTAGCCACTGAGCCAAATCGTAAGACCACCCTTCAGGGAACCATAAGCAATAATCATGTATCCATACAAGCAAAAAATTTCCGAGTCAAATACTCATTCGCATCCTATGAACCCATCTCTGCTGTTTTCCAGCATAGTACAAATCCATCTCCTCACTTTCTATTCTTTAACACTATCTCCCTTTTCTGATACATTACACTATTGCGTATCCCCAGACTCGTCCGCTGCTGTTTCAGACGGATCACCCGTTCCCGGACTCCCACACACCCTCTCCTCAACCGCCTGCAAACCCTCTTGATAACCTCATGAGCCTTTTTATAAGCAGCCCGTATCGCGCCCGCTTTCAAACCCTTATCAAGTCTCTGCATTTCCGCGAGCAGTTGCTGCATAGTGTTCTGTTGATCGCGGAGAGCGTCACGGAGCTCCGCAGTATCTTTAGGTGGATAGACGGTTTTCAGACGAACGTCCTCGGAGGATGATGATGTTTCCATAGGCTGAGGAGAGTCGGGGGGAACCTGCATGGATGACTCCGGTAGACCAAAGTACGGTGGAGCGGTCGGTTGCGGAGGCGAAAATGTCCATTCGTCAGACGCACCCCAGAACTCCTTTTCTGACTGCTTTATTACAGGAAATGCATTGGAGGACGAACTGTTTCCCTCTTCCACAGCTGCATCTAACACCCTCTGGGCTGTGGTGGCAATAACAGCTGATCCATGCATGCCTGCAATCAGTCCCTTCACCTGTCGATAAGTGCCTGCCAGGTTCCAGGCTTCCTTATTCTCTGACTGCACTGCTTCCCACATTTCCACTCCAATTCTAGTCCATGTTGAAAGGTCAAAAAACTGAGTCGGATCTCTGAGCAATCCTCATTGTCAGCATCAAGATAATAGTTCCAGTAAGGCACTCTCACTAAGGTTTTCCCTGGCACTTTTTGCCAGCTGCAGCAAACTTTGTACCGCTGCCTTTTCGCCTTACACTTTTTCATACAGTTAATAACGTCTCGTCAGGATTTCATCAACTTTTTTGTAGTTTTATCGTCATCTATAACTTTATCCCATAGGCAATCTCCAAATGTTCACCACTCTTCTACTTCAAACATATCGTCTGGGTCCTTAAAGTATCCTGGAGCTTTGCCTAATGCAATTAACCCGGCCAGATCTTTTATAGGGCCTACTCCCCGCTTTTCTAAAAAGCATAAAAATTGTAAAGCTACCTCTCTATCCTTTTGCGACGTGTCGACTTCCTCTTTATGATCCCTTGATTACTTTGATCCCTTGATTACTTTGTTTGCAGCCTTTTTCCTTTCCCTTTAGGTAGCTTTCCTCGGACGGCGATCCTCCTCTTAATTATCCGAAGATCAGGTACGGACAGACATATCATGTACCAGCCATATCATGTACTGTCTTTTACCCCCTGGTCGCTGCTACCAGTGCTTTTCCGAGCTCGCTGTCCGGTGGGAACAAGGCTGGGGGTCCCTGTTCGGGCGCCACTTGCGACGAGCGAGGGAAGACAAGCAGCCGACTCAATGTGAGTGATAAAGCAAGCTTCAGTTTATTGCCCGAATACGCTTCATTATATAGCTACTGGTTACATCACCGCTTGAATATTGGCTAATTATAAAAGTCATCTGCTCACTGCGATTGGTTCTCTGTCCACACGACAGGGTTCAGCCTTAGTTCCCTATTCTTATCAGCTCCTTATTCTTGCTTCTGCATTCTCATGGCTTGTTTACTTAGTACTTTCCCATCGCCGAGCTGTAACTTGCTTCTACGCTATTCTCATCTCACATAACTCCTCTATTGTCCCATGACCTTGCTCCTCAAGCCATTCTGCAACATTCACCCAACGTATTATGGACTTGTATAGCTGTGTGCTGTACATTTTGTCCAGAAGGATACTGTGAGAGGCAGTATCAAAAGCTTGCTAAAATCCAAAACCACCATGTCTGCTGGCTTCCCTTGGTCAACTAGATGGGTGACCTTGTCATAAAAGGAAACTAGTTAGTTAAACAGGACTTTCCCCTCATGAACCCATGCTGGCTATGACCAATGACTGCATTGTCTCTCAAGTGTTTTTCAATAACTTCCAGAATAACCTTCTTCATCATTTTACCAGGCACTGAAGTGAGACTGACAAGCCTGTAATTACCAGGGTCTTCCTTCTTACCCTTCTTGAAAATTGGGACAATATTTGCCAGCTTCCAGTCGACTGGGACCTCTCCAGATTCCCAAGACCATTGAACTGTTCTGTTTGTTCTCTCCTCCCTTCTCATCCCTAAACTCCAAGTATAAAATACTTCTGGTATTCAACATATCCAACTAGATCAGAGCTCTTGGCCTGAAATAGAGTGTGAGGGGGACTGTGTGAATGAGTTGGAGATGGGTATAAGGTGGAACTCTCTAAAAAATACTTTAGAAGTGGTACAGAAGTTAGATAGTGAACAATTGTTCCCATTTCTTCCTAATAGTAAAACCGGAAGGTGAAACATTTGAAGTAGTATTTTTATTTTTCCCAGTGTGGAAGTCTTTGATGCAGTGCTAGGATATGTAAGTTTATAAGTGGGTTCAAAAAGCTATTTGAACAAACTTCTAGAAGAATAAAACCAAGAAAACGCTTATGTTTTTGGAAGCCTGTAAGTTATGGTTAGAGGCTGTGAGTGTTTCGGGCAAGCATCACTGCATATTTTGTTCCAATACGGTTTCATGCAGATCTGATATTTGCAACTCTTTGCATATGTTAGCTATGTTACAACATGGGGGAAAGATAGCCATTAGTCTTTATTGCTCATCAGTAACAGTAGTATTAAAATACATGCTAAAATGCATATATGCTTTAGCATGAATATAAACCAATGGACTTATGCTTGGTTATCTACATTAATAAAGTGTTTGTGGGTTTTGGTTATTTTCAGTAAGGCTTTACACTGTAACCTGAACTTAATATGCTAATTCTTGCTGACTTGAGTACCTTTGCTTGCTCTGTATCACGCTGAAGAGTCCTCTTCAGTTTTAAATAGCTTTAGCTTCTCCTTGACAGCTTCTATAGTGTTTGCACTTTCAGTACTACTGTTGGTTAAACTAAGCTGAGAATTACAATCACAGTTGTGTGCTTAATAAATCTCATCCATATTTGTTGAAAGATGCATGTAACAGTTGGCACATATTAGTGAAATTAGGTAGCACTTGCAGATCTCTAAAACACGTATGGAAATCACTAGTTATATTAAAAATTGCTAGTTAAATTAAGAAGTATTAGATTTAGAAACTGCACTTTCCTTCTGTCTCTTTGTAAGAGAACCCTTTCTTCAGGGTCTTCAGAATTTAATGTAAACTAGACTCAGAAGCTGGTATGAAATATTTCACAACAGTTTTCTGAGGGTGAATGACTTACGTATTCTCAAGCTTTTATGAAGGTATCACTAGATTTTATGCCAACTAGTTTTGTGTAGAGCTTTGCAATGTTCCATTTAAATATTAAGAGTAGTATCATGGTTTGGGCTGGACTGGCCACTGAATGAATGACAGATGCTCTCTTTAACCTCTCCTGAGAACAGAGAGAAGAATGAGAGAGAGACTTATGGATTGAAAAAGAAACTAAACTACTTTAATGAAATATTAATAATTAAATAATAAAGTTAATATATTAATACTAATAAGAAAATAATGAAATATATACAAAACTGTATCGAGCTTCCAGGATAACGATCACATCACCAGCAGGCACTGAGAGAGTCCCAGACTAGACTTAGCAACAGACAGGAACTGGATTCCAGGACACACAGATGGGGATCAAAGGCAGACAGAGTCCCCCTCAGATATTGGCCATTGAAGAAAGAGGGCTAACCTCTTTGATCCCTCAGCTTTTATACTGAGCATGAGGTAGATGGGATGGAATACCCTGTTGGTCAGTTTTGGGTCACCTGTCCTGTCTGCTCTTCCCCACAGGTGTGACCCCTTTACACTTTTCCACTTCCAGCCCTCCAACTTGGTACATAACAAAGTTAGTTGGCCTTGGTTCTTATAGCAATAAGTATGAGCCTCTCTGCATGCCCTTCCTTGGTATTAACTGTAAACATCAGATGTTATCTGCTAAAAGGAGATACTGTCTGAAAAATATGCTGTTAATTTCAGAGAATTAGTTAGAAGAGACTTAACTGAAAAGTAAAATTACTGAACAGAAAATTGGTTCTGTTTTACCTCAAACCAGGACAAGTAGTAATATAGGTTTTCCTTAGTTAAAAAGTATATAACACAGTTGAATAAGGTCTATGTTTTTAAAATATAATTGCACTGGGAGGAAGGGTATAGAACTTCATATTGTATAGCTTCTTTACTGGGAGACATGGCTTGTTTTAGTATTTTAGAAAAGTAAGTTTGATACACAAGCATGTGTCTATGAATGAAGAAAGATCAAAGCCAAGGGGGCCCTTCTGTCACTAGTACTAGCAATTAGCATGTCACTTTCAGTATATCAGTATATACTTTAATGCTGCTGGATTGCCTTTAAGGTATTTTCTTTATCACCTATAAAGATGATGACTTGCCAAATGACTATTTCCTCTTTCAAATCACCAAAGTAGGGCTCAATAAAATAGGTAAGTGCTAAGCTATAACCTTGATTGAGTAAGGATGCAAGTGAGCAGTGTCTGCTATTCTCTGATATTTTTGGTCTTTGTAGCTCCCATTCTTGTTGAGTTCTTCCTTCTCTTTTGGCTTGCTATGGCTTACCTTTACCTGGCTTTGAGTTGGTTGGCAAGATATCCAAATTCCTCAAAGAGGAGTAGGTAGAGAAGATGTGGAAAGGACAGATGATTTTTCCATTCATATTGGTTGCTAAGGCATAATTTCCAAACATGTCTGCTCCAGCCAGCCCATGGCAGGTTGTTCATGCATCCTGTTTGTTAGCTTTCTTACATCCAAAGGAGTTAGTAGAAACAACAAATGTTCACCAAAAGAAGCTGTGAATTAATAGTTTACTGTTCTTCTCTTGAGTGTGTGTTGCTCTAGTTGCTGGTTGTCTGAATTGAGTTCATAAACAGTGAAGCTTAGATGTCTAGCAGAGTAACAAATTAGAACATCAAGAGCTTCATTTTCCTCTAGTATATGAAATGTGGGATGTCTTCAACACCCTCAAAAAAACTTTGCTAGTGTATCTAACACTTGATCGGTCTATAAGTGTGGGGTTTTTTAATGCTTCTGGAGGTGGGGAGGGGAAGGAAACCTTAAAAGCTATTTTGCTTATGCTTCAATGTATTGTGCTTCAGGACTTCAAGATGATGATGGAGTGCTTCTAACTGTATTGTTAGACTGTACTGATATATTGTGTGGAAATGCTAACTGGTTGCTCCTGACTCATTTTAGCAGTCAGGAGTTGCTAATTCCACCTTGATCACCTTAGTGCAGAACAGCATTGATAATCCCTAGGTAGCAGGATCTGGAATCTATCAGACAAGTTTGACCAGGTGTATTGGGTTTGTGTGGCACGGTTTTGACAGTGTGTGTGTGTGGGGAGGTTATAGGGGTGGCTTCTGTGAGAAACTGCTAGAAGCTTACCCTATGTCTGATAGAGTCAATGCCAGCCGGCTCCAAGAAGGACCCACAGCTGGCCAAGGCTGAGCCAATCAGTGACGGTGGTAGTGCCTCTGTGATAACATATTTAAGAAGGGGAAAAAGTTACTGAGAACAGCAAATGCATCTGGGAGAGAGGAGTGAGAATATGTGAGAGAAACAACTCTGCAGACACCAAGGTCAGTGAAGAAGGAGGGGGAGGAGGTGCTCCAGGCGCTGGAGCAGAGATTCCCCTGCAGCCCATGGTGAAGACCACGGTGTGGCAGGTTGTCCCCTGCAGCCCATGGAGGTTAACAGTGGAGCAGATATCCACCTGCAGCCTGTGGAGGACCCCATGCCAGAGCAGGTGGATGCTCCCAAAGGAGGCAGTGACCATGTGGAGAGCCCACCCTGGAGCAGGCTCCTGGCAGGACCTGTTTACTAGTTTAGAATTAAAGATAGAAACTTTAAGAGGACGTATAGCGGTATCTATGGAGTTGCTAACAGAACAAGATGAGCAAAAGATAAGTCACGAAGTATGGGTGAGTGAAGGGAACCGAGGGGGATTAAAAATAGAGCCCCCTCAAGGTAAAACTCAATCCGCACTCAAGTGTGATTCGACAAAAGCAGTACCCAATTCCCCTTGAGGGAAGGCGAGGGCTGCAACCAGTAATACAAGCACTAGCCAAAGATGGGTTAACAGAACCCTGTATGTCTCCTTTTAACACTCCGATCCTGCCAGTATGAAAAGCGGATGACTCTTACCGCCTAGTACAGGACTTGAGAAAAATTAATGAAATAGTGCAGACATGACATCCGGTGGTTCCAAATCCTTATACCCTCATGAGTAAAATTCCTCACCAACACAAATGGTTGTGTGATTGATTTGAAGGATGCATTTTGGGCTTGTCCCCTAGATGAGGAAAGTAGGGACATGTTTGCATTTGAATGGGAGGATCCAGACACGGGAAGGAAGCAGCAGTATCAATGGACTGTACTGCCACAAGGATTTACAGAATCCCCTAATTTGTTTGGGCAAGTGTTAGAACAAGTGCTTGAACAATTCAAACCTCCATCGGGAGTAGTCCTGCTTCAGTATGTGGATGACTTATTGGTATCCGGGGAGGAAGAAGTCAGGGTAAAAGAAGCCATGAATGAGTCATTGAACTTTTTGGGACAGCAAGGTTTGAGTCTCAAAAACGAAATTGCAATATGTGGAAACAGAAGTGAAGTACTTGGGACATCTAAAGATGGGACATTAGTTGAAAAATAAATCCTGAAAGGATCAAAGGAATAGTAGACTTACCTCTGCCAGAGACAAAGAGGGAACTGAGAAAATTTTTGGGGCTGACTGGGTACTGTAGACTGTGGATAGAGGGGTATGCTCAAAAGACTGAAGGACTATATTCCAAACTGTTAGCTGAAGAACCAAATGTATTAGTTTGGACAGAAGAAGAGAAGAATTTAGTGGAAGATTTAAAACAGAGCTTAATTAGAGATCCAGTTTTAGCCTTATCTTTTTTGGAGAAACCTTTTCAACTATTTGTAACTGTAGACAAAGGGGCTGCGTTAGGAATATTAACTCAAGAGTGGGGGGATAAGCGGCAGCCAGTAGCATATTTGTCAAAGCTCCTAGACCCAGTTTCTCGAGGATGGCCTGAATGTGTGCAGGCAGTGGCTGCAACTGCTTTATTAGTAGAAGAAACCAGGAAGCTTACCTTCGGGGGAATGATAGAAGTTAGCACCCCTCACCAAGTAAAAACCATTTTAGCCCAAACTGTGGGAAAATGGCTAACCAATTCAAGAATACTGAAGTATGAAGCAATTTTAATTGAAAAGGATGATTTGATTTTAACTACCAGCTCTTGCCTTAACCCAGCGAGCTTTCTGTGGAAAGGAAAAGTAGAGGCAAACAATGAAGAATTTACACACGAATGCATAGATGTAACTGAGTACCAGACTAAGATATGACCTGACTTAAGAGAAGAACCCCTATCTGGGGGTCTCCATTTGTTCGTAGACAGTTCTTCAAGAGTGACAGAAGGAAAGAGGTGTAATGGATGTGTGGTGGTGGATGGAGTGAGCCAACGAGTAAAAGCATCTGAAAAATTACCTAGTGCACGGTCTGCTCAAACATGTGAGATGTATACCTTAAACCAGGCACTAAAATTAATTGGAGAAAGGGGAAGGAACAATATATGCAGACTCTCATTATGCCTTTGGGGTAGTGCATACCTTTTGTGGAATAATTACTAAATTGGCTAAAAAATACAAAAGTACAACATTGTTCACACATTAAGGAAAAGTATAAAATCAAGAGGCTTCTGAGGTAGAAAACAGCTGCAGCTAGCATGAAGAATACAACATCTGCGGTTCCCTGTTAAGGATGCTTGTGAAGCTACATGAGGTACGGGGCGGGATGCAATTATTCCGCAGCTTTACCTTATGATGTATAGCAGATACGGGGATGGGACGATACCATGAAACAGTTAAGCTGCCAATTAGCTGCCTGCTCGATACTCGGAGCCAACATTTTGTCAAATTTTGATGAAATGCTGTCCTTTGTGCGAACTTTGCTCATTATAATGTCATTATAATACCAAAACACACCTCCATCCTAAAGGCTACCCGCCTCCAAGGTGCGACCACTCCTTCTTGAGTCTGCGCCCTGAATTTTTCGTAAACTATACCTTTAAATGTGAAGTGAGAGAATTTTACACCAATCCTAATTAAAGTATTTATGACTAAAGTCACTCAAACTCCACCTTGAAGGTAAAAAAATAGTATAAAAATAGCCCGAGAGAGGGGGGATACCCAGGGAAGACACCATTGCGAACAAGTCGAGGAGAACGCCATCACTGACTTCCAGGATCAGTCAACGGGCTGAGCCTTTCTTCCCCCCCCATAGGGACGCCTTTGGGTAAGACTTAGATTATACTGAGTGCTTTCTCGGGAAACTTAGGAATTTCTCCAGAGAATCTCTTTCCTACATTTATAGCCAGGCTGTATCGTTTATAACTTTGTTGCACATTTTGTATATTTAACAATACCTTTATTTGCGTGTGCTTTGCAGACGGTATATTTATCACCGGCAATCCTAAGAACCTATATATCTGTTGTTTAAATAAACTGCACTGGTTAAGTAGCTAGTCGTTGTAGTTCCTCATTGAACGCGACCAAAGACTTGAGAGTGGCCGTGCTAGTTCATGAGCACGACTAGACTGAAGGTGCAGTCCACTATTAGTGTATCCAAATCGTAATAGTTTAATACATATTAAACGCAATTGGACTGATAGTGCTGAATTGGGCATCACTCAGAATTTGAACCTAGCTGTACCTAGCCTCCCACCTCGGTGAGGAGTGTTAGAACGCAAGGGGGTTTATCTTCTGCCAAAACCGCTTTGCCCCTTTCCAACACCTTTGGTAAAATTTGGGAAGAATGAGGACTAATAAATAGCAAAGGGAAAGAACTTGTACATGAAGAGCTTATAAACCAGGTGTTAGCAAATATATAAATACCAAGTGAAATAGCAGTTGTACATGTTAAAGGCCACCAGAAAGGCAATTCAATTACCGCAAGGGGAAATAGATTAGTGGACAAGGTGGCAAAAGAGGCAGCCTTGGGGCAGGAGACAATCAATATTTATAATCTTGTTCCTCAAGTACCGACAGTAACAACCCTGTTGATATTCACAGAAAAAGAAAAAGAAAAAGAAGCAATGACAGAAGCAGGGGCAGTGGAGAAAGATGGTAAATGGATTCTGCCTGATGGAAGGGAAATGGTCAACAAACAAACTATGAGAGAAATAATGGCAGTGTTACATCAGGGAAGCCATTGGGGAATGCAAGCAATGTGTGATATAGTTTTGCGGAAGTATGGATGTTTCGGCATTTATACAGTAGCAAAGCAAATCTGCGAAAGGTGTATTATTTACAAGAAAATAAATAAGAAGACCCTTAGAAAACAACCCCCAGGAGGACGGGAACCAGAGTTAAGGCCATTTCAAAGTATACAAGTCAATTTTACTGAACTGCCACCGATAGGCAGGTTTAAGTACCTCTTAGTCCTGGTAGATCACCTTACTGGGTGGGTGGAAGCTTACCCTTCCTCCTACAGCTGCAGGAGTGATAAGAGTAATGCTAGAGCAAATAATTCCTAGGTATGGAATAGTGGAAAACGTGGATTCAGATCAAGGAAGCCATTTTACCTCCAAGGTGCTACAGGGAGTGATGGAAAGTTTAGGGATAATGTGGGATTATCACACTCCCTCGCACTCCCCATCATCTGGGAAGGTTGAAAGAATGAATCAAAACATTAAGAGGCAACTATCTAAATTAGTTCTTGAGACAAAATTACCATGGATTGTTTACCAATAGCATTATTGAGAATCTGGACCTCCCCTAGAAAGCATACTGGTCTCTCACCTTATGAAATGCTTTTTGGACTACCTTACACTGGAGGTAGGGAAGGTGTGCCCACATTTGAAACCAAGGACATAGTCCTTAAGAAATATATCCTGGGGCTGTCTTCTCTCTCTTTCCTCCGAACTAAAGGCCTTCTTGCTCAAACTCCGCCACTGGAATTTTTCATCCATCCGTACAAACCAGGGGACTGGGTACTAGTCAAATCCAGGAAGGAGAGTAAGCTCCAATTGGAGTGGGAAGGACCGCTCCAAGTACTCCTCACTACTGAGACGGCAGTAAGGACAGCGGAAAAAGGATGGACTCACTACACTCGACTCAAAGGACCGGTGGATCCCCCACCTACAACTGAACAGTGGAACCTATATCCCACTGACCATCCACTGCACCTCACACTGAAGAAGCAGCAGCCAATGGACAGTTGAAAAGTTGACTCTGTCATTGTATGCTGTTGAGAATGGTAAAGAAAAGAAATCAGCTAGTCACGGTATTGGCGATAGTGGCGGTAATTTGCCTGTTACCAGGAAATCAGGCTATCCATCCGCAATATCCGGTAAAACTGATAGTGAATGTGACCGAGGGAAATACCCCACAGACTATATGGCTTGATGCATGTCAGGTACTGAAGTGTGGAGACTTAGAAGCCCAGAGACAGTTAAGTGGTGAAAACAAGTATCTGTGCCCAGAGCCTCAACTGGGAAATGGGGAAGTGTATAGTAGAGCATCACCTTGTCCCTCGTGGAGAGATGTTTGGTGGACAACTGAGTACGGTGGGTGGACTGTTAGCATGAAAGGGATATCCCCATCCTGGGTACCATTAAAAATGAAAATTAGTTTTTACAAAGGTCAGACCCCGCCTGGATGCCAGAACCTATGTTGTTACCCTTTGATAATTACAGTAACAGGAGCTGATTCATTAGTGAACCAAACTTATGGATTAGGAGCAGATGTTAGTGGACGAGACCCTGTAGGTAGATTCAAGATAGTAGTGTGGAAACAAGAACAAAACTATAGTAAAGAAGGAAGTGGGACCACTGATCTTCCTGTAGTGGAAAAATGGAAGCCACAAAATGACCCAAAGGTAGTAACAATTAAGGAAATTGAAGATTTGAAGCAAACTTTTGAAATAGAAACAGGATATGGAAACACAAATGCTTGGGTAGAATAGGTAAAATATACTGTTAATAGTTTGAACCAAAGCAATTGCTATGCTTGTGCCACAGGAAGGCCCACAGCACAGATCGTCCCTTTTCCCTTAGGGTGGACGAAAGATTCCGTAGGGATGTGGTGTATGATAGATAGCATTATACCAAGAAAAGACCGCCTGGGGAAATGAGACTTGTCATTCACTTTCCTTACTGTTTCCTGCCTTGGAGCCAAGAGATGTTAAAAGTGCCACCAGTATTTTCCACAGCAATTGGTAACTATACAGCGTGTCTCTCACAGCAGGGTGTGAATGCTACCAAACCTGTGGGGGGATTTACCCTATGCACTGAAATTCTGAATGTGACCAAGGATGTAAGAGGAAACTACTCAGCGATACGAGCGCCTCAGGCGGATCTCTGGTGGTATTGTGGAGGGAAGACCTTGCGATCTGTGTTGCTGGCTAACTGGAAAGGTACATGTGGAATAGTACAATTGGCAATACCATTCACCCTAGCATTTGTAAAAGGAACAGGATCCCTGAGCTCAGGTAATAGAGTAAGAAGAAGTTGAGGTGTATCCTTTGATGAACGGATATATATAGACTCCATTGGAGTCCCTAGAGGAGTCCCAGATGAACACAAAGCAAGGAATCAGATAGGAGCAAGATTCAAATCTTTCTTTTTCTGGTGGGTAACTATAAACAAAAATGTAGATTGGATAAATTATATTCACTATAACCAACAGAGGTTTATTAATTATACCAGAGATGCATTGAAAGGAGTAGCAGAACAATTGGATGCAACCAGCTGAATGGCATAGGAAAATAGGATTGCCCTGGACATGATCTTAGCAGAGAAGGGAGGTATGTGTTTAATGTTAGGAAATCGGTGCTGTACCTTCATCCCAAACAATACAGCTCCAGATAGTGCTATAACTAAAGCCCTTCAAGGGCTCACCACTCTAGCTGACGAGTTAGCTGAGAACTCCAGAATAGACACCTCACTGACAGGTTGGCTGGATTCCTGGTTTGGGAAATGGAAAGGTATGGTGGTATCAATATTGACTTCTCTTATAATGGTAGCGGGAATGTTAGTGGCTGTAGGATGCTGTGCGCGAGGATTAGTTCAGCGATTAATTGAAACTGCCCTAACGAAATGAATGGAAGTAGACCCTCCCGCATACCCTGGGAAAATGTTTCAACTCGAGGAAAAGAACAAGAAAGAGGAAGACAAATGTGAATTGATGCTTGCAAACTTAGAAGCTTCTTATGGGACTATACCCTGATAAGTAAGTGCAAAAAGCAGTAAACTTAGAAAATCAAAGAAGGAGGGGGAGGAGGTGCTCCAGGCGCTGGAGCAGAGATTCCCCTGCAGCCCATGGTGAAGACCATGGTGTGGCAGGTTGTCCCCTGCAGCCCATGGAGGTTAACAGTGGAGCAGATATCCACCTGCAGCCTGTGGAGGACCCCATGCCAGAGCAGGTGGATGCTCCCAAAGGAGGCAGTGACCATGTGGAGAGCCCACCCTGGAGCAGGCTCCTGGCAGGACCTGTGGGCCCATGGAGAGAGGAGCCAACACTGGAGCATGTTTGCTGGCAGGACTTGTGACCCCATGGAAGAACCTATGCTGGAACAGTTTGCGAAGAACTGTAACCCATGGGAAGGACTCATGTTGGAGAAGTTTGTGGAGAACTGTCTCCCGTGGGAGGGACCCCACGCTGGAGCAGGGGAAGAGTGTGAGGAGTCCTCCCCCTGAAGAGGAAGAAGCAGCAGAGACAACATGCGATGAACTGACCTCACCCCCCTCACCCCCCCATTCCCCGTCCCCCTGTGCCGCTTGAGGGGGGAGGAGGTAGAAAAAACTGGGAGTGAAGTTGAGCCCAGGAAGAAGGGAGGGGTGGGGGGAAGGTGTTTTTAAGATTTGTTTTTATTTCTCATTACCCTACTCTGATTTGATTGGCAATTAATTAAAATAATTTCCCCAAGTCAAGTCTGGTTTGCCCATGATGGTAATTGGTGAGTGATCTCTCCCTCTCCCCACAAGCCTTTCACTATATTTTCTCTCCCCTGTCCAGCTGAGGAGGGGGAGTGATAAAGTGGCTTTGGTGGACACCAGGGTCAACCCACCACAATGGTATAGAAATTCCAAAACAAACTTAAAGAACTGTATTTGTTCCTTCTGTTATTCATTAGCCTTCTGAATTCCTCCAATTGGCAATAGGTTGCCTTTAAGAATTGTAGGAAGCATCGTCTTATGGACAACAGAAATAGCCCCAAAGTCCGTCGATAAAATATTGGCTTAGGAGCCAGGAATTCCTTATTCTGTATCTTCTGTTTTGTAGAACAGCATGCTTTTCTTTCATGGCTCAGATGATGTGTTTGTCGGGAAGGACAGAGCTCTTCAAAGTTCTTATTGTATTTGCTTTCATAGTGGACTTTTGCCCAGAGACTTTAACTGGTGAAGAATTAGAATACTAAAGTGGAGAAGGGATGTCTAGCAAAAGTGCAATCTTAATGGTTTTGAATTTTAAACACCTGAAGATAACACACTGTCAATACAGTTTTTCTATTTAAGAACAAAATTGAAAAATATGGGGGGGTGTATGCACACACAAAAACAATCTTGTTATTCTTTTCAGATTGCTTATTTAGTATCTCTGAAACTGAAAGCTATTGACAGTGTTTGGAATGAAATATAAACCAAGAACTCTAAAACCTACAGAGGAAAGTTATGTGGGTTTTTTCTTTCCAGTGTCTGAAGCAGTTTCTTAATGTTGTGCATGCAAATTAATTTAAGAAGTTTTTCAGTTTCATTTGTGTACAAGATTGCTTTATTGCTGGCTTTGTGGTATTTGAGTGGTAAACGTTGAACACAGTTATCTTACTGCACACTAGAGGTGCCTTCATTACTCTCAGTCCGAATGTAGAAACATTTCCCTTGACCAGGAATTTCTCTGAACCAAGAACCTCCACCTGTCTTTAGGCACTGAAATAGGGATGTGCTGTGATACCTGTTGGATATGGTAGAGGGCAGCCTGGAGAGATATGAAACTTTTTATTAAGTTGGCTTTTTTGTCTATGCCAAACTCTCTTCAGTGAGGAGTGCTGTGTTACGTAGCCAGAAGCCTCACTGTGACCTGAATGATAGCCTGTGAAACAGCACAGTTACAAGGCTCCGTGCATAAAATAGTTTTTCATCTCTTCACTTAAGACTGAATAAGAAACATCTTTCCATTTTGCTCTCTTCTCAACAAAGAGGTGGGTGGGATTTGTTTTAAGCCTCTGCTACTCAGCTCCTTGCAGAAACCACCTCCGCAGGGGAGGACCTTGCCGAAGGCACTTTGTTCTAGGAGTCCACAGGACTGTCAGCGTCAACTGTCAAGTCCTTTCAGTCTGGACCTACTAGAAGCCTTTAAAGGTTGAAAGCAATGGTGCCACTCTTTAAATGAGTTATTGTATTGGGTTTGCATGGTAAGGTTTTGGTAGCAGGGGCTGTTGTCCCAAAGCGAGGTCATTTATCTGGTGTGCAAGATGCCAATGTACACATAGAGCAGAGGTATTTATTTAAATCATTTCTGTGCAGAGATGGGTGCTAGGGGGTGTGTGAGCCAATGCAGGCAGGACGCAGGAACAACCACAAAACCACGGATGAAAGGCAAAGAACAAATTTAATCTCGATACCTCACAGACTGGGGAATCTCTGAAGCAACACCCGGGCAGAGGCACGGAAGGAGGGACCGCGGGCACCACAGTGCGCGAGAGAGAGTTCTTGTTAGCAAGAGTCCTTGGCAGCGAGAGAGTCCTTGTTAGCAAGAGCAGGCGCGGACTCCCTGTTCTCTCTGGTATTTAAAAGGGTTCAAACAGGCATAGTTTTCCCACCGTGCTTTGATCTTCTTCCACAACAGGCCAGGATTATCAAGCAGCTAGATAAGGTGTCCATGAGTCCATCACAGACTTCTGTTATCTAAGTGCAAGTGTTTTTCTTGCAAAACTGAATAACTGAGACTGAATAACAATTAGTGTGATATATGTTTTCCAGTACCCCAGGTGCGAGTCACTTGAGCATATTTACAATCCTCCTCGCCGATCTTCCGTTCCTTTCCCACAGGTGGTAATCCACAAAGCTAGCACACCAGTTTACAAACTCCTCGGGATATTTATATGGTTCAAAACACAGAAATACACACCTTTAGTTACAATTATTGTTTAGTACCTTAACAGTTTCTATTGGTTAGTACAGTCTCTCGCTTTCATTTAAAACTACAGTGTCCTTTAATTGATGTGCATAGTCTCCAGTACAGTGGGGGGTAGGTCTGTTCAGTCTCTAATTGAGTTGGTGGTCGCGATCTCCCACTGCTGCCTTTACCTTTCCCCCAGTTACTGCAGATCTTTGTTGACTTCATGCTTCTTTTAGCAGTTATCAGGTTTTCGACGACTCCTTTGGTGGGATGTTCCCCTTTTATCACCATCCTGTTCCTCTTCAAGGGTAGATTCATTAGCAAAGCATGCATTGTTTATACAAAGTGTTCTGTTTCACAAGACCTTTTTAACCCTTTTATAGCTCTTTGTTCTTGCTCAATGAAAGATTCCCATTTCTAAGGTACGGGGGGGGGGGGGGGGGGGGGGGGGGGGGGGGCGCGCTACAGGGGTGGCTTCTGTGAGAAGCTGCTAGAAGCTTACCCTATGTCCAATAGAGCCAATGGCAGCTGGCTCTGATACTGACTCGCTGCGGGCCAAAGCTGAGCCAATATCAGCGATGGTGGTAGCACCTCTGTGATAACATATTCAAGAAGGGGGAAAAGCTGCTGCACAGATGCAGCCAGAAGAGAGGAGTGAGAAAATGTGAGAGAAACAACTCTACAGACACCAAAATCAGTGAAGAGGGAGGGGAAGGAGGTGCTCCAGGTGCTGGAGCAGAGATTCTCCTGCATATTGAAGTAGGGTTTGATATATTAAAGCTGTAAACTAATTGAAGTAGGGGCTTAATATATTAGAACTGTAAATTAGAGTAGGAGCTTAATTTAGGAGACTGGGTGCCTTAAGGCTGTACAAAGAGCAGATGCAACAGTTGTAGTACTAAATGTCAGAACTTATCTCCTATTTTTTAAGAAAGAATGCTTTAGGACAATATAACCTTGTAGTAGAAGCTTATCTCTCAAAACAAGGGGCCCAGGATTACTGAGGAATGCAGAGACTAGTCAAAATTAACACTTCTGATGCGCCAGCAAGAATAAAGAAGTAGAGCAGAGGCCTGCAGTTCACCCAGAAGGTCACAACGATGAAGAGGAGTGGAGGAAGTAAACGACCACCAGATGTCTCTGAAGACCACCGAGAGACTCTAGTGCGCATACGGGAGTGGGCAGTAACCTGTAATAATGAGTTAATGAATAGGTAATCATTTCTTGGAAAACTAGTGAATATGCATACATAGTATGTATTTAAACTGTACATCTAAATCAGTCGACGCACACATTAGGTGGAGCAATCCCCTGTGCGCCCGGCGCTGCAATAAAGAATACCTGCTTAATAGTCACCGAGGCTACTGAGTCTTAATTCGTCATTTCACTGCATCAGTTCTGGCACCCCAGATGGGACCCGCTCTGCTCAGCTGCAGGACCCGCTGAGAACAGGACTCCCTAGGGTACCCCCAGGAATTTCCCGGAGGGACTCCTCGCCTCAGTCGGATCGCTGCAGGAGCAGACAAGGACCATCTAATAAGGTATTCTTTAAATATTCTTTAAATTTTTGGTATATAGGTAAAACGCGTTCTGGGTTAAGGGACCGGTCAACAGGGGGTTCCCATAAGTCGTAAGAGACGTCTTACGCAGGGCGCCGTATACCAGGCTACTAGTGCCTGAGGGTATACATTTGGTATTAGTACAGAACTTACATAAGTGTTTGTTTGTACTTTTGGTTTTGTGCACGCTCCCTGTGAATAGTGTACTGTGGTATTTAGTACGTTGGTATGGGCCCAGGGGTAAGCTACGTACTTCTGTAATAACGTACTTTGTGGCAGTACCGATTTATTGGTATTGAACTCAGATATACTCATAAGGAATTGTTTACTGAAAATTGATTTGGATTTGGTACTTATGTGTGTGTGGACTGAGTCGCGACTTGTGTGTGAATGAACTGAGTGAGTTTTTCAAATCCTTATTTCCCATTCTGAACAGAGACTTTTCTTACACCCCTTCCTTTCACTTTGTCCTTCTCCGGCTGCGCCCCTCGCGGGACTACAGAACCGCGGATCCGGACTCCACACTCGCTTCATACCACAGTACATCTCAGTCACTCACACACAAAGTCTCTTAGAATGTCCCCGACCATCAAGGTAATACTTTAACAGCCCGATTTTTCTTACCTTGGTCCATGCACGGAGTTGCCTGGTCATACTCGCTGTGCCTACTGCACCTATCCCTTTTCCCTCTGTGGTTCACAGAGTCTGCCATCCAACTGGGTCTCAAGATCTTAGTCGATTCCTCCCGGAATCCCCGCCGACGATTCACGAGACTGTTGAAATCAATGGGACG
The DNA here is from genome assembly GCA_947846985.1 of Fratercula arctica. NCBI lineage: Eukaryota > Metazoa > Chordata > Aves > Charadriiformes > Alcidae > Fratercula > Fratercula arctica. The sequence goes on along the minus strand of CANTUZ010000025.1, from coordinate 20,874,402 downwards.
CGTCTTCCCATCCTTCGGCGACAGGGACTCCCAAGAAGATGACTTCTCATCCCGGACGAGTCCCCAACTTGTGAGAAATAAGTTCCAGTCCGAATGAGATAGGCTCAGGAAGAATCCTCTGTGAAGCACATTTTTATTCACGTTCTTGCAAGAGCGGGTGACCTAGCAAGTAGGCACACCTTCAGTTCTTGAAACACACCTTTTTATTTCCTAATCCCAGACGAATTTTTCCCTCCCCTGTTCCCCATTGGTTAGGTACTCCAGGGTTCACAGCCTGTCCGAGGCACCTAAAATTCTTCCCGGATGTCTTGCCTCTGTTTACTTCTCTTTATGCTACACCTAAAGGGATTATCTGACTAGTTTATTTCTTTCCTTTTTGGTAAAAAATTGCTCAATGTCATTAGCCCTGGTTAAATGTTTGACTACCCTTCTAGACGCTAATCCAGTATGAATCAGTTTGTCCTTTTGTCTGTGTGATAAGAGATGTTCTACAAGCCTTTGCTGGAGCCTCTTTGTCTTAGTCATTCCCTTATCATATCACCTCTAATGGAAATGGCTTTTCTCCTCTGCAAAAGAAATACCTGCCTTTCTTACAAAGTGTAAATTGAGAAGACAGCAGAGTGATAATACTGTCAGTTTGTTTGTTCTCTGTTTGTTGCTGTAAAGTAGTTGTGAATAGTGCCCGAAGTGCATTTGAATGTACCCTCCCTGTTTTTGTGTCGGAGTGTATATGGTGTAGTCGAAAACTACGGGTAACTTTTGGTTGGAACTTTAGTTGTCCTAAGTGTAACGTGTGGATAGACTGGGATAGGAGAGAAAGGGCTGCTTATATAGTTTATGTACTTTGTGGATTAAAGAATCAAATCAGGAATCAGTAAAATGGGAGGACAACAAAGTGGTGGTATTTTAAAGAAAAGCCCCTAGGGTGTATTTTAGCACACTGGAAACAGATAGGGGGACCGCCCGGTGGGAATGTAGAGAGGAAGACATTAATTAAGTATTGTAATCAATGGTGGCCCTTGTACAAACTAGAGGATAATGAGAAATGGCCCTTTAATGGATCTTTGAATTATAATGCTATCTTGCAGTTGATGTTGTTTTTACGGAGAGAAGAAAAGTGGGATGAAGTTATGTATGCAGATATGGTTTTTACCTTGCAAATCACCCAGAATGGCAAAAAGATTGTGGTATTAATATACCGCCTCAAGACCCTCTAGTTTTAGCCCTAGAAAAAGAACAAAGAAAGGAGAGGAGGGAACAGGAAAAAATGAAGAGATGTTGCTCAGCATGTAGTATTGGACAAAGATGCCTGAAAGTAACAGATCCCAGAAAGAAAAAGGAAGAGGTAGATGATCTACTCGAGGATATGGGATTCCCTCCTCCACCTGAGGATTTGGAATGCCCTCCTCCACCCGAGGGTTTGTCTTCCCCACACCCGACATCACCATCTGAAGCAGATAATAGTAGTAGGGAGGAGGAAGAAGCTTTTACTCCAATTATGGCACGGACCAGGAGTAAAACCAAGACAAATCCACAAATCATAGCCCCGCTGCGGGAGGTAATGGGGCCAGGAGAACCGGCTAGAGTAAAAATTCCCTTCTCCACCACTGATTTGGATGCTTGGAAAGAAATAGCTAAAGGGTATCGGGATGACTCCTCTAAGGTGGCAAAACGGTTTGAGTTCATACTCAAAAATCAAGATCCTGATTGGTCAGATGTAGATTTAATCTTGGGAGAGATGACTGAAACAGAAAAACAATTAGTGTTAAAAACAGCATGGTTGCATAATGTACATTTTCATCCCAAGCTACAACAATATTTACAATGCTGACACTTAAAGCTAAGACCTTTAAAGGCTTCATTCTAATTTCTCTGTAATCTCAACTTCAAGGGTTCAGACAGTTCAGAAGTCCATTGCTTATTTGGAGCCTTCTTCACAGGGGAATAGCGGATCCAGGCTGGTTGTTCTCTGATCTTGATTGCAGTGAAGGTGGTCAGTAAGACTTGGAATGGTCCATTCCACTTCTCCTTTAGTGGATCACCCGAAAAATTCTTAATATAAACCCAATCCCCAGGGCTAAATGGGTGGATCAGATGGTCCAACCCCTTAGCCCTAGCTCCCAAAACATTCTTATTAATCTTTTCCAATTGTTTTCCTAAGGATATAACATAATTTTATAAATACCGGTTCCCTATCTGAATCAAGTCTTGCCCTTGATATTTAGCTTGGTATGGCCTCCCAAAAGGGCTCAGATTTTCCTTAGTTCTGGGTTTTACACGTATCCTAAGTAGTGCAATAGGTAGTGCCTGATACCAGTATAGGTTTGCTTCTTGACATATTTTGGCTATTTGTTGTTTTATCATGTGATTCATTTTTTCCATCCGTCCGCTGGCTTGCGGTCTATAAGGTGTATGTAATTGCCAATCAATTCCCAATAGTTTGTTTACCTGTTGCACTACTTGTGCACAGAAATGAGCACCTCTGTCTGATGAGATGATCATGGGTATCCCAAATCGAGGTATTATTTCATTTAATAGTACCTTAGTCACTTCTCTTGCTTTATTTTTTCTACATGGAAATGCCTCTGGCCATCTGGAAAAGGTATCTGTAAGTACCAATAGCTATCTGTATCCTCCTCTTCTTGGAAGTTCAGAAAAATCGATTTGCCAGTGATCTCCTGGTATATTTCCCTTTCCAGTGCTTCCCAATTGTACTTGATTTCATAGAACCATAGAATCATAGAACCATAGGGTTGGAAGGGACCTCTGGAGATCATCTAGTCCAACCCCCCTGCCAGAGCAGGGTCACCTAGAGCAGGTTACACAGGAACACGTCTAGGTGGGTTTTGAATGTCTCCAGAGATGGAGACTCCACCACCTCTCTGGGCAGCCTGTTCCAGTGCTCTGCCACCCTCAAAGTAAAGAAGTTCCTCCTCATGTTTAGGTGGAACTTCCTCTGTTCAAGTTTGTGCCCATTGCCTCTTGTCCTGTCCCCGGGCACTACTGAAAAGAGCCTGGTCCCATCCTCCTGACACCCACCTTTAAGTATTTATAAGTGTTGATAAGATCCCCCCTCAGCCGTCTTTTTTCCAGACTGAAGAGACCCAAATCCCTCAGCCTTTCCTCATAAGAGAGGTTTTCCAGTCCCCTAATCATCTTGGTAGCCCTCTGCTGCACCCTTTCCAGCAGTTCCCTGTCCTTCTGGAACCGGGGGAGCCCAGAAACTGGACACAGTACTTCCAGGTGCGGCCTCACCAGGGCAGAGTAGAGGGGGAGGATGACCTCCCTTGACCTGCTGGCCACACTCTTTTGATGCACCCCAGGATGCCATTGGCCTTTCTTGGCCACAAGGGCACATTGCTGGGCTCATGGTCATCCTGTTTGTCCACCAGGACTCCCAGATCTCTTTCCACAGAGCTGCTCTCCAGCAGGTCAGCCCCCAACCTGTACTGGTGCATGGGGTTGTTCCTCCCCAGGTGCAGCACCCTACACTTGCCCTTGTTGAATTTCATAAGGTTTCTCTCTGCCCAGATCTCCAACCTGTCCAGGTCTCTCTGTATGGCAGCACAGCCCTCCGGTGTGTCAGCCGCCCCCCCCCAGCTTTGTGTCATCAGCAAACTTGCTGAGGGTGCACTCTATCCCCTCATCCAGGTCATTGATGAATATATTGAAGAGGACTGGACCCAGTACTGACCCCTGGGGAACACCACTCGTCACTGGTCTCCAACTAGATTCTGTGCCCCTAATCACAACCTTCTGAGCTCTATCTTTCAACCAGTTTTCTATCCACCTTACTGTCCATTCATCTAACCCACACTTCCTAAGCTTGCCTATGAGGATGCTGTGGGAGACCGTGTCAAACGCTTTGCTTAAGTCAAGGTAGACAACATCCACTGCCCTCCCCTCATCTATCCATCCAGTCATGCCATCGTAGAAGGCTATCAGATTAGTCAGACATGATTTCCCCTTGGTGAATCCATGCTGAGTACTTCTGATAGCTTTCTAGTATTAGGATTGTTTTTCAAACATACTTCACATTGCTGAGTTATCTGTCGGATTGTAGTGTATAAATTTTTTCCCTACTAATTTCTGATTTAGAAATTTATACAGGGAATCTGCTCCCCGGTGTGTTTTATTATGTTGTTCTTTGACAATTCCCCATATCCGTTTGGCAGGAACTATAATTCTGCCATCATTCAAGTAGGCCCACCCTTTTGAAGGAATCTGCCCTCCTAACTTTTCTATTAGTTCTTTATCAGCCCTAGAGTATTCGATATTTTCCTGCTTATCCACAGTCTTACCTCTATTGTCTGGAATTAGCGTTAAGATCTTTTGTGGTCTTTCTGCTGCCTGTTTAGCCTCATAATCGGCTAATTGGCTACTTTTCTCCTGGTCAGTGTTACCCTTCAGATGTCCTCGACAGTGCATGACAGCAACTTTGGTTGGCAGTGGAATTGCTTCTAATAGGCGAAATATTTCTTCTGCATGTTTAATCTGTTTCCCTTGTGTGGTCAGCAATCCTCGTTCCTTCCAAATAGCTCCATGAGCATGGACAATGCCAAAGGCATATTTGGAATCTTTCCATATGTTTATCTTCTTCCCTTTCGCCAGTTTTAGGGCCCTAGTCAGGGCAATAATTTCAGCCTTTTGAGCTGATGCTCCAGCAGGTAAGGGCTGGAATTCAATTACCTTATTTGCTGTTGTCACCGCATACCCAGCCTTTTGGATACCTCATTGGACGAAGCTGCTTTCATCTGTGAACCAGGAGTCCTGTGCATCTTCTAGGGGTTCTTCTTTCAGATCTGATCTGCTGGAGTACACAGTCTCTATGGTTTCTAGGCAATCATGTGTCAGCGGTTCAGATGTCACCCCACTGAGGAAAGAAGCTGGATTCGTAACATTAGTCACTTCAACATTCACATCATCAGGTTCAATCAGAATGGCTTGGTATTGCAAAAACCGTGACTGGGAAAGCCAGTGATTTCCTTTCTGTTCAAGTACAGCTGATACCGTGTCTGAGACTAGCACTGTGATCTTTTGGCCTAAGGTAAAATTCCAGGCTTCCTGAATGTTCAAGACCACAGCTCGTAAGCATCCTGGCCATCCTTTGCTCACTTCGTCAAGCTGCTTAGAGAAATAGGCTACTGCTCTTTTGTAGGGTCCTAGCTGCTGAGCTAGGACTCCTAGAGCTATGCCTTGTCTTTCATGGGAAAACAACCAGAAGGGTTTAGTGACATCAGGTAGGCCCGAGGCTGGGGCTTTCATTAGTTCCTTTTTAAGTGTTTCAAATGCCTTTTGAGCTTCCTTGGACCAGGTCAATTGAGTGGGATTATTCTTCAGGAGCTCATATGATTCCATAATTGTAAATCCATAATCGACAACAACCTGTCATCCCTAAAAAGGTCCTGAGTTCTTTTACCATCTGAGGGAGGGGAGTTCTGCAGATGGCTTCCTTCCGTTTGGTTCCCAACTCTTGTTGTCCTCCAGACAGCTCATATCCGAGGTAGGTCACTTGCTGTTGTACCATCTGAGCTTTCTGTTGAGAGGCTCGATATCCATTTAGTCCAAGAAAATTTAACAAACTCATAGTCCATTGGATACATTCAGGTTTTGTCTCGGTTGCTATTAATAAGTCATCCACATATTGTAAAAGGGTTCCATTTTTGGAGGGAGGCCTCCAGGCCTCAAGTTCTCATGCTAATTGATTTCCAAAAATTGTCGGACTGTTCTTGAAACCTTGGGGTAACACTGTCCAGGTAAGCTGGGTTTTTCTGCCAGTGGTGGGGCTTTCCCACTCAAATGCAAATAACAGTCAGATATGGTTTACCATACTAGACCTGAAGGATGCGTTCTTTTTTCTGCCTTTAGCCAAAGAAAGTCAAAAGTTATTTGCATTTGAGTGGGACTTCTTTGGCTAAAGGCAGACAAAAGAACTAACTCTAACCTACAACTGTTGCATCTGCTCTTTGTACAGCCTTAAGGCACCCAGTCTCCTAAATTAAGCTCCTACTTCAATTAGTTTACAGCTTTAATATATCAAACCCTACTTCAGTAAGGTGCCCTCTTCACCTTCTCTTATAATTGTTGCTACCATATTTGAGCTTGGATGCAACTAAGAGCTAGAGAAACATTATTTTGGGCTGCACCAAGTGAATTCACAATCAATTGGTGGTCCCTTTCATTAATTCTTTCCCACTGAGGCAAGATATCAGATAAGAGCCATTGTTTAGTTCTCAGTGCTAATAGAGAAGACCTTAATGGGTGTAAGCAGCATTGTTAGGGTTTGGAATAGTGACATGAACACAGCGTTTCTGTTTGTCATCCTGCAGGGTGCTGTAAGGGAAAATAGAGACTTTTTTTCAGCAGGGAGAGTCCAATCAGGTTACCCTATTAAAAAGAAGGAAAAATCCATAGTGCACTAATTCTATGTTTTGCACCACTGCTATCAGTAGCTTCCCAGGCAAGTGGGCTGGGAGGTTTACTTAAAGTCATAGGCACAGTACTGATGGATGGTAGATTGACCATCACAGGCTGTCCTGGCTGTAAATGTTGTCCCAAACAACTGCTCTTATTTCTCCTACTTGTGCACTGCCTTCACCTTCTTCTATTACTTGTTAGTAGGTGGTAATATCTAATGCAACTGCCTTATATTGCCATTTACCCTTTTTGCTGAAGCATCCATAAACCAAATGTTTTCTATGGTGTACCCTCAACAAGGGGCAGTGCATCCAGAATGGGTGAAGGTTTAAAAGGTGGTTGTAACACTAAAGGGTCTGTGTTTATGGGCATCTGCAATTTGGAAACCTTAGTGTGTCCTTCAGTTAACTGCATATTTTCTGCAATTCCTGTTAGGTAGGTTATGCTCCCCCTACCCCCATCCCCAACCTGATCTTTATCTCCCATAACCCTGCCCAAGTGATAACCACCTGTGGTGGTCATAATGGGTGCATCTAGTCCTGATGGCTGCATCTGGCTCAAAAGTGGTTTCAGGGAGACAGATAACACCACAGTAGCCAAGGGCTAACTTGAGCAATGCCTCCACCTAAGCACAATATTGGTACTGTGGTCGATATGCAAATACCCCCATAAATACTGAACAGCCCAAAAGCTCTTTGAGCTCTCCTGCGTGGCAGTGGGCTGTATGCCAGGATCTCCCATTGAGTAGGGACACCTCTCAAGGTTACTCCTTGAGATTCAGAGATTCCGTGCCGCAACAGAGCCTCGGTAAGTGACTAATAGTATGCTAAACTTTGAAACTTCACTAAGATTATATCTTAGGTTGATTGCACACATATAATCCTTTAAACATAAACCATTGACCAAGTCTGGAACTAGGATTGGATCCAGCTGTACCTAGACTCCTCTCTGAGAAGGAGTTTAGAAAGCAAGGGTGTCCTCTCTGAACCTCATGACTCAATGGGAGGGTCTCCCTGACAATTTTGTCTGACCCTGTCCTCTACGCAGTAAATAACCAAGCATACCTTGCCATCGAATCTTGTTAAACCACTGACACATTTACCACTGAACTTTGTTAACTCACTGTTTTATATCAATAAAGTTTATTGTTGCTTCTCTCTTATGAGTGAAGTGCATTACTCCATCCGTGAAAAATTGGCGTAGTCCGCAGCATGGCGAGTAGTATCACCGACTATTTACAGAGGCATGGAGTGAATCTGAGTCCCGACTTCTCATAAGAATGGGCTCATAGCAATTGGCATAATTGGGAAGCCGTTAAAGAGCACATAAAAGAAACTTGGGCCCCTACAAAGGCAATGTTAAAACCACTGATTAGAGGAGCCCCCAGCAATTCTTAAGGCCCATCTAGATGCAAAACGGGATGAGATCAAGAAAGACACAGAACACAATAAGGGACTAGGTGATAATGCTCAAAATGCCCGCAAGCAGCTCTCTAGGTGGGCAGAACTAGTGCACACCATTATTAACTACAGCCCTGAAATGGGCTGGAACGATTCACCAGCTGGAAAACAAAACCTGAAGCCCCGGGGAGGAGATAAAAGTTGCTGCTACTTAAATTTGGTTATATTAAAAGTATTGCAAGCCATAAATAAAAAAACCCCTATGTCTCACTTAATGAAACATGCAAAACCTACTTAAAAAAAATCACAAAAACCAAAACACACAAAAGCCCCAATAACCAAAAAAGAAACGCCCCCCCCCCCCCCCAAAAAAAACCCCAAAACAAAAAACCCAACCCACACCCAAAAACCTAAACTTAAACCCCGATCAAACACGGGTAAGCCCATAAGCACAAAACAGCAGATCAACTTGAATTTTAAATTGCTTTTAATTTTCTCTTATCTTTTGGGGGCAGGGAGGGAGGGAACAGGAAGCAAGGTGAAAGAGATCTGTCTGTGGAAGTAAATACTAATGAGAAGATCATTTCACTAATAACTACATTATATGAGGATTTGAGTGCTTCAGTTGGAGTACATTTCAGTCCAAAGTGTTATAAATCAGCTAGGGCAAATTATCTTCACTCCTAGAATAAGCTTTGTAACACTAAAAGATTGATTTGGTTGTTCTCCCCTTGCTAATTTGTAACACAGAAGGCATTAAACAATTCTGTGCAATTTTGTTGTTAATGCAGTTGTAAAATTAAGCTGTAGTCCTGAGTAGAAATTACTAACATAATACATATGTGTCAGGATCTTCACAGAGCTCAGATTCAATTTGTCTTCCAGTCTTGATTGCATTTTAAATTTTTTATTGTCTCTTTTGGTAATAGTGTAACATCCAGATTATTCAAAATGAACTACACCACAACCCCCACCCCACCCCCTGAAACAGCACACACAAAAGTGTGGCTCTTTAGTATGGCATAGGTCTTTGATTTTTGTCTGGAGAAGGTGAGATTTTTCAGAACTCATTGTTCAGTTTGGGTCTGCAGTTTATTTATAGTGAAACCTGTTTAGTTCATCTCCCCTCTCTTACCTGTCTTTATCTACTGTAAATGCAAAGGGTTCATAACAGTATTATGTCCTGTGTTTGACTTACAGTATAGCACAACTTCCTATCTGTCAGCTGTTAAAAAAAAAAAAGTCAAGTCAACTTGCTCATTATGACTGGCAGTCTCCAAAATCATACAGGTCCACTTGTGATGTGATTCCAAAAACAAAAACCATGGATCAAAAACCACTATTTTCATAGTACAGTGAAGCAATTACTGATATGTAGCAATCTAATACTGCGTTCAGCCATACCTGTCTGATCTAACTTCTTCGCACATAGTTTTGTTGAGCAATGTGAGAATGTGATACTGACACCTCTCAGAAGCACAAACTTAGAGACAAGAGAAAACTTACTAGGTGTGTGTTAATGAGTATGGTTTATAATTTATACTGACTGGATGTCGTGGTTTAACCCCAGCCAGCAAGTAAGCACCACACAACTGTTTACTTGGCAGAGTAAAAGTGAGAAAACTCGTGGGTTGAGATAAAGACAGTTTATTAAGTAAAGCAAAAGCCACACACACAAGCAAAGCAAAACAAGGAGTTAATTCACTACTTCCCATTGGCAGGCAGGTGTTCAGCCATCTCCAGGAAAGCAGGGCTACATCATGCATAATGGTTACTTGGGAAGACAAAATGCCATAACACTGAACATCAGCCCCTCCCTTCTTCCCCAGAGCTTTATATATTGAGCATGACGTCATATGGTATGGAATATCCCTTTGGTCACTTGGGGTCAACTGTCCCGGCTGTGTCCCCTCCCAACTTCTTGTGCACCCCCAGCCTACTTGCTGGTGGGGTGGTGTGAGGAGCAGAAAAGGCCTTGACTCTGTGTAAGCACTGCTTGGCAATAAGGAAAACATCCCTGTATTATCAACACTTTTCAGCACAAATCCAAAACATAGTCCCATGCTAGTTACTATGAAGAAAATTAACTCTATCTCAGCCAAACCAGCACACTGAATTAGGTAGGGATCCGAATCTCTGAACTTTTACCTCTGACACATGCACGTGTAAGGAGAGTCCTGATTGCTGCAACCTGGGGCAATGGTTGTGGTCAGGAGGACTTCTCGGATGGTACAGACTGAGAAAGGAGATGGTATTTTCAAACCTTGCACCTGTTAATTAAAATCTGTGGTATGCCCCAGCTGCCTCTCCCACCCCCACCCATCGCTTGCTGTAAATCTGAGACTATCTTTAGTTTCAAACAGTTGAATATAAGATAATAGAAGTTGTGCTGAACAGCTTGGACTTGAGACCTTGTTTTTTAAATCTACTAGGATTTTAAAAAATGCATCCTTTGGTAAGAAAGTCAAGAATTTTTTATTTTCAAGATACTAACTTTGTGTGGGTTGAATAATGCTTTCTGTAGATGACTGGCATGATTTTGTTTTGTTTGGTTTTGTTTTGTTTTTGGTGGATTGTTGTGGGTTTTTTTGAGTCCATGCAAAGGAGTTTGTGTGGAGAGTTCCTGAACTACTGAGCTAAGATATAGGCAACTATGAACCTTACCTGTAGGGCTTTGTGTGCATGAGCTTCACTCTTAGCAACCTTCTGCATGGGGGAGAGGTGGGACAGTGGGAGTCAAATCCATCCTCTGCCACTTTGAAATGCTGTAAATACAGAGCTTGTGTCAGTCCTGGTTCAGCAATGAAATAAAACTTGCTGTGGCTTTGCATGCTGCTACAGAAACTGTCTTTGTGTTCATTCAGTCCTGTAGTAACTGCGAGACAGCATGACTTAACTTAGCTCCCTTAAACTAGAAGGGTATGAATGTCTTTAACAAATGTTATGTTAAGAGAGTTAAACAGTAAGTGATTTATTGGAGATTAATTTGTTATTCAGTAAACTTGTTAATGAGTAGCCAGAACCCTGGCTGGAGGAGAAGGTGTTCTTCATCTATTCCTGCACCCCAGTTTCTTGTCTTGTCTCTGGCTGAGCTGTCGTCTAGTACAAATAATAAGAGGCTTTGTGGAGATTAGACTTCTGCTTTCTTCTGTCCTGAAATTGTTGGGAGGCCTTCAGAAGGACATGTAAAGAAGGTTAACTCCTGTGCAGGTTGTTTTTTCATTGCTGATTAATACAGCATTACTGCATACCAACCTTTGCATTGAATGTGGTCTTTTTTAAAAAAAAAAAAAAGGTGAATAAAAAAAGTACAGATGTCTTCAAGCAGACAGCTACTGCAGGGGAAGGTTAGGGAAAACTTCTTTCTAACACTCCCCCATGGCAAGGCAGAGTGCTGTCACTGGCTCTAAACCAAACCAGTGGCACTTGATGACCTGTTCATTAACTGAACTCTGATGCTGGATTCATCTGCTCTTTGCACGCTTAGTCCAGCTGCAGACTGAGTCATGAGCAGGACAGAATCGTTAACATGTGCCATTACTCACAGGCAATATTAATCATAACCAGAGACTAGCACGCTGGTTTCTAGAGAGACTGGAAGAGTCTGCCATGTGTGCATACTGCAGAAAGCATACGCTTAAATATTACTTGCTGAACACATGTACCGTGTCAGGTTATGCATTTCAAAAATGAGGGAATGTTTGGGGGGAACCCAAGGGGATATGATCTCTGCCACAGACAGCACAAACACTGCAACTGTGAAATGGGAGATGCTTGAAGTATGTGGCTTAAATCAAGCCACCTTGCAAAATACTAGGCAAAGTAGTGAAATACTGCAGAGGCAGCTTCAGTTACTTAAAGCAGAATTGCTAAATTACAAACAAGTTAAATTGTAGCTTTATTTTCTGTTCTGTGTTCTGCATATGATGGATTAAAAATTAATGTGAGGTGGTTCATCAGTATTTTCAAATGTTTTAGATGCTTTGACTTGTGAAAAGCTACAGCAATGTCTATAGAGTAATGTCTATAGAGTAATGTCTATAGAGTAATGTCTACAGAGTAATGTCTACAGAGTAATAATCCTTCAGGGTCTGATTTCCTACTTAGTGGGGTATCACTGATTGTTTATGCTTTGAATGAGGAGTGAATTAAGGAGGAAGTTATTCTTGTAGCTAGATTAGACTGATATAAAAATCTTTGGGAAAAAAAAGTTTCTTCAGTATTGAGAGAACTCAAAATGCTGCAGCCTGAGTTGAAGTCTTGTAATTTAAAATGTTTTTTTCTTAATAGGTAGTTTCACTTACAAAATCTCTTGTGGTTGTTTTTGGCAATACACGAGTGGGCTTTAGAAACATCTCTCTTGCAATCATCTGTGTGATCCCTACCAAAGAATGGTTTAGTGTAAGAGGTTAGCAGGGGATCCAACTGGAAGCAAGTACAGGGACAGGCATGCAACGTGCTATGTATTGACAGTTGTGATTTCTGCTGGTTACCGATGCGTAGTTACCTTTGGTAACATGAGAAATTTCACACGTCTCAATGGGAACTGTGGTATCAGAGTTCTGACTGTATGGGAGAAAAAAGTGCATTTTTGAACATACTCCTGTGCTGCATGTCCCACCTCATAGTGAGTGCAGGGTACATGGAAACACCTGGCAGCTCAGGCTTTATACTTAATGTAGAGGAAGTTGTTGGCAAAAACTGTAAGTTGTAGGTGGTTTTTTTGTTTGTTTGGGGTTTGTTTGGTTTTTTGTTTTTTTTTTTTGTTAAAGTTCTTCTCTTAGGGATGTTGTGACTTCAATGTCTTCATATTCTGGGGGCTTCATTACCTGGGAAGCAGGGATTTTTAACTAGATGGTCTCTCATTTCCTTGCTTCAGGAACATATAGATGAAAATGTGTGATTTATTTCAGAAGGAACGCTAGAAGCTGAAAAGTTTAAAATTCCAAATTGAAAATTCATGTTTCTTTAGTTCTTCCTAAATGTAAATTATGTAAGAATATCATGCCACATGAACTGTTCAAAAGGAGTAGTCTAAGCAAGCGCATATATGGAAATTTGGAACATTTCTCCTTAGTTTGTCTTTTGGTTTGTGGGACAGGACTGGAGAGCAGAACTTAACTTTTAACTTCAGGAATGGAAATACTTGGTATGAAATTTGGGCTCATATCTTTCTGGGAGGACACAAATAACCTTTGTTCCTCGGCATTTGCAGTTACTTAATATTACCTTTCTTAAGGTAATTGCACGAGCAATGTTCACCTTCCATGCATGTAGCAGTCAAGCATAAAGGTTATGAGTCTCTGATACCATAACAACTTATATACTTCCATAATTGATAGCAGCTTCATTAAGGTAGTCCCTGCTTAAAGCCTTTTATGGAAAACTATAATGAATCTACATTTTGTTATCATGTTTGTATTGTCAGTGTGTTCATGTGCAAAATCTCTATTCAAATTGGTCTTGTGTAGCTTGCTGTATGTGACTATCTGGCATTAAAACAGAAGTGAGGACAGTGCCTAATGCGACTCAGACTGTGGCACCTGCCATTGAGAAAGGAAGTTTGCTCATTTGCAGAGTAAGGAGAAGAATGTGTTAATTCTGTTTCATAAAACAGTTATCTAACAAGTTCTAAAAGAATGATAATACAGAGGAAATGTGTGGGTTTTGAGTAATTTCAGGAAATGTTAAATAGCTTATCTATTCTGCCTACTTAAATAAGCAGTAGTGTATATCACTTTTATCATTCTTATAGCATAGAGATCACTGCTGTATTTTTAACTGGATGTTATGTTGCCATGTACTTGTCAAAAAGCTGTTGTGTCTAGCTGGACCAGGTTAAGGCCTGGGTTTTTAGCCTACCTCTAGGCTAGACTTCTGGTTTCTTCTAGTTACTAACTTGTTGGTATATGGAATGAGTGAAACCACGGAAAAATCTGCTTGCAGACTGTCAGGCCAGGAAGTTGTGCTGGAGAATGTGTTTTGAGATTGATTTGGCAGAACTAGATGGGTCAGTTTGGGTCCAGACTGAGCTGTTATCTCTGGGATACTTTTGACAACAACAGCTTCATGTGGAAACTAAAGGCAGTTTGAGTACCAACAGTATGTGGGAACCCAGTGAATTAATAACAGATGCTGGATCCCAAAAAGTCTCCGTCATCGTCCCCTCACTCTGCTTCTCCTTTTCTTTCAGCTGGCATGATCTCTCCTGTATCAACAAAACCATTTTATCTTGGCTTGGAGAATGGGAGGATGAGTGTAATTGAATACATCTTCTAGCAATGTCCATGCAATCAAACTAGCACCCTTCCCCTAGGGGGGGGATACTGCAGTTGATCATATTTTTTTGCTTCAACTTAGTTTTTTAAACTTCTTTCTGAAAACTATTATAAATTAAAATGTTAAATGTATGCTCTCTGTCTTCAGTAGTTAGACTGACCCCCACTGCAACTGTTGCAGTTGGCAGAAATGAGTGCAGCTCTGAGAATTAGGTTGCTGTAATGGAGACAGTCTTGGCTGTGGCTGGCCTGGGCACTTCCCTGCCTGCACCTAACCTGGGATAGGGAACTGGGCTGCAGAAACACAGCCAAGCTGCCCTGCTATTCTGAGGCTGGCAACATGTTTGCATTGCTTTGACTTGGGATGAAAGGGGATGAAGCTCTGCACAATGTAACTTGAGTTGCTCTCAAGCTCTCCCACAGTTCATTGGGAAAGAACATCTTGTGTGCCCAAGGAAGCGGGGAATTACAGAAGAGAACAGAAGGGCGACTGGTATTTCAGTGACCTGGGCTGACAGCCTGCTTCTTTTGCAGAGAGGACATAGGCTAAACACAAGTGAAAGCAGGGTTTAGACTGCTTTTTTGTACTAATGCTCCTAAATGTGCCAATCAAGCTTTGCTCTTGAAATCTCTTACTTTAATTATGTTGCAATTGGAGGTTGAGTGAAATGGTACCCAAATAAGAGCCTAGGAGCCTTTAACACAGTATTCTAGGTATGTCTGTGTCGTGGTTTGGCCTCAGACGGCAACAAAGAACCATGTGCCGCTCACTCGGGTCTTCCCAATACGGGAAGGATCAGAAGAAAAAGGCAAAACTCTTGGGTTGAGACAAAGGCAGTTTAACAGAACAGCAGAGGGAACAAGAAAAACAACAACAATAACGCGGATAGAGGAATATACAACCACGATTACAGAACCGCCGCTCCCTGCCCGGACCCGGGATGCCCCAGCCCGCTTGGGGACTTCCTGCCCCCTCCCCCGGCAGCTC
The DNA here is from genome assembly GCA_947846985.1 of Fratercula arctica. Taxonomy (NCBI): domain Eukaryota; kingdom Metazoa; phylum Chordata; class Aves; order Charadriiformes; family Alcidae; genus Fratercula; species Fratercula arctica. The sequence continues at coordinate 20,859,319 of CANTUZ010000025.1, read as the reverse complement.
AGAGTGGGCATGGCTCACATGGCATGGAATACCTGTGTCCCTGCCGGAGCCTGGGGAGAATTAACCCTATCCCCGCTGGAACCAGGACAGTCTTTTTGCCTGGCAATATTTATTTACTTTACCAAATGCTACTGACTAGAGTTACAAAACAGTCCCTAATGTGTTCTTGCCCACATGAAAGTTGAGGACTACCTAGTCTTCAAAACCTAATGAAAAGACATTTCTTACTGAAAATGTTTTCTTTGGCTGTAGCTTTGGGCAGTACCAAGCAACTTACTTGAAGCAGGGATGGAAAAAATAAAGGATAACTGGTCATGCTGTGAGGCTGAAATATGGAGACACTTGTGCTTCTACTTGTATGTGCTCCTAGTATTCTTTTAATATTGGTGTTTAGACTTTTTAATAGAAAGCAAAATGACTTATCTGTAACGTGTTTGGGAATTATGGCTGTCAGTAGTGATGAGATTATTGTGAATTGGCTCCTGTAGGAACGTAATACCATGCAGTGTTTATGTTCTTCTAATGAAGGTTTCTATAACTTGGTAGATACAACAGAAAAATGTGTTCCTTCAAGGAGAAGGAACACATTTAGTTTTTTCCTTATCAGAAAATAACCAAGTGTAAGCATTCATAGTGGAATAAAATATTATTGTTTATCCTGCTTTATGGTAAAATGATGTCAATAAACAATTATTTCTGCAATGTACAGCCAAGTTGAGGCTGGAAGATTAAAAATCCCAGAAACTATTACTTGTCCAGTAGGAAATTCCTGTACAGAATAGATTGATTGTATTTTGATGGTGACTTGTGAGTTTTGCTATTAGCCTAGTGTCCTGGTTTGAGCGACACAGGATTAATTTCTCTTTCAGTAATTTTACTTTTCAGTAAGGTCTCTTCTAATACTTGGGAAAACTGCACTTTTAGAAGACTCTAGTGTCAGAATTTGTGAAAATATTTACTTTATAGCCACCTATGGTATGCCGGTTTCAAGGTCTCAGTGTTTTTGAGCTAGCCAGGTGTGAGGATGAGGAGGAGCAAGACCTGGGCACTTGACCCAAGCTGGCCAACAGGATTATTTCATACCATGAACATCACATTCAATATAAATTAGAAAGTTTGCTGAGGAGTTTTTTTTCTCTTGTATGATGACTATGATCCTGAGAACTTCTTGACCTGGTGCCAGACCCCTGAGGCCTTCCCTTCCTCCTGAAGCTGTAGCGCTCGCAGTGTCCGACATTTGCTGTCCACTGCTGGGAGTGCACAGCTTCCTACTGATAGAATTGGCTGAGTATAATCCTTGTATATTTTATATTGGTATTGGGATCAGTACTGGTTCTTTGGTGTTATTCGTGTTAATTATTTAGTCTTATTCTATTAAATCTGTTTGTATTTCAACCCTCAGGTTTCCTTGTTTTTCCCCCAATTCCCCTTCCTGGGTGGGGAGGGATCATCGAGTGATAGAATAATTGTCTAAATGACAATAAATCGTGGGTTCTTCAAACCATAACACCTAGTAAAAGACAGGATTTTTTTTCCATGACGCAGGAGGCAGCTCTCACACATCAATTGCATTTTGACTGCAGCTATCTTAGAAACCAGACTAGTACATATTCTGCCTTTTCTCCCTAGTCTGGCCATTTTTTCCCCTTAATTCATCTGTCCAATGGATCAGTTCCCTGTACCAGCTCACCATAGGACTATTCAAACATCAGAGCTGGCACAGGGGAGTCAGCAGGAGTACATGGTTAGAGTGTAAAAGGGTGTCATGGTGGGCTGGCAGCTAAACGGATGACAGATGCTCTGTTTTAAAGGGATAGACCACACCTTTGAACAGCAACCCAGATAACCCTCCACCTTGAAGTAACTGCAGACCTATATCATTTTCCTTCACTGGAAGAGGAAAAATGATTTCTGAAATGTTGCCTCTTTCTCCTTTGTTTTCTGCCCACTCAAAATAAAACTAAAAAGCGGCTAATATTGCAGATATATCAGGGATCATAAATATGTATTTGTTTTTAAGAAAAGGAGATCTCATTAAAAAGGTGAAATAAATCTCTAATTCTGTGTTGTGCTTTTAAGTACCCCAACTCATGAGTGACTTATGAATTCTGCTACATCTCTGGTGCTGTTAATACAGTTTTGTTTGATGTGAGCCTATTGTGTTTAAAATTACATGGGAGATAGGCATTATCCATATTAACATCAAGCTTCACACCAGACAGACTGCACATTGATTTCTGGTTTGCAGGCAGTGTCTTGCTGGTTGATGCCTAGAGCTCTGTGTTTATTCATATATACAGTGCTATAGGTATAAAATGAGCTGTTGCACTTGTATGTAATATTTGCATAAGCACAAGCTCGTATGTATGATAGTTATGCTATTTCTCAGCACATCTTGTGTCTGTTGGCCATTGTTTTGTACTGAGAATTGCAATTTTTACTCAGTTTCCTGGATTTCTTAAACTTCTGTGAATTCCAGGGTTTGAGCTAACTGTAATATGATTTAATCGCTTTTATACAAAGGAATCTTTAAAGTTTCCTGTGTGGAATAATTACTGAATTGGCTAAAAAATACAAAAGTACAACATTGTTCACACATTAAGGAAAAGTATAAAATCAAGAGGCCTCTGAGGTAGAAAACAGCTGCAGCTGGCATGAAGAATGCAACATCCGCGGTTCCCTGATAAGGAGCTTGTGAAGCTACATGAGGTACGGAGCGGGATGCAATTATTCCGCGGCTTTACCTTATGATGTATAGCAGATACAGGGATGGGACGATACCATGAAATAGATAAGCTGCCAATTAGCTGCCTGCTCGATACTCGGAGCCAACATTTTGTCAAATTTTGATGAAATGCTGTCCTTTGTGCGAACTTTGCTCATTATAATGTCATTATAATACCAAAACACACCTCCATCCCAAAGGCTACCCGCCTCCAAGGTGCGACCACTCCTTCTTGAGTCTGCGCTCTGAATTTTTTGTAAACTATACCTTTAATTGTGAAGCGAGAGAATTTTACACCAATCGTAATTAAAGTATTTATGACTAAAGTCACTCAAACTCCACCTTGAAGATAACAAATAGTATAAAAATAGCCTGAGAGAGGGGGATACTCAGGGAAGACACCATCACAAAGAATTTCATCACTGACTTCCGGGATCAGTCGACGGGCTGAGCCTTTCTTCCCCCCCATAGGGACGCCTTTGGGTAAGACTTAGATTACACTGAGTGCTTTCTCAGGAAACTTAGAAATTTCTCTAGAGAATCTCTTTCCTACATTTATAGCCAGGCTGTATCGTTTATAACTTTGTCGCGCGTTTGATATATGTAATAATACTTTTATTTGCACGTGCTTTGCAGACAGTGTATTTATCACCGGCAATCCTAAGAACCTATCTATCTGTTGTTTAAATAAACTGCACTGTTTAAGTAGCTAGTCGTTTTGGTTTCTCACTGAACGCGACCAAGGACTCGAGAGTGGCCGTGCTAGTTCATGAGCACGACTAGACTGAAGGTGCAGTCCACTATTAGTGTATCCAAATCGTAATAGTTTAATACATATTAAACGCGATTGGACTGATAGTGCTGAATTGGGCATCACTCAGAATTTAAACCCAGCCGCACCTAGCCTCCCACCTCGGTGAGGAGTGTTAGAACGCAAGGGGGTTTATCTTCTGCCAAAACTGCTTTGCCCCTTACCACGCAACATCCTGTAACATGCAGAAAGGGAAGAGCTATTTTGAAAACCTTCACAGAAGAAGTAGAAAGCCTGGAAGATCCGTGAAGGGGCCTCTTTTCTCCCCTGTTGCTTAGTGCGAACAGGACACAAGTGTCTTGGTCTGTACTACTGCATTGTTGAGCAGGAATGGAACAGGGAGATGGCAGATCATCCATCTGTCTAAACGTTCGCTTTCTGTTGCTTCGTAGCATTATGCAAGAATGTGCTGTCTCAGCTCTTCCATTCTTATCCATAGATGTCCATAGAAATGGAATTTTCTTATCCTACAAATGTGCCTGGATTCTCAGCCTTTATTCTTATCTGCAGGTCTCCTGGAGATTTTTTGACCTATCTTTTACCATATTAATTACTCTGAGGCTGGTTCTTTTTATTTTTTGAAAGTCCAAAGACTTTCAAACACCAGTGCCTCCTGTGCTCTCCCTTCTTCCTTCCACCCCTTCCTCTTTAACAAAACAAACCCAAAACACGTTACCTCCATATCCCCTCCCTCCACTCCAGAAATCCCAAAGCCAACCACATACATGCGTAGACACTTGAGGTGGTTTATGCATTACTGTTTCAGAGCTTCCTGGTTTAGGAAAAATCCTTATGGTGGATTTCTGCAGCACTGACTACTGTTTGTGGCTCTTTGGACTTTTTGGGTCAGATGACTTGCTTTGAAGAACAATCTTTTCTAACTGTAGCCAATAATGGATCCAGATACTAATTATAACTGCAGTAGAACCTTGTGCCTGTTAAAAGAGCAAACCAGTAATCCCATAGGGCTTTTTCTTAATGCTCAGGCTGATATCATGAAACCAAAGTTAGACATGACTAAAGGTAAATGCTAAGCCTATTTACTTGCTCGCCCCCAAAGTTTGTATTGACTACTACGGTCTCTCAAAGAAAGGCTTATTTCATAAGAGAACGGACCTTCTGCACCTTTCTTTCTCCTCTGGATTCTGCCCTCTTGTACTCACATAAATTCAGAAGTGTTCTGATCTCCCCATGTCATGGGGACATTCTCTCTAGGAAAACCATATTCTCTCTCTGGGGGAAAATAAGTACATTTCCAAAAAGAAACTGTTCTTCTGTTCCTTAGGACAGAATAGGACACCTGTAGGAAATGAGATTACCAAGGTCTTTTGATATCAGGAAGCATAAAATCCTATTAAAGAAAAACATTTTTGACAGTGACAAAACAAATCAATAGGTATAAGTAAAACTCTTCCTGGGCGGGGGAAAAAACCCCCAAAACTTTATTTTTCAAGGAAACTCTCTTGAAGCTGCATGGTTACAATTCCAGAAATCCATCTTGGAAATAGAAGTTCCTGTATTTAGGTAGGCAGGTTTATATATGTATGTTAATACTGCTTTAGTGGAAGAGCAAATACTTGAAAGCTATGCCAGAAATGTTAAGAGTAGCAAATAATTCTCCTGCGCAGAGACCCTTCTTGCAAGAAGCCACAAAGTGGCTGTGAGTTTCTCTTCATTCCTGTGTGTATTTTTAGAAATGAAGTACTATACCACAGATTATGAAGAAACTTGTGTTCAGGATGCGTGTGGTACAGGGAACATCTTTTCATTATAGAATCATAGAATCATTTAAGTTGGAAAAGACCTTTAAGATCATTGAGTCCTATCATTAACCTAACACTACCAAGTCCACAACTAAACCATGTCCTTAAGTGCCACAGCTACACATCTTTTAAATACCTCCAGGGATAGTGACTTAACCACTTCCCTGGGTAGCTTGTTCCAATACTTGACAACACTTTCGGTGAAGAATTTTTTTCTTATATCCAATCTAAACCTCCCCTGGCACAACCTGAGGTATTATCATAGAATCATCGAGCGGTTAGAGTTGGAAGGGACCTTAAAGATTGTCTAGTTTCAGCCCCCCTGCCATGGGCACGGACACCTCCCACTAGACCAGGCTGCTCAAAGCCTCATCCAGCCCGGCCTTGAACACTTCCAGGGATGGGGCATCCACAACGTCCTTCGGCAACCCGTTCCAGTGTCTCACCATCCTCACAGGACAGAATTTCTTCCTAATATCTAATCTAAATCTACCCTCTTTCAGTTTGAGGCCGTTGCCCCATGTCCTGTCATTACACTCCCTGATAAAGATTCCCTCCCCATCTTTCCTGTAGGCCCCATTTAGGTACTGGAAGACTGCTATAAGGTCTCCCCGGAGCCTTCTCTTCTCCAGGCTGAACAACCCCAACTCTCTCAGCCTGTCCTCATAGCACAGGTGCTCCAGCCCTCTGATCATCTTCGTGGCCCTCCGCTGGACCTGTTCCAACAGGTCCATGTCCTTCTTGTGTTGAGGACTCCAGACCTGGACGCAGTACTCCAGGTGGGGTCTCACCAGAGCAGAGTAGAGGGGCAGAATTACCTCTCTCGATCTGCTGGCCATGCTTCTCTTGATGCAGCCCAGGATGCGGTTGGCTTTCTGGGCTGCAAGTGCGCATTGCCGGCTCATGTTGAGCTTCTCATCTACCAGCACCCCCAAGTCCTTCTCCTCATGGCTGCTCTCAATCCATTCTCCGCCCAACCTGTATTTGTGCCTGGGATTGCCATGACCCAGGTGCAGGACCTTGCACTTGGCCTGGTTAAACTTCATGAGGTTGGCATGGGCCCCTCTCTCAGGCCTGTCCAGGTTCCTCTGCATGGCATCCCTTCCCTCCAGCGTGTCGACCGCTCCACACAGCTTGGTGTCATCGGCAAACTTGCTGAGGATGCACTCAATCCCACTGTTCTTGTCACCGACAAAGATGTTAAATAGTACTGGTCCCAGTACCAAGCTCTGAGGAACACCATTTGTTACTGCTTGCCACTTGGACATCGAACCGTTGACCGCAGCTCTTTGAGTGCGACCATCCAGCCCATTCCTTATCCACCAAGTGGTCCATCCATCAAATCCATGTCTCTCCAATTTAGAGTCAAGGACATCCTGTGGGACAGTGTCAAATGCTTTGCTCAAGTCCAGGTAGCTGACATCTGTTGCTCTCCCCTTATCCACCAATGCTGTAACCCCGTCGTAGAAGGCCACCAAATTTCTTAGACATGATTTGCCCTTGGTGAAGACATGTTGGCTGTCACCAATCACCTCCTTATTTTCCATGTGCCTTAGCAGAGTTTCCAGAAGGATCTGCTCCATGATCTTGCCAGGCACAGAGGTGAGACTGTAGTTCCTTGTGTCTTCCTTTTTTCCTTTTTTGAAAGTGGGAACTTCACCAGACTGCCACGACTTCTCAAATATAATGGATAGTGGCTTGGCAACTTCATCCGCCAGTTCCCTTAGGACCCGTGGATGAATCCCATCAGGTCCCATGGATTTGTGCACCTTCAGGCTCCTCAGATGGTCTCGAACCTGGTCTTCTCCTATAGTGTGCGGTACCTCATTCTCCCAGTCGCTGCCTTTGCCTTCTGCAACTTGAGCAGTGTGGTTAGAGCCCTTGCCAGTGAAGACTGAGGCAAAAACGTCATTGAGTACCTCATCCTTCTCCATATCCTGGGTGACCAGGTCTCCCTTTTCCTTCCTGAGTGGGCCCACATTTTCTGTAGTCTGTCTTTTGTCACTGACATACCTATAGAAGGCTTTCTTGTTACCTTTGATGCCCCTGGCCAGATTTAATTCTTTCTGGACTTTAGCTTTCCTTACCTGATCCCTGGCTGCTTGGACAATTTCTCTGTATTCCTCCCAGGCTACCCATCCTTGCTTCCACCCTCTGTAGGCTTCCTTTTTCTGTTTGAGATTGTCCCGGAGATCCTTCTTCATCCATGCAGGCCTCATGGCGTTTTCGCCTGACATCATCTTTGTCGGGATGCATCGCTCCTGAGTTTCAAGGAGGTGGTCCTTGAATATTGATCAGCTTTCTTGGGCCCCTTTTCCCTCCAGGGCTTTATCCCATGGTGCTCCATCAAGCAGATCCCTCAAGAGGCTAAAGTCTGCTGTCCTGAAGTCCAGGATAGCAAGCTTACTGTGCACCCTCCTTGCTGCCCTAAGGATCTCAAACTCCACCATCATATACACAAGTCTATGGGACCTGATGAGATGCACCCCAGAGTCCTGAGGGAATTGGCTGATGGAGTTGCCAAGACTCTCTCCATGATACTTGAAAAGTCATGGCAGTCAGGTGAAGTCCCTGACGACTGGGAAAAGGGAAACATCGCACCCATTTTTAAAAAGGATAGAAAGGAGGACCCTGGGAACTACCGCCCTGTCAGCCTCAGCTCTGTGCCTGGGAAGATCATGGAACAGATCCTCCTAGAAGCTATGCCAAGGCACATGGAGGAGAGGGAGGTGATTAGAGACAGCCAGCATGCCTTCACCAGGGGCAAGTCCTGCCTGACCAACCTAGTGGCTTTCTACAATGGAGTGACTGCATCAGTGGACAAGAGGAGAGCTACGGACATCATCTATCTGGACTTCTGCAAGGCCTTTGATACAGTCCCCTACAACATCCTTCTCTCTAACTTGGAGTGATACGGATTTGATGGGTGGACTGTTCAGTGGATAAGGAACTGGCTGGATGGTCGCATCCAGAGGGTGGTGGTCAATGGCTCGATGTCCAGATGGAGAGGGGTGATAAGTGGTGTCCCTCAGGGATCCGTACTGGGACCAGTGCTGTTCAACATCTTCATCAATGATTTAGACAGTGGGATCAAGTGCACCCTCAGCAAGTTTGCCGACAACACCAAGCCCAGTGGTACAGTCGACAAGCCAGAGGGACGGGATGTCATCCAGAGGGACCTGGACGTCATCCAGAGGGACCTGGACGAGCTAGAGAGGTGGGCCTGAGCAAGCCTCATGAAGTTCAACAAGGCCAAGTGCAAGGTCCTACACTTGGGTCGGGACAATCCTCGTTATCAATACAGGCTGGGGGATGATGTGATAGAGAGCAGCCCTGTGGAAAAGGACTTGGGGGTACTGGTGGATGAAAAGCTGGACATGAGCCAACAATGTGCACTCGCAGCCCAGAAGGCCAATCGCATCCTGGGCTGCATCAAAAGAAGCATGGCCAGCAGGTCGAGAGAGGTGATTCTGCCCCTCTACTCTGCTCTGGAGCCCTCAGCACAGGAAGGATGTGGACCTGTTGGAGAGGGTCCAGAGGAGGGCCACAAAGATGATCCGAGGGCTGGAGCACCTCTCCTATGAAGACAGGCTGAGAGAGTTGGGGTTGTTCAGCCTGGAGAAGAGAAGGCTCCAGGGAGACCTTATAGCGGCCTTACAGTACCTGAAGGGGGCCTACAAGAAAGCTGGGGAGGGGCTGTTTGCAAGGGCCTGTAGTGATAGGACGAGGGGCAATGGTTTTAAACTAGAGCAGGGTAGGTTTAGACTAGACATTAGGAAGAAGTTCTTTATAATGAGGGTGGTGAAACACTGGAACAGGCTGCCCAGAGAGGTGGTGGAGGCCCCATCCCTGGAGACATCCAAGGCCAGGCTTGCTGAGGCTCTGAGCAACCTGATCTAGTTAAAGAAGTCCCTTCTTACTGCAGGGGGGATGGGACTAGATGACCTTTAAAGGTCCCTTCCAACCCAACACATTCTATGATTCTATGATCTCATGGTCAGTGCAGCCAAGGCTACCCTTGAGCGTGATATTCCCCACCAGCCCCTCCTTGTTGGTGAGAACAAGATCCAGCATGGCACCTCTTTTCATTGGCTCCTCTATCACTTGGAGAAGGAAGTTATCATTGACGCATTCCAGGAACCTCCTGGATTGCTTATGCCCTGCTGTGTTGTCCCTCCAACAGCTATCAGGGTGGTTGAAGTCCCCCATGAGGACCAGGGCTTGTGAACATGAGGCTGCTCCTATCTGTCTATAGGGGGCCTCATCCGCTTGGTCTTCCTGGTCCAGTGGCCTGTAGCAGACCCCCGCTGTAACATCACCTGTCCCTGCCCTCCCTTTAATCCTGACCTATAAGCTCACGGTCGGTTCTTCATCCATCCCCAGGTAGAGCTCCACGCACTCCAGGTGGTCCTTGACATAGAGAGCAACACCCCCTCCTCATCTCCCTTGCCCATCCTTGCTGAAGGGTCTGTATCCTTCTACTCCAACACTCCAGTATTAGGAGCCATCCCACCATGTCTCCGTGATGCCAATTAGATCATAGCCTTGTAGGCGTGCGCACATCTCTAACTCCTCTTGTTTGTTCCACATGCTACGTGCGTTTGCATAGAGGCATTTAAGTTGGGCCCCAATGAAGCTAGCTTCCTGGCTGGAGTGGCTAGTTTTCCTTTAAGCTGCACTCCAGGTGCTCTCCTGTTGACCTGCAACCCATGTCCAGGTTCTGGGCCTCTATTACTGGTATTGGCATGGTATTGGCATCGTATTGGTAGGAGTGGGATGGATTCCAGTTCTCCTCCCCCAGAAACTCTAGTTTAAAGCCCTCTTCACAAGCTTGGCAAGCCTGACCAAAGATGTTCTTCCCCTTTTCTGACAGGTGGGCCCCCTCAGGCCCCAAAAGACCTGGTTTCTCAAAGTGAGTCCCATGATCTAAGTAGCCAAACCCCTGGCTGTGGCACCAGTCCTGTAACCAGTTATTGATTTGCCAATTCACCTGGCCCTATCAACCCCCTTCCCTTTGACCAGAAGGACTGATAAAAAAACTACCTTCACCCCTGTCGTGGTTTGGCCTCAGATGGCAACAAAGAACCACGTGTCGCTCGCCCAGCGCTTCCCGGTATGGGAAGGATCAAAAGAAAAAGGCAAAACTCTTGGGTTGAGACAAAGGCAGTTTAACAGAACAGCAAAGGGAACAAGAAAACAACAACAACACCACCGACAGAGAAATATACAAACGCGATTACGGAACCGCCGCTCCCCGCCGGTCCGGACCCGGGACGCGCCAACACACTCCAAACCCGACTGCCTGCCCCCTCCCTCCTTTTAATCTCAGGGTGGGCGTGGCTCACATGGCATGGAATACTTAACCCTGTCCCAGCCGGAACCAGGACATTATCCACCCCTTAATCCATACCATTTTTGCCACACCCAGATCTTACAGTTTTCGGAACATGTGACTGGTGTACCCGGCGTAGCTCATGCACACAGTACATGGTCCGAAGATGCAGATCTTGAGGAAGTTGCTGGGTGTCAGCTCTGATCCCATCACCACTTTGCTTTACTCAGTTCTTCATCAAAGTCCATCTGTCCTTAATTTGGGTGATTCTTACTGCAGTACAGCCGATAGCAATTATAGTAACGAGGACATACAGTGACAGGGTTACACACGATTTGGTTCATTGGCTATTCTCACCCAAAATCAAGTCCCCATGAGGTACACATCGGACTTCCCCATCCTGCCGCATTACCCACCAAGTGCACCCAGGTCCTTGGGCAAAAGCAATCCCCCGGATGGGTTTGCCTTTGCCTGAGGCAGGACTAACCCAGACTGTCTTCCCTAACATATTCTTCATGTGCACTATGGGAACTTTATCCCCTTCTACGGTACGTGGAAGTTTTGACTGGGCAGGGCCAGCCCGATTGGTAGATCCCCTGGTGTGAACTAGCCAGGTAGCCTTTGCTAAATGTGCATCCCAATGTTTTAAGGTCCCACCACCCATTGCTCTCAGTGTAGTTTTTAACAGTCCATTGGGATTTGGCGGCGTCCATCTTGCCATTTTATTCCTAAGAACTGGATCTCCTGTGCAGGTCCCTTGACCTTACTTCATTTTATGGCAAAACCAGCTTTCAGAAGGATTCGGACTATTTTATCCCCTTTCTCAAAAACTTCTGCTGCTGTGTTTCCCCATACAATGATATCATCAATGTACTGCAGATGTTCTGGAGCTTCACCCTGTTCCAGTGCAGTCTGGATCAGTCCATGGCAAATGGTGGGGCTGTGTTTCCACCCCTGGGGCAGTCGATTCCAGGTGTACTGGATGCCCCTCCAAGTGAAAGCAAACTGTGGCCTGCACTCTGCTGCCAAAGGGACTGAGAAAAATGCATTCGCTATATCAATCGTGGCATACCACTTGGCTGCCTTGGACTCCAGTTCATACTGGAGTTCTAGCATGTCTGGCACAGCAGCGCTCAGCGGTGGCGTGACTTCATTCAGGCCACAATAGTCTACAGTTAGCCTCCACTCTCCATTGGATTTTCGCACCGGCCATATGGGACTGTTAAAAGGCGAGCGAGTCTTACTGATCACTCCTTGAACCTCTAGTTGACGAATCAGCTTATGGATGGGAATCAGAGAGTCTCGGTTAGTGCAATATTGCCGCCGATGCACTGTTGTGGTAGCAATCGGCACCTGCTGTTCTTCGACCCTCAACAACCCCACAACAGAAGAGTCCTCCGAGAGACCAGGCAAGGTAGACAACTGTTTAACTTCCTCCGTCTCCAAGGCAGCTATGCCAAAGGCCCACCGATACCCCTTTGGGTCCTTAAAATACCCTCTCCTGAGGTAATCTATGCCAAGGATGCATGGAGCCTCTGGGCCAGTCACAATGGGATGCTTTTGCCACTCATTCCCAGTCAGGCTCACTTCCGCCTCCAGTACAGTCAACTCTTGGGATCCCCCTGTGACCCCAGAAATACAAATGGGCTCTGCCCCTCTATAGCTTGATGGTATTAGGGTGCACTGTGCGCCTGTGTCCACTAGACCCTTATACTCCTGTGGGTCTGATGTGCCAGGCCATCGAATCCACACTGTCCAATAAACCCGGTTGTCCCTTTCCTCCACCTGGCTGGAGGCAGGGCCCCTCTAATACTGGTCATGGTATCCGGTACTCACTTCTTGCAGAAATGACTTGGAGGTTCCTTCAAGAGGATCAGAAGCAATATCAGGCCTTCTGCTCTGTCTGGGGAGCTGCCCACTGGAAACTGGGGCGGCACTTTTCCTGGAGGGATCTCCTTTTGTGGTTGTCCTTCCTTGCAACTCCTGTACCCGTGTCCGCAGGATCCAAGTAGGTTGTCCATCCCACGTCCTCATGTCCTCTCCATGGTCTCGCAGGTAGAACCACAGGGTGCCTCGTGGTGTGTACCCTCTGTACTCTCTCTCTTGAGTGGGGAAATGCCTGCTCCTAATAGCTGAGATGCTGGCCCGTACAGGTGGGGAGTAGGACATATTCTCTTCAAGTTGCTGGACCTTCCGGGACAGTTTCTCCACAGCTGAGACAAGGGGGGAAGAGAGGCTTTCTTCATATCGCCGGAGCCGGCCAGCCACCTCATCCACCGTTGGTCCTTCTTCACCCTTCCATTCCATTACTGCCAGTGAGTTGGCATATGACGATGGTGCGCTCCATACAAACTTCCGCCACATGGGCCTTGTGCAGTGCACCTCATCAGGGTCCGTGGGTAAGTCTGTGTTGTCCAAGTCATAATAAATCATCTCCCGCACGGCTAATTCTCTCAGGTACTGGATACCTCTTTCCATGGTGGTCCACTTGCTTGGGTGACATACAACATCTTCACTGAAGGGGTACCTCTCCCTCACGCCTGACAGGAGTCGTTTCCAGAGGCTGAGGGCTTGGGTCTTCTTTCCAATTGCCTTGTCAATGCCGCCTTCCCTAGACAGGGATCCCAACTGCCTGGCTTCCCTACCCTCTAATTCCAGGCTACTGGCCCCATTATCCCAACACTGAAGCAGCCAGGTGACAATGTGCTCACCTGAAAGTCAGCTAAAATCTTTTCGCATATCCCGCAGCTCACTCAGGGATAGGAATCGGGTAATTATCTCTGGTTCTGCCTCTTCCTCCTGTCCTTGTGATGGCCCTGGTTCATCGTCATCTCTTACTAAGCGAACTGATTTCTTTGTGTACTTCTTCTTTTGTATGGGGGCAACGGATACTGGCACGGGTTGGTTCCCTGGTTCAGCAGCAGTGGCTGTCACTGGGGTTGGAGTAGCTGCAGTGTCTGTCGCAGGGGCCGCAGCAGCCGCAGCGCCTGCCGCAGGGGTTGCAGCGCCTGCTGGTCTGGTCTCTGTCTCTTTCTTCTGAGGGTGCTGCATAGCACTGAGCAGTGCCTGGTAGACACTAGCCAGGGCCCAGCACAGTGCGGTGAGTTGTGCCTCTCTAGAATAGCCACAGCATTTTCCCTTCAGATATTCTACTATTCTATCAGGGTCCTGTAATTGTTCAGGGGTGAAGTCCCAGAGCATTGGAGGTGAGAAGTTCTCTAAGTACCTGCCCATGTTCTCCCACCTGCCATGCCACCCCTGACTGTCCAGCCTTGGAGCAGATCTCTGGGTGGTAGTCTTAAATAGTTGTTTAACCCTAAACGAGACCTGGAACATATTCAGCAGACATAACACTAGGAACATGCTGGTTTGAGCAGCCCAAGGATATTCAAAATTCTCACAAGCTGTCATACCTGACTCGAAGGAGAAAAGGGAGGCAAAAGAGCTGGGGAAAGTGTCCCCCTCTGTTTCCCCCATAGACTGGGTGTAATTATTAATGAATTCTGAGAGGTGGTGCCCAATGTACGGACAGGACAGCAATACCACATAAACGCCCCAAAATAACCATCTAACAAGTGATGTTATCATATCATAAGCCGATATCGCACAGGACAGTAAAATGATAATCCTCATCCCCCTCCCAGAAGTAACAACTATCATCACAGGGAGTGCATAAAACACATAGGAATTTACATAACACAGCCATGAGAACAAACTAAGCAACATAGTGACCAGTGACTATTTACCTAACAAATTCGTTGTTTTCAAGCTCTAGTTGGATTCTGTCGTTGTCTCAACCCTTCGAGCCCCACGTTGGGCGCCAAAAAGGACTGTCGTGGTTTGGCCTCAGATGGCAACAAAGAACCACGTGTCGCTCGCCCAGCGCTTCCCAATATGGGAAGGATCAAAAGAAAAAGGCAAAACTCTTGGGTTGAGACAAAGGCAGTTTAACAGAACAGCAAAGGGAACAAGAAAACAACAGCAATAACACCGACAGCGAAATATACAAACGCGATTACGGAACCGCCGCTCCCCGCCGGTCCGGACCCGGGACGCGCCAGCTCCGAACCCGACTGCCTGCCCCCTCCCTCCTTTTAATCTCAGGGTGGGCGTGGCTCACATGGCATGGAATACTTAACCCTGTCCCTGCCGGAACCAGGACAACCCCAGAATCCCTGAGCACTGCTCCCAGGGCTCTATAATCTTTCTTGATATTCTTCAGGCTGCTCCCAGCTGCATCACTGGTGCCCACATGGAACAGCAGCAGCAGATAATAGTCTGAGGGCTGCATAAAGTTTGGTAGTCTCTTGGTAACATCCCTGATACGAACCTCCAGTAAGTAGCACACCTCCCTAGGGCCGGCAAATGGGTGCCTCCATACCTCTCAGAAGAGAGACGCCTACAACTATCACCCGTCGCCTTTTTTTAGTTACACTGGTTGTTATATGTGGAGCAGATTGGGTAGTCTTACTCAGCTCCAGCGCTTCTCCTGATACAGTAGGTTTTTCCCTCTTCACTCTGCAGAGCAGTGAAGCGGTTCTGCAAGGGCACCTCAGTTTTTGGGGGAAGTCTCTTCCTCCTTGTCGTGGTTTTGGCTAAATTGGCCAATGGCCGGCGACAGATGCTCCCCCCCAGCCTCTCGTACATGGAGAGGAGGAGGAGAGATAAAGAGATTTATGAGTTTAGAAGAAACTAAACTACTTTAGTGAAATATAAATAATAAAATAAAAAGGAAAATAATGAAATAAATACAGTATATACAAAACTGTATTAAGCTCACATGACGATGTCACCGGCAGGCACTGGGGAAGTCCCAGACTGGACTCAGCGATGGGTGGGAACTGGATTCCAGATCTGGAGTCAGGAACACACATCTCAAGATCAAAGGCAGATGAAAAGACAGGGTCCTCCTCGGACATCAGTCATTGAAGGAAGAGAGTTGACCCTTCGATCAAAAAGGGAAAAAAGGATGACCCAGGGAACTACAGGCTGGTCAGTCTCACCTCTGCCCGGCAAGATCATGGAGCAGATCCTCCTGGAATCTCTGCTAAGGCACATGGAGAACAAGGAGGGGATTGGTGACAGCCAACATGGCTTCACCAAAGGCAAATCGTGCCTGACAAATTTGGTGGCCTTCTATGATGTTGCCACAGCATTGGTGGATAAGGGGAGAGCAACCGACATCATCTACCTGGACTTATGCAAAGTATTTGACACTGTCCGGCACGACATCCTGGTCTCTAAATTGGAAAGGCATGGATTTGATGGATGGACCACTCAGTGGATAAGGAATGGGCTGGATGGTCACACTCAAAGGGTTGCAGTCAACGGCTCAATGTCCAAGTGGAAACCAGTGACGAGTGGCGTTCCTCAGGGGTCAGTACTGGGACCGGTGCTATTCAACATCTTTGTCGGTGACATGGACGGTGGGATTGAGTGCACCCTCAGCAAGTTTGACGACACCAAACTGTGTGGCACAGTCGACTCGCTGGAGGGAAGGGATGCCATCCAGAGGGACCTGGACAGACTTGAGAAGTGGCCCTACGTGAACTTCATGAAGTGCAAGGTCCTGCACCTGGGTCATGGCAATCCCAGGCACAAATACAGGTTGGGCGGAGAATGGATTGAGAGCAAGCCATGAGGAGAAGGACTTGGGCGTACTGGTGGATGAAAAGCTCAATATGAGCAGGCAATGCGCACTTGCAGCCCAGAAAGCCAACCGCATCCTGGGCTGCATCAAGAGAAGCATGGCCAGCAGATCGAGAGAGGTAATTCTGCCCCTCTACTCTGCTCTGGTGAGACCCCACCTGGAGTACTGCGTCCAGGTCTGGAGTCCTCAACACAAGAAGGACATGGACCTGTTGGAACAGGTCCAGCGGAGGGCCACGAAGATGATCAGAGGGCTGGAGCACCTGTGCTATGAGGACAGGCTGAGAGAGTTGGGGTTGTTCAGCCTGGAGAAGAGAAGGCTCCGGGGAGACCTTATAGCAGTCTTCCAGTACCTGAAGGGGGCCTACAGGAAAGATGGGGAGGGACTCTTTATCAGGGAGTGTAATGATAGGACATGGGGTAACGGCCTCAAACTGAAAGAGGATAGATTTAGATTGGATATCAGGAAGAAATTCTTCACTGTAAGGATAGTGAGGCACTGGAACAGGTTGCCCAGGGAAGCTGTCAATGCCCCATCCCTGGAAGTGTTCAAGGCCAGGCTGGATGAGGCTTTGAGCAGCCTGGTCTAGTGGGAGGTGTCCCTGCCTAGGGCAGGGGGGTTGGAACTAGATGATCTTTAAGGTCCCTTCCAACCCGAACCATTCTGTGATCCCTCAGCTTTTATACTGAGCATGGGGCAGATGGGATGGAATACCCCTGTTGGTCAATTTTGGGTCACCTGTCCTGTCCACTCCTCCCTGCAGGTGGGACCCCTCTACACTTTTCCATTTCCGACCCTCCAATGGGGCAAATAATGAAATTAGCTGACCTTGGTTGTTATAGCAATAAGTATAAGCAAGAGCCTCTCTGCATACCATTCCTTGGCACAAACTGTCATTACTCTGAACAAACCGTTTTAGACACAATATGCTGTTAGTTTCAGAGAGTTAGAAGAGGCCTAGCTAAGAAATAAAACTACTGAACAGAAAGTTGGTTCTGTTTTACCTCAAACCAGGACACTCCTGCTGGTCTTTGCAGTTACAAGCTTCCATTCTGTATTACTGGCCTCCCTTCCTTCCGTGTGCGCCATCGTGGGAGTTTTTGACTGGCTACGGGTTGTGGGTCCACTGCAGGCAGTGCTTGTAACCAGCTGTCTATCTCCTTCTCAGCCTCCCTGATTCTATGCAGCCTCCTCACTGCCTCCTGCAGTTCAGCCACCTGCTGCAGGAGGTCTTCCACCTGGACACACCTTTTGCAGGAAGGTATGCTGCCTATCCCTGCCCCAGGAGAAAGGTCCAGGCACCTCCTGCAGTCTGAGGTCTGCACTGCAGCCTCTCCCTTCATCAGTTCTGTCTGGATTTACGGTTCTTGTGCAGCTGAGCTCGCTGGTGGAACATGGGGAACTGAAAAGTCCCAGACTTAGGGAAAACACTACCAAAACATCAATGTGTTAACATTTTTCTTATACTAAAAGACTAAACGCAGCACTGTACCACCTGCTAGGAAAATTACTAAGAAAATTAACTCTGTCGCAGCCTAAAGGCTTCAGCAAATCTACCTACTCATGCTAAGTAAAGCTAAGCAAGCAGTATAAATCACACCATATTATAACCCTAAGTAATTTCTTCTAATTAAAACTTACTTATTTAACCTAAATAACTAGTATCTCTCAACAGTTCTAAAGTATTCTTCTGTTCTACAGTTCTATTTGTTTGGCCTCAGTAGAAAACCTTTTAGTTGTCCTTGTCAGAACACCATTTGTACTGCTTTAGCACATAGTCTAAAAGTGCATTATTTTAAAGTTGAGAAATCTTATAGAATACAGTTTTATAAATCTGTAGTAAGAGATTGCCCCTCCTCTCTCTTCCCCACCCCCATTGAAATCAAATGCAATGAAGAAAAGTTTAACTTACAACAATTACACTGAAAGGAACAATTATTCCTGTTAACAAATTATAAGAAATGGTGTCCTCTTTGTATGGATACCAGATGGAGTCATCACTACAGAAAACTCCTCTCTGGAAGGGGATATGTCTTGAGTTGAGAATTGGAAAAGGCAAGATAGCTAGAAAAAGTGAATAAAAAAATACATTACAAAAGCAACACAAGCTCTAGTGATGATTATACCCCCACATTTCCAGAGAGAAGTGCATAAAGAGAAACGAGTCAGAAGGTTATGCGCTTTCTTTGTCCAATGACTACTACCTTGTCTTTGCAGCTCACAGGAAAGACTGTTGAATGAAGGAGAGCAAGGACAGTATTTCTTTCAGCTTCAAATTTGTGTCACATCAAGTATGGAAGCATTCCAAAACCATAATTGAATAAACAGTTCAGTGACAACCACTGAGTTGCTCAATCTGCTGCTACTGCCACAATTATTGACTATTCCTTTATATTCCATTGCCCCTTTATACCTTCCCTGGACAGCTTTACAAATCAAAAGAGCATAAATTGCATTTGATGAAATCAGAAAAGGGGTGCTCCTCAGGGTGTGCAAGCGCAGAGGGAGTTTTCATAAAGAGATACGTTAAAAAAGGAAAAGTTACACATGCATGCAGTCCCCTCACTTCCACACACACTGGATAGTTCCATGGAAGAATGTGGTCACTACAAACTAATAGAATCACATTTTTAAATGCTGATCCTCCATCCTTGACACACAAGCAGCATCTGCAGAATCTGTTTGTGTAGAGCGATGAGTACCCTCAGAAAGAAATGGCTATATGGAAAAAAGAAATGGGGGACTACCAAGAATGTTCAACAAAACAATAGATAATCTTCTTTAATTTAGGGATGTACAGCCGAGTGGTATTAAAGTGCTTAAAAGCACTCGATTTTGTGCTCAAAATTCAGTAGTATCGCATATAAAATGCATACTATTTTAGAGTTAGACAACAATGGGGCGGGGGTTGGTGGGGGGAGAAACTCCTCATCTACCAGTAAAGGATGAGAAGGATGAAAAACAGCCTCCTGCCTGCCTGCAAATCATGTTGCTGTGGTTTCAGTTCTCTCCTCAGGACCTCTATGTCAGGGCATAGCCCACCTCTTCCTTTCCATATACATACCAGCTACCCCCAAATAAATGTCTACAAACAAAACTAAACACTGAAAAAACAGAAGAGACAACAGGAGAAAAAGAAAGGATAAAAAGATACCAATCAAGCAATAAGAGAACGGGGAGGGGGAGGGAGGGGAGGAACACTAAGTTACATAGTCGGGATTTACAAAAAAGAAAAAAAAAAAAAGACCAAGGATCCTTTTCAACCCCCTTCTCTCTTTAACCTCCATCCATGAAGTCCTCCAAACTAAGCCTGATGCCTGGGCCCATCATGAATAGGGAATACTGTGGTTTCACCAATAATTTGCTGTGGATTTTGTTCTTCACATCATACCGAAGTGACTGTTTAAAAAGTACTTCGCTTTGAAAACAGACAAGGAAGAATAAACAAACTAATGGCTCATAAGGTGAAAGCTTCCTTGAAGTGACATCTGATGAATGACATGCAGCTTTGTTCCACAACCAGGCAGTTACAGGCTTATTGTAGTGCCCATGTATTTCAGCTAAGCACATCACAAAGAATCCAATGTCTTCTGTACCATTACAGTAAAAAAAAAAATCAATAGCATGCAAAACCTCCCCTCTAAAAGCGTCAGGAAAAAAAAACACTGTCATTGTGAAGAGGAGTTGTTTCCAGTTCCACGCCAGCGGGACTATAACTGACCTAGCTCTGGAAGCTGTCCAAGCACATCAATAAAGCAGGACAGCAGGGGCTAAAAGCCAAGCCAGAGCTTTGCCAAAACACTGAACCATTCAGACACCAGCCAGCACAGAACCCTGGAGCTGGACTCTGCAGTACAGCATAAAAACATAGCCTTTCCTACCAGGAAAAAATCCTCTCCCATTCTCCTAATATTAAGAATAGCAGGGTTTTGAAAAATGCTGCAGCCCAGCCTTCATTTCCACCCTCCCCCTCTGTTGGTACTGTGATAGCATGTCACAACATATCATCAGTTGTTTGTTATTTATCTAAGTTGTGTAAGAGAAGAGGCAGAAGCAGTGTGCAGTCACGATGAGGGAATAATTTTTTTTTGTCAACATAATGCTGTGGTGTATTTCCAACACCATTTATTCTATTAAAGTATGTATGGAATGAAAGCTTCATCCTTTGCCCTGCACACCTACTAATACCAAGATTCAAGACTGCATATTTGAGAAAAGTGTATTTTTTTTAGATCTCCAGAATTGGAGAATGAGGGATACACAAATAAGAGTCTCTCAATTATTTACAGATTTACTTCTTTAGAGTAGGTAGTTTTAATCATCATGATAGAACAGTTGCTCACAAAATTAAGTTCAGCCTAAAAAAAACCTATCACAGCTTCAGCACGCTGCCACTAATACTTGCTATCCTAGTTAGGTGTTGTCGTTGGCATCACATCACCAGCTCTGCATCATCCTTTTTAAAGATCTGCTCTATGAATAATGGCATCATGGTGGCTTAGTCCTCATTTCCTCCTACTCATACCTGACTGTTTCAACTTCTCAGGGTAGGGGAGAAAATTTTCAGAGCTGGGGTTATTCACTTTTTTGTGGGGGGCTTTTTTAAAAAAATGCAATTACCTGCTGCTAAATCAGAAATGCAAAGCAATGGTATGTAGATCAAGGGAATTAAGTCCCTCATACAGCGACAAGGTGTGCTCTTACATGCAAAGAGAAGCTACTTGAAATGTGTGGTCACTCTTTAGCGATATTGAGATTATGATGTAATTAGTCTGTAATTGCTTGCAGCACCTTCCTATATCAAGATCGTGCAAACAAAATACCAAACAACTCAATGTTTAGTTTCATTTCACTTTTTAAGCAAGTAAGAACCATCTAAAATACATTATTAAAATGCCTCCTCTTTCACAATTTCTTCATATTGTCTAAGCTAAAATCCCACACTGCTGGCTATTATCTGTAGGAGTGAAGTAGATTACAGCCTGTTTCCAGAGAAGAACAATGACCTGAGTGCCCACAATGCATCTTCATCTGTCTATTGTTCCACAGCTCAAATTTTCTAGACTACTCTCTTGGTTTAACAAAGTGATGAACAGCATGGTTAAAGAACTTGGATTTCACTCTAGTATTCAAACTTCTTTCCAAACTTAAAGAAAAAAGGATTCTGATCTTCTTGGACAGTAACTCCTTCAAGCAATATTATTGAGACAAAACAGAAAGCATCAAGTATTATGCAGTCACTTGTGTTTATCAGGGTCCAAGTGGACTACTGAAATATCAGCATTAGGTAAGAAACTATAGGATGAATTTGTTCTAGAGAGCTTTGAGGAAAGTATTACATCTATACCTGAAAATCACTTAGTATTGGGAAGAATACCCATTAAGAAAAAACCTTATAAACAGTTTACAGAAGTCATAACCAGCAAAATTTAGGTAAGACAGCATGAGTCTTAAAAGTTCTAGGTATCTACCTGGTTTGAAGTAACAATTACTTGGAAGAGCATGCATTGAAATACAATACTGCTGAAAAGCTTATATAGTAAACTTCATGAAGTGTTTCTTCTGTTTCCCCCAACTGTATAATAGATTTTAAAAGTAATTCCACCAGTCATTTCTTGTCTTATTGCTGTTCTCAGCACATTTCAGTGCTGAAAGAAGACCTGCTCCAAGAAAGCTTGCTAAGAGTTTTAATTTAAAAAAAAAAACACAGAAGATTAAGATTGATCAGATTAGTTTTCAGTTTAACAGTGTTAAGTCAAAGTCACAGAACTACAACATTTGCAATTTACCTTTTGCTCAATCCAAGGTGCTTATTAGCCTAAAAGACCATGAAAGTATTGGCTTTTGATGTCTTTTTAGTTAAAGTACTCTCCAATGTCAATCAGAACATGCTCCATACAGCAGGTTTAAATTTACTTCTTTTAAACACACATGAATTGGCTTCACTATTAGCTGATGGGAGGAAGGAGAAAAGGAGAAGACAGCCAGAGGGGCAGCAATTCCTACTGTTTCTAGCAAGTGAACCCTTTAAAAAAACACAACCAAACAAACTTCACACAATACTTAGGGCTTTTGTTCTGGGATTTTAAGTTTGTTTTTTTAAAAAACAAACTTAATTTCTAAACTCAAATCCAAGTTATTTGAAATATATAGCTTAAGTACTTTCTGCAGAGCAAGTCTCTCTCACTCAAAGACAATGCAAATGAGACATATCAATTTTAGAGGACAGGAATAAGTTTTTGCATCATGGTAGCAATTTCCTAAGTATGAAACCTCCTGCACAGGAGGACTGGATATGATCGAAGATATCAAATGATGCTTGTCTTCATAATGGTACAACTATCATTAGTATCAAGGTCTTCTCTAAAATTTGCTCTCCAATTGTATTTGGGAAGTTAGTGGTATAGAGATGTTATATTTCCTAGCCAGAAGATTTATTGACATAAAAGTCTAAAAGTAGTTTCTCAAGGAAAAGTAGCAAAGATTCACCAGCAGATCACTGGAGAAAAAAACCCACCCTACTCATAGTCATGTGCTGCCACAGTAAGTTAAAAGAAAGGCCCTGCTTTTTCTACAAATATCCATTTTTCCCCGTAGCAAGCTATAATTTCAAAGGGCAAAGTTTGGCACATTAAAAAGGAGAATCAGTAAGAATTAGTTTGGCTCAGTTTTACATTAAAGTAAAATAAGTTGAGAGATTTTAAATACTCCTTTTAAGTAAGGAGAAGAGATGGCAGAGGGTCATTAAAAGCTCTCTACTGGATACTTCCCATATGACAATATCAAAAAGTATCCCTGATGTATACTTCATTTTCCAAGTCAGCTGTAAAAATGATGAAATTGCCTAAAGGGAAGATGACAACAGAGGAATTATAAGGTTGGGAAGAGGTTACCAGCAGCATAATCTCAAGCATAAACTCAACGAGCTAGTGTTAATTCATTAATGATTCTGGCATAACTAGTAGATGTACTGCTGACAAAGCTGTCAATTCTTTGATACAGTGGAAGATCAAGGTCAGCCAGTTCTGCCTGCAAAACAACTCTAAAGGCTGAAGCAAGAGAACAGATTGAGATTTGTCCAGTAATGAGTTTGGAGTCATGCACTTAGAGGTTAAACAACTCAGATGAGCTGGGAGCTTGTAAGTTCAAAATATGAGGGGAAAATAATACCTGCTTCCTATGGCTGTTGTACATCAATATAATAGTGCAGTCATTAGACAAGTCTTTTCAAAGGCATTAACATTTGTAGACACCTGACAAGAATTTTTTCTGAAACAGTATTCAAGCAGAATTTGCAAACATCTTTGGTTTTAATTCACCTGTCTTAAATGCAAATAGAGGATGACTGATAAGGTACATTCCTCATTTTCTCAAAAACTAGAAAAATTGGGGTTTGCACAGTTTGGCAGAACATAAGGGCTAAAAGTCAGCTAATTGCATCAGTAGATTCCAGAAAAAAAGAGCAATATTGATGTAGTAACACGCAAGAATTAAATAGCCACAAATACAGTTGTTAAAGATATTCATAGTGAGTGAGATATAGGCCTCTGAAACAGCCTTTCAGTCAGAACACAAGAGTTCAACTGATAAGACTAAATATTTTTTAAAAATTATAGTATGTTTGTCCAATAGTCTGACTCATATAGTCTAATGAATTAGATTTCCTCACAAGTTGAGGTGACTTCTGAGTGATTATGTTTTTATTTTTCCATAAATATCCTGTATAGCACAGGTCTATTTCTTTCCAAGTTCTTAACATTGATTAGGTTTCTTCACTGTTACAGGGTGTGAAGTTGATCTCTTCATAGAACTAAAAGCTGACCATTACTACTCAGGTGAGGAGAGAGAACATTACGTTATATGCAGCCCTCTAGTTGTCCTTCCCACTCTCCTCAGGAAGAACATCACTTTATATTTATCTACACTATATTTCACTAGCCATGCTATTGCCCCGCCAAAGCCTCATCAGGTTCTCTGCAATTCTTAGCAGCCATCCTTTGTATTTACTGCTCTGAGTACCCTATTTTGTTGCCTCACTGTGCATACTCTTGTCCAGGGCATTTATGACTATACTGAACAGGGCAGACTCCTGGAGAATGTTACTTGGTACCTTCCTCCCTTGTGAAAACCAGGGAGCACTTACTCCTACTGTCCACTTCTCACATTTCAATGAATTATTTATATATTTAAGGGTTCTCCATCTAATCCCATGACTATTTAGTTTCTTAAGATTTTGGCGAGGTAATCATTTGAATGTACAGGCCTAAATAACGAAAGGGGATTTTTGTTTTGTGTTTGATTTTTTTTAATGCTGCTTTTAGTCCAAGTACTCCATCCTCCTGCTGGTCTCATTTCCCCCCATTACTGATCAGCCACTCACAGACCTTAATTCCAGAAGAAAAGAAAAAAGATGTATTAAAGGGATTAGGAGAACAGAGGTGATTGACACCAGGAAACAGTGGATATGTTTCAGACAAAATAGCTTTATATATCTGTGTTTAAGCAGTGGGTAGCAGTAGTCTTTCTTCAGAGTTTAGAAACAAAACAAATTTAAAGGATTTTGCTGTCTTTTCTCCCAGCCCTTCAAGAAAAGCCACCACCACTTTCATCCTATTGTCTAAGGCCAACTTGATTAGCATAGATTTAAACCAGAAATGAGACCTAAACTTCTTATGAAAAACAAGCATAAGTAGTATTTTGAGGTTTTAAGTCTCCTTACACAAAAAGTTAAGACAGAAAGCACATTTTCCCTGCATATTCTGTAGAGATTCACTACTATATTGCATTAGCAAAAACATCTATTGTCTTCATTTGTACAACACTAGAAATTATGCCTGGAAAAACATGCATTGTGTGAAACCTTGGTTAAAACCTTTGAGAGATGAGTATTACTCCATATAACTGCTCGTATTCAGTGAGGGGTTGGCTATGGTATCATACAGCTCTTTGCAGATTAATTTAGACTTTGATTTCTCCTCCTCAGTACCAGAACGACGCTACTTTCCATTACTTAAAATGAGCTTTAGAGTTCAGGAGGGCATTGAATAAAGTAACAGGGAAAGAAGAAGACTTCCCTTGGGTTGAGGAGGAGCGAGTGAGGGATCAATTAGATCATTTAGATATTCACAAGTCCATGGGCCCTGATGGGATGCACCCGAGAGTGCTGAGGGAGCTGGCAGAAGTCATTGCTGGACCGCTCTCCATCATCTTTGAAAGGTCCTGGAGAACAGGCGAGGTGCCTGAGGACTGGAGGAAAGCTAATGTCACTCCAGTCTTCAAAAAAGGCAAGAAGGAGGAGCCGGGGAACTACAGGCCGGTCAGCCTCACCTCCATCCCTGGAAAGATGATGGAACAGCTCGTTCTGGGCGTCATCTCAAGGCACGTGGAGGAAAAGAAAGCTATCAGAAGTACTCAGCATGGATTCACCAAGGGGAAATCATGTCTGACTAATCTGATAGCCTTCTACGATGGCATGACTGGATGGATAGATGAGGGGAGGGCAGTGGATGTTGTCTACCTTGACTTAAGCAAGGTGTTTGACACGGTCTCCCACAGCATCCTCATAGGGAAGCTTAGGAAGTGTGGGTTAGATGAATGGACAGTGGGGTGGATAGAAAACTGGTTGAAAGATAGAGCTCAGAGGGTTGTGATTAGGGGCACAGAATCTAGTTGGAGACCAGTGACGAGTGGTGTTCCCCAGGGGTCAGTACTGGGTCCAGTCCTCTTCAATATATTCATCAATGACCTGGATGAGGGGATAGAGTGCACCCTCAGCAAGTTTGCTGATGACACAAAGCTGGGGGGGGCGGCTGACACACCGGAGGGCTGTGCTGCCATACAGAGAGACCTGGACAGGTTGGAGATCTGGGCAGAGAGAAACCTTATGAAATTCAACAAGGGCAAGTGTAGGGTGCTGCACCTGGGGAGGAACAACCCCATGCACCAGTACAGGTTGGGGGCTGACCTGCTGGAGAGCAGCTCTGTGGAAAGAGATCTGGGAGTCCTGGTGGACAACAGGATGACCATGAGCCAGCAATGTGCCCTTGTGGCCAAGAAGGCCAATGGCATCCTGGGGTGCATCAAAAAGAGTGTGGCCAGCAGGTCAAGGGAGGTCATCCTCCCCCTCTACTCTGCCTTGGTGAGGCCACACCTGGAGTACTGTGTCCAGTTCTGGGCTCCCCGGTTCCAGAAGGACAGGGAACTGCTGGAAAGGGTGCAGCAGAGGGCTACCAAGATGATTAGGGGACTGGAACACCTCTCTTATGAGGAAAGGCTGAGGGATTTGGGTCTCTTCAGTCTGGAAAAAAGATGGCTGAGGGGGGATCTTATCAACACTTATAAATACTTAAAGGGTGGGTGTCAGGAGGATGGGACCAGGCTCTTTTCAGTAGTGCCCGGGGACAGGACAAGAGGCAATGGGCACAAACTTGAACAGAGGAAGTTCCACCTAAACATGAGGAGGAACTTCTTTACCCTGAGGGTGGCAGAGCACTGGAACAGGCTGCCCAGAGAGGTGGTGGAGTCTCCATCTCTGGAGACATTCAAAACCCGCCTGGACGTGTTCCTGTGTAACCTGCTCTAGGTGACCCTGCTCTGGCAGGGGGGTTGGACTAGATGATCTCCAGAGGTCCCTTCCAACCCTATGGTTCTATGATTCTATGATTCTATGAGGGCACCTAGCAAGAAATATGCTTGTGCCATCACTCCATGGTTCACCAAGATCAACTGCTGCATTTTGTCATTCAACTTGCTCCAGAAGAGAAGGGTAAAAACCATATCTCTGAATGAGCATTTTACTGCTCAAGGCAGAACAGAAAGAGGTACAATTGGGTGAGCCAGAGGAAGGGAAACTTCAGAAGAGGCAGCACAAGAAGGAACTTTCCCCCTCTTTCACTTACTTTCCCTGTTGCCCTTCTGAGGTTTCTGGTGCAGTCCCTTCCCTTTTCCACCAACCCCCTTGAGTCTCTGTCTGGTCTAAAGTCCTTGTCATCAGCAAGTTATTAGTAACTAGGCATAAGACTTGAGACAAGGAAGATCTATGCCACAGACTGCTCTTTTGCTTAAGTGACAAGACTTTAAATATTTAAGTTGCAACTCCCTCTCCCTACATTTCTCCCTATTCCTTTCTGCCCTTCCATATACTCTTTTAAACAATACCTTCAAAAACAACTCAAAACCACTGTGACTGCTTGGTCTTCTCAGTTATGACCAAGATTCACTTAGCATTTTAAAAGCCTTTGTCTGGAGCTCCTTCCATTGTCAGGCTGACAACTATTTTGCTCAGGTTCTTACAATGCATTCTTCATCACTGTATTAATAGAGGCACCTGAAGGACTGAGAAAAGAAATACAACATCAAGTTCATAGACTTAACAAGTAAGCTACTGCAATTTATTTTAAAATTAACTGCATCTGGTAAGAGTGATTTGTGCAAGTATGAAGCTGGAATTGGTGCTCCTCAGATCTTTCCTCACCCAATTTCAAATCGAGCTCAGCAAAACACCCTTGCCACAGACAGGGCAGAAGCTAGGCCAAAGTCGGATGTAGCAACTGCCATTTCTCAGCCTCTGTCCCCCACAGTGCTGATCTCACCCAAGAATTACTCATCAATTCAACTGCAGTGCATCACCCTACACATTAACCTTTCATACAGTATAAACATTAATTATTATTATGTTTGCTTTAGAGCTTGACCAAACACAAATTGACAATTTATTCCGCAGAATAAGCTTGGGTTAAGAGATTATACTCATCCATAGTTACACCAGATGAATAGTTAATGTCAAGCAGAATTTATGTCAGATTATATAATTCAACTGCATTTCCCAAAAAAAAGATTTCCAGTGTCATGAATATACCAAGAAACCATGAAGATAAAATGCTACATTCCTTTTCAAAATGTTTATCAGATAAGAGGCAGCCTTGTTCATAGTATAATAAAACTATTAATACTAGCAACTAGAAACCTGAAAATTAAGTTAAAGGGTGCAAAAGTACAGTACTAGTGTCAAACCAAGTTTAATTTCAATTAGTTGCAAAACTATCAAGTGGGCCATAAAGTTGTGACACAGCTTTAAAAAAATGAAGTGTACATCTACTAATCCAACAGCCTTTACTACAGTCCCCCGCTTTATCAGTCTTTACCACACTAATAAGCTACAGTTGTCCCTCGAGAAGCATATGAAATAGCCTAGTAAGCACTTATGTTGTTAATCAAATACATGCTTTCAATCAAAGTTTCTCTGCAAAATATATCCTTTTCTGCTGTGTTTGTGAAAGGAAGTTTCATTTCTTTTGCCAGAAAATAAATCAGTATATTGTCTCCAAAGTATGATCACACTAATTTGTAGGAAGGAAAAGTTAGTCAGAAGATTAATACATGTGGTAGGAGATATTTCTGAAAACAATAAGCCTAATATCTAATAAATTAAAGCCGGCACAGGAGCATAGCTACATGAGTCCCTTTTGGGAATGTATCATGATACTGAAGACATCACCCTTTGCCAAACCGAACTAAAACTTTGGTGGGGTTTTTTTTTGTTGTTTTTTGTTTGTTTGTTTGTTTTAAAGTAAAAGACAACATGACGTGACCACCTAAATATATTTTAGAGATATTCAAGGTGGAGAAATTAAGACCCACAGGCCCATAACGTTCCTTTCTCTCAAAGAAGTCACAAGAAGCAGAGTTCATCCCAGACAAGTGACTTATTCAAAAGTCTGTTTTACTACTGAACACTTCCTCTGTGTAGAAGTCAGGAAGATCAGCATTTACATTACCTCATTTAGTAGCAACAGTTAGAATCATAGAATGGTTTACGTTGGAAGGGACATTAAAGATCATCTAGTTCCAATCCCCCTGCCAAGGGGGGGAGACGTCCCACTAGACCAGGCTGCTCAAAGCCCCATCCAGCCTCACCACCCTCATAGGGAAAAATTTCTTCCTAATGTCACTTTTTTACTATCAGCTTCAACAGCAAGGATTTAACTCATGGGATCATATCCAGTTGGAACATAGAAGGACATAATCAAATTGAAGTATCTGCACTCAGCAGGGTTTGTGCCTAAATTAAGAACTGAATCTATAATAAATAAGCACAAGAGCTTAATGTGTATTGGGCAATGATGCTTGAAATCCTGCATCTTTTGTTGTCTCTTTTCAGTGTTCAAGTACTCTTCTTCTGTATCAAATAACGTGGAGGGTTTAGCAACATATTACAGTTGTGGGACTGTAAATTTGTTGGAAAGAAGGGGAGGTCTGTTGGAAAGAAAAAAATACAGTAAGTTCGATTTGTGAAATACACTACTGAGAACGTTGAGGGAATGCAACCAACAAGTTACATGCAGTGATGACTACTTAGACATTCAAGGAAGAATTTTACAGGAGAGGTCAGACTCAGTCCCTAAAAGCAGGTGTGTAGGCAAGTGCTAAGGATGTGAGTGAGTGAAAAGGGTGGACAGATATGCCTTAGAAAATAAGGAAACCAAGCAGTGAAAGATAAGATTACACAGGGATAATGACCTGGATGAGGCAAACACATCTCTCTAATACAGAAGAGATGGTGGGTGTATTCTCCAATTCTGATTTAAAGGCACAAGAAGTTCCACAAAACAAAAAGAGAGAATCTGAAATAATTATTCTGTTCTGCAGATAATATTCCAAACCCATATGCTCTTATATTTCATACAAACATAACAAGATGTTAAAAATAACAACAACAAAACCCTTCCCAGATTCTTCTAGCTTCTGTAAAGAATCATCTAAAACTTAAATTATTTGATTTAGTTCACAGTTCTGAAGAGTGTTAACTTTGTCTCTCTACTTGGGTACAAAATGTCTGGAGTAATGTAGTTGAACAGCACAGTGAGAGACCACTAGATTAAGACCCTACAATGGAGGGAGCAAGTCTATGATAAACATTGCGTCCAACATCCATCCATAAAAGCACATATAACTCCTGAGAACACACCTTCATAGCACATAATTGCCCAGTTAAGATAGTTGAATTACTGTTTTCACTGTAAGATCACAAATAACATTTGTACATATTGATTCTGAATAAAACACTCAGACAACATATTGATTCTGAATAAAACACTCAGACAACATATTGATTCTGAATAAAACACTCAGACATGAGTCTATTGTTTCTCTTAGTTGGAATTTCTTAGAGAAAAAATGTTGCCAAAACAATTTAATAGCATATGCAAAATTAAGAGAGCATTTTGACCCAAATGACTATAAATTACCTAAAAAAAGGAAAGACAATAATTTCTTCATTTTCGAAACAAAACAGGAAAATAACTAACAGCAGCAAAAGAGCATTTCAAACAGTCACTGAACAATACTGTGAAAGCGTCAATAAAGGTAAAAGTTACTTTAGAGGAAAGAGGAGTTCTACAGCCTAAGGCTGAAAGCTGTGTGTTTTGAGAAGTATGCTGTAAAAAATAAAATATTTGAGTTTCATTAATCCTTGATGTACATTCAACAAAACCAGGAGAACTAACCCACTCAAATTTAAACTATTTCACTTCTCACAAAATCATGGTTTTAGAGGAGCAAGACAGGGTTCCTTTCAAGCACCTGAAAGACGTGTTTTGAATTTGTTGCAAAGGTGCAGCTTTTCTCAAGATCATAGTGAGTACTGTTCCATTCTCATGCGTCATAGTGTTGCTCAAGGCTGTTGCCAAATGTCAGGGTACCACTTGTGACAGCCACAGGGAGAAGGGGGAGTTTTCATAATAGGAATTGTGCAATCAGATTAGCCAGTCCAAGGAGGATTATAAAGATGTGAATAATCAATGCTGTCCATGTCAACTGCCCAGCATGATGCAGAGAGATCACATAAATGATGGATACACAAATACAAAGGGCCAGAACACATGTTGTTCCAGAGTACCTTAAGAAAAGAGGGGAAGAATAAAAAAAGAAAAAAAATGCTCTGTTAACTCTTATTACTTGGTGTCATTTTTTCCCCTCAAACCAATGAACAGTCTGACTGAACAATGACTATTTTCAGTCACTAAACAACAATTTCTGTTCCTTGTTGTCCTTCAGTGGCACTGAATTATCCCCCTCTGTGTCGCTCAGCCCCCTGCCCCTCCACTCTGACATGCCTCTTGTTTCAGTCACATCCCCAGCTGCTTCTGGGGACTGACTCCCTATCTTTGACTTGATGTTTTTACTTTCTTTGGAGGAATTTGTCAACAGACAACAGAAAAAGACTGGACAGTGCATCCTTTACTGTCAGAACTGCAAGTCTCGTTGCACCCCAGCCATCTGAGGACACAAATTAAAGCATGTGAGCATGGAAATTCTCTTGCATCCGCAACTTTTATTTTAAGTTATTTAATGAGCTCCTAACAAACCGTTCTCCAGATCTGAAAAGATCAACATGGTCTCCTGGTAACACGGTCAACCACAGCAAGTGAAACATTTAACTGTTCTTTTTCTAAGCACTCCCTTGCTTACCAAAACCTTCTCATTATTTTCCCTACTGTGAGTTTCCACCTACTAAGCAATACTGCAGCCAAATGTGCATTATTAACCAACATCATATTTTATTTCAAATATTTAAATATTCCTTTAGACAGAAGAAATATCATAATACAGAGTGACTACCTACACAACAAAATAAGACTATATAGACAATTTATCAGCTGGAAATTCACTGTGCAAAATGTTTGATTACTATGCACAGTGAACACGCAGAGGTCAGTATCAGTTTGCAAACACAGAAATGTATTGTATTATATTTATTTAGAATAAATAACTGGACCATCTCTGTTGCTGGAATAAGAAAATTTTCACTTAAAGGAATGGTAAAAAAAAAGAAATGTAAAAAACCTCAAAGATCAGCTACTGAGCAAAAGCAACTTATTTTGCTACACTGGTCAGATCCAAGTCTGTCATTCTAGTTATATAATTGCAACTCTATATATTTTTAAAAACCTCTCTGTTATGTCCAGGTCCAACTACACCAGGCCCAGGAGAGGTTCGCAACAATTCCAAGTGTGAAATTAAGATGCAAACAAGGTCAGATGCCACTCACTGCAGGTTTATTGTTATTCCCCAGCAAAAGTCACTGAGACAAGCGATAGAGTAAAGGCAGAAGTACAGGAAAGGCAGAAAAGAGAAGCAGTATTATGGAGCATAGCAAGAGTATAGTCACCACCACAAGCCCAACAACATCTCAGCAGTCCTCCAGAAGTTCATTAGCATCCCATTGATCCATGGTGGGGGTCTCAGTCCCAATTCCCAAACTGTGGTGGGTCGCCACACCAGTTATAGTCCAGGGAGCCCAGGTCAGTCCATAGCTTGACCAATCAGCATGCTGGTGGCCTTTCCCAAGCTAGTTGTCATTTTACACGGTTGCCATATAAGCTTTTCCTGCCCCCTTGCTTCTTGAGCAGCGCTTGTCTTCAGCAATTTTGGAGTTAACGGCAAAGGCTCAGGTGGGCCCCGGGCTAAGTAGGGTCTGGCCACTCTGATAGCCAGAGGCCTACACCCTTTACCAGCTGGGGGAGCAACACACCCTCCTCAGCTGATAGCAATCTTGGGTGGTGACTGGCAAGCAGGAGGATAGTCTGCAGAAGGTGCTAAATAGATACAAGCAAGCCTCTTATCAGCCGGCAAGCCTGCTGTCAATTTGCAGAAGCTTAAGCAAGCTTTGAGACAATTATTTTAAAGTTGCAGTCTTTCACACTCCCTCTCCTGGTTGCTGTAGGAAAGATGCAAACCAGGAATGAATGACAATGATTACAAATATGGTGGTGTCAAATCTAGAAAATAAAACTGATTAGATAGTTTCCTCTAATCTTTCTCAATTACATAAATCCTAGATGTTTATTAACATGGTAAATTTAAGACATCATTCAGAAGTACTTTTAGTCACTTTTCCATTTGAAGTTACTTGCTTTCTTGGGTTTTATCACAGACTTTCAAATCAACTTCAAATGGTCTCAATAAAAACTTGAGAGAAACCACACAATAACCAAGAAACTTTTCTACTGACACCATATTCTTTGATGTGTATAGTTATGAGGTCCTCAAATATGGCTCCAATGAAACTTGGGGAATCATTCCAATCACCTCATATACAGAGGCACAATTACAGATAGCTGCTTGTCAGAACTTTAAAACAACTGCTTGTTTATACTTTAAAATTATTATTTACATCTTAAAATAGCATAAGCCCCACAAAATATAAAGATACAATTACCCACATTCATACAGTTCCTTTCAACATCAAGAGGTAAACGTGCATTAACAACACAAGCAAGTTCAGCCTGCAAGAACTGCTTACCTTATGATACCTCCTATATTTGGATAAAATCTTGCCATTGCTATTCCTACAATTGCTACATTTAGGACAAGCACCTGGAAAACACCACAGGGAAGTGAAGAAAGAGGGTTAAAATTTATGCTGTATTTATTACAAAATAATGCCATTATCCTTCATTTACACTAACATTTAACTGGTATGTGGATGATGTTAGCATTTGCATGACTCACTGTATTAAAGCTAATTAATTTCACAGCAAACATAACATCATCTGAATATTCAGAGTGCCAAACCCTAAATATCTAGTGTTTTGACTCAAAATAGTCTTAAGGAATAATGTGTAATTTGGCAGTTCTGAAAAAACACCACATGTGCTACTCAGCACTCAAGTATTTCAGATGGCGATTCAAATAACAAAGAAACAATACTGTATAACTTAATTACCACAGGAGAGAATTAGCTTGTTCAGAGAATTATCTATCTGAATTGCTCAAAGTGAACTAAGGGAAACCAGAAGAAAGGAAAAGACACATCACTGAGCGGAAACCATTACATAGAATACTAGGGGGAAAAACACACCTTAATACTTGACCTCTAACGCATTTTGATAGAATCTTTTTTGTTGGAAGAGACCTTTAAGATCATCAAGTCCAACCATTAACCTAGCACTGCCAAGTCCCCCAGCACTACATGTACCCATCTTTTAAATACCTCCAGGGATGGCAACTCAACCACTTCCCTGGGCAGCCTGTTCCAATGCTTGACAACCCTTTCAGTGAAGAAATTTTTCCTAATATCCAATCTAAACCTCCCTTGGTGCAACTTGAGGCCATTTCCTCTTGTCCTGTCAGCTGTTACTTGGGAGAAGAGACCAACAACCACCTCTCTACAGCCTCCTTTCAGGTAGTTGTAGAGAGCAATAAGGTCTCCCCTCAGCCTCCTTTTCTCAAGGCTAAACAACCCCAGTTCCTTCAGCTGCTCCTCATAAGACTTGTTCTCTAAACCCCTCACCAGCTTTGTTGCCCTTCTCTGAATGTGCTCCAGTACCTCAATATCCGTCCTGTAGTGAGGAGCACAGAACTGAACACTCAAAGTGGGGCCTCACCAGTGCCAAGTACAGAGGTACAATCACTTCCCTAGTCCTACTAGCCACACTATTTCTAATACAAGCCAGGATGCTATTGGCCTTCTTGGCCACCTGGGCACACTGCTGGCTCATATTCAGCCAGCAGTCGACCAACACCCCCAGGTCCTTTTCCGACTGGCAGCTTTCCTGCCACTCTTCCCCAAGCCTGTAGCGTAGAGGACAGAGCCTGTAGAGGACAAACATTTAGGATGTTGGATGTAATTTAATATGACTTATGTACTATTTATGCTGGATTTTTTTGTTGAATTTGGTTTTAGAAATAATTTCGTTTTGCTCTCCTTTTTGCATTAAGGTTGGGGAAAAAAGGAGATTTTCTGTTCTCCAAAAGCACCTTTTAATGTATGAGACAAACTCATTGTAGGTATTATGCACAGAGCTCAGACTCAGGAGATTATCACTTTTCTTTGGAGAATATGAAATGTTGACATGTTTTAGCATAAGGTAAAATCAGGAAATATAATAAAAACCACTGCAATATTTTGGTCACACAGCTTTTTCTATGGAGGGAAAAAAGAATTCACACACAGGAAACATGCATACACTTACAGTTTTTTTTATTCTTCTGAAGGATTTGATTTCTTAAAATAAACAAAATCTGTAAGCTGATGCTATTGTTTTCTTAACTGTAGAAAATACCTGTATTATGGAGGATTCCACTAACTAACAAGCTTTTTAAAAGTAACCGCTTCGATGGCTGATAGGCTGTCTGCTGGTTTCCAAGTTAGGAAGAAATATTAGAGATGCAGAGTAGTCGCATTAAAGTTTAGGGGAATGGAGGTAATTTAAACACAAAGAAATCATTTAAGATATGGACTATTTCTAATGTTTGCTCTTAAAAATTGATTTAAAAAAGACAGAAATAATATCTTTAATTTTATACACAGCATTTTAACAGTGGTAGAAGAAGAGGTACACCTCAGAGACTGAAGATGACAGGGGAATACAGCAGCTGAAACTTAAAGAAAAACATAATCATATATAAACCTGGTAAAACACCAAGAATGAAAAATAAAATCCCAAGAATCAGACTTATTAGGGAAAGATGGACCAAACGTTTACTGCTTCTCTCATTTTGCTAAGGGAAGCCAATTAGCTAAACTGTTCACAAAAAAGTGCTTGCCATTAAAATTTACTTCCTCTCTCCTCATGCATAAGGCAGATTGCGAACCTTACTGCCAGAAAACACAGCTAAAGCCAAAAGTTTATAAACACAGAAAACAATGGCACTTCTTCCATTCTTTTTTAGCTGAGCTTAATTTTTTTTTAGCACAATAGAATAAAAACCGTGCAGGCTTAGTAATTCAGAAACGCTTTGCAAACTTCAGTCAGTTCAGAATATTTTTAGCAGAAAAAATGAAAAAAGTCTGAAATATTTCATTGTGAAATGCTTCAAAACAGAAGAAGTGATTTTGTAGTGCAAAGTTATTGTGGAGATAGAGAGCAGCGTAGGGAATCTGTTTGGCCTTGATGAGACAAAGCTGTACCCGTGAGAGGTGCCTTGAGAAGCAGGTGCCAGGAGATATCAGCAAGGAAAGGAATGTGAAAGTAAAGCTGCTACTCCGTGTGAACAGTCAGAGACGATCAGTTAGAAGACACTGAGAAGCGCGTGGCAATCGACCCTCAACCTATCAGCAGGATGCTGCTTGCGCGTGGACAGCTCGTGAAAATAGCATGCAGCCAATCAGTAGGAGTTAGAGCGCGTGAACAGATAGCATAATACTATAAATGTAACGATTAAGTTGAATAAAGGGAGAACGATCATACTCACATTGAGACTTCGTCGTTACTCCGGGTCCGTCTCCCACTCCGACATCTGGTAGCAGAGGATGGTTCAGCGTGACTGAGTTCTCCGAGACCGCGGTAAGCAGCTAGAGGAGGGGAGTGGGAAACTTCGGCTGGGAGAGTGCTGCTTGGGCCCATCTGCGGGAGCAGACAACAGTGTGAGGTCGCCCCTCACCTCCCAGGCGCAGCTATGGAAACAGAAGCTGCGGCCACGCTACTCGCTGGGATCCTCTCTAAGAGAGGGATTGAAGCACCAGCGAAACAGTTGCTCAAGCTGATTAAAGGGGGAATTGACTTGCATCATATTGGTGCGTTCGTCTTTCCCTGTGCCCGCACGACTGAGAGTCGGTTTGGACCCGGCAAGTGGTGACCCCGACGTGATGAGCGTTGTTGGACCGAAGACTGGAGTAAGAAACGCGGGGATACTACCGCCGGTGCTAAGGTAGGCCGGGCTGCCCGAGAGAGGCAGGAGCGGATCCGCGACCCCACGGGAAGTGGGAGCCACATAGAGTGGGAACGGTAGTATGGGTTCGGCTGTATCAGCCGTGGAAAAGGCAGCGGTACAAAGTTTGCTGCAGCTGGCAAAAAGTGCCAGGGAAAACCTTAGTGAGAGTGCTTTACTGGCACTATTATCTTGGTGCCGACGACGAGGATTGCTCAGAGATCCGAATCAGTTGTTTGACCTTTCAACATGGACTCGAATTGGAGTGGAAATGTGGGAAGCAGTGCAGTCAGAGAATAAGGAAGCCCGGAACCTGGCAGGCACTTATCGACAGGTGAAGGGACTGGTTGCAGGCATGCATGGATCAGCTGTTATTGCCGCCGCAGCCCGGAGGGTGTTAGATGCAGCTGGGGAAGAGGGAAACAGTTCGTCCTCCAATGCATTTCCTGTAATAAAGCAGTCAGAAAAGGAGTTCTGGGGGGCATCTGACAAATGGACATTTTCACCGCCACCGCCGCCACCTCTCACGCCTCCGCAACCGACCGCTCCACCGTACTCTGGTCTACCGGAGTCATCCACGCAGGTTCCCCCCAACTCTCCTCAGCCTATGGAAACATCATCATCCTTCGAGGACGTTCGTCCGAAAACCATCTATCCACCTAAAGATACTGCGGAGCTCCGTGACGCTCTCCGTGAACAACAGAACTCTATGCAGCAATTGCTCGCGGAAATGCAGAGACTTGATAAGGGTTTGAAAGCGGGCGCGATACGGGCTGCTTATAAAAAGGCTCATGAGGTTATCAAGGAGGGTTTGCAGGCAGTTGAGGAGAGGGTGTGTGGGAGTCCGGGAACGGGTGATCTGTCTGGGGCAGCAGCGGACGAGTCTGGGAATATGCAACAGTGTAATGTATCACAAAAGGGAGATAATGTTAAAGAGCAGAAAGTGAGGAGATGGATTTGTACTATGCTAGAAGAAGCGGAGATGGGTTCATAGGATGCGAATGAGTATTTGACTCAGAAATTTTTTGCTTGTATGGATACGTGATTATTGCTTATGGTTCCCTGAAGGGTGGTCCTACGATTTGACTCAGTGGCTAAAAGTGGGGGAGGAATTGCAAACGCAGGAGACGCTGCGCTTGTCCTTGCCAGAGGAATAATAGTTACTTGGCAAACTGTATATACTGCCATACGAGCAATGCATCCCGCAGAGCAAGCCCTGCAAGGGGTTGCTGGAGGGGCACCACAAGCTCCCCCAAAGGAACCTCAGTCTTTTGAAATGACACCCCCAGTTGCAGACCCTCAGCCTAAATATGCTCAAATTCCCAATTCTGAAAAACATTACCAAAAACAGAATTCAGGAGGTGAAGAGCCAGAAGATCCCTTTGATCCTGGCCCAATAAATCCAGAGACTGAACCTGATTTATGTCCACCTTTAACCCCGATTAAAGCTATGGCTGCCTCTGCTACAACTGCGGAGGAGATTTTACAGCAACAGAGATGAAAGTTGTTATTGCGTTCCTCCATTCTTAAGCCTCCTTCATTTGCGCCAGGTATCGCGTCTGTTCCTCCTTCTCAACCGCTTATGCGTGCGCAGCTGGAATCGGGGTATTGCAGTGTATTGTCAGAATGTCGGGGGAGAAGGACAGAGCTGGAGCCGCTTCGCTCCCGCTGCTGCCCACCCCCCCAGCCATCTCCCTGAGATAGAAGTGGTGTTTTTGTATGGCTGTTGTGTAAGTGTGTGTGGGCGCCAATTTATATCTGCTGATCAGCATCTGTGCTACTGTTTGTTTGTTGTTGTGTGCAGTGTCGTTTGGTGACTTCGCTTGAGCAGGTGTTCTGCCTGGTGTGGTACTGTTCTCATACCTGACTAGGGCTGACACACTGTCAAGCGAAGTTGTTTGTATATACACAATGTTTAGATGTAAGGCGAGCGCACCCCAGGTAGATAGGCCATGATGGGCCGTAGAACTGATGGAAGTCCTGAAATATTGGGGGAGTTTTTCGCCAGCCAACATGCTTGCGCTCTCGGGAATGGCTTACCCATGCAGGGCGTATGGCTGGTTGTTTGTTGTTTGCCTATAAGATCATGGTTGATTGGGAAAAGGAGTTAAGCTAGAATCTATAGGATGCTCTGTAGGAAAATGAGAAACTTAAGGGTGAGCTCTTGTTGCAAGGCAGACTTTTATGTCAGCCGTAAGTGATGGGGGGGGGGAAGAAAAAAAAAGGAACAATTAGAAGGGAAATGTGCCGCGTTAGCACAAAAGTATGCCATACGTGCTACGAGAAAGCAGCAGAAAAAGAGAAATAGGACACCTGATTCAAGCAGTAATATAGAGATATGTTTTGGGGTTTTTTTCCTATATGTATATATGTTATTGCATGCCTTTGTAAATTACTCTGTGTTATACTCTGCGAGACTAAATGAACCCCAGCAGAAGCGGTCTCTTGAGCAGGGGGGTGGAATATGGGAAAGCAACAGAAGATCAGCAAGGAGGATTGTAAATACGCTCAAGGGACTCGCACCTGGGTGCCGGAAAACACATATATCACACTACTTGTTATTCAGTTTTGGGTGCTTGCAAGAAAAACACTTAGATGACATCAGTCTGTAATGGACTCAGGGACACCTTATCTAGCTGCCTGAGAAT
This sequence comes from Fratercula arctica, assembly GCA_947846985.1. NCBI lineage: Eukaryota > Metazoa > Chordata > Aves > Charadriiformes > Alcidae > Fratercula > Fratercula arctica. The sequence continues at coordinate 20,819,738 of CANTUZ010000025.1, read as the reverse complement.
CTTGTCCTGTTGTGGAAGAAGATCAAAAGCACAGTCCAGCAAGAACAGGGAGTCCGCATGCGCTCTTGCTAACAAGGACTCTTTCGCTGCCAGGGATAAATTTAGTAATGCTACTAGTACAGCTGTTTCTGAGTTATTGCTAGATGTAGATAGTATTCAACATGCAACGCTGCAAAACAGAGCTGCTATTGACTTTTTGCTTTTAGCTCACGGACACGGTTGTCAAGATTTTAAAGGACTGTGTTGTATGAATCTAAGTGACCGCTCCATGCCCAGTTGCAAGAACTGCACCGACCGAGCCAGCAACTTGTGGAGACCACTGGGTGAAATCTCTTTGCTGGATGGACTTGGGGGTGGGGTTGGTTGAAGGAAATTATACTCATTGCCTGTGTGGAAGGAATCTGTCTGTTATGTTTAGTATGCTATTTGCCATGTTTAATAAGCATTATACGATCAGTTGCAGATGTTGCTTTGCATCATACCCTTGTACGAGTTATAGAATACTGTTGTGTCCCAACTATGGGCCACGGGGTGGCACGTGTAAGGGATAATAGAGGATGGTTCGAGTGAGACACAATGGAGAATTACTAGTTGAACCAAACCCAGTATACATGTAGGGAAAAAGGGACTCAGTACTGTTGCTGAAAAACTATATGTGTATCCATGAGAACCTAACTTTCAAAGAAGAAGATAACAAGAAGGGAGTACAACAATGTAGTCATGTATCAGACATCCGCAGTTAGCAAAGCTGGATCATGAATCTGGTGAGGCTCGCTGCATGTGCTGGCCACGCATGCAGTGACCCTAGCCTGTACTTTTCCACTCAATCCGGGGCAGGATATAAGGGGGCTGTCTCGGGTCGGAGAGAGGGGGTTAGACATGAGCGCACTTTGAAGATACAGGGGACGCCCTGAAGCGCTGTGTCTGCACCACCCCCCCCCCTCCCCGGTAGGTTCCACGTTCATTAACCCCAACAGCTCAGAAAGCATTACAGCACATTGTAGATTTGTTTATGATACATCAAAAATTTCAACCTTACGCCCTGATAGGACAGTGGGATGATACACTCGCAAAGAGCCTGACTGTATTAGAGTGAGTATTTTTGCCACATACCTTTTCAAAAAATAGTAACTATGATGACTGAAATGTTAGCACAATTGATTTCACAGGGTCGTTTGCGCTGTCAGCAGCCGGCTTCTCTGCCATCATTTGCAGGGATTACCTTGCGAGGGCTTACACCTGATGAACTTTGGCAATCCGATGTAATGCACATTATGGAATTTCGACGTTTGCGCTATGTACATGTTTCAATTGATTTGTTTTCTCACCTTGTTATAGCTACTGCTCATATAGGAGAGAAGGCTTGTGATGTTATTCGACATTAGTTGCAATGCATTGCAGTCATGAGAGTACCGAAAACTGTAAAAAATGATAACAGACCAGCTTATGTGTTCGCTAAAATACAGGCCTCTTTACAGACATGGGGTATCAAACATGTCACTGGTATTCCTCATTCCCCAACTGGGCAAGCAATTCTGAAACGTATTCATCATACCTTAAAAACCATGCTTGATAAATGAAAAAGGGGGAATCCCGTAGGTATGACACCTCAAGAGCGATTGTATAAAGCAACTTATGTTTTAAATTTTTTAAACATGTCATCTTTGTCATCCAATGCTTGTCATGTGCTGTATTTTAGACTACTTACAGAAAATAGTGCAAAAAATGATTAATTAAGCTTTGTTGTAGAAAAAATAAAAAAAGGGGGAATTGTGGAGATAGAGAGCAGCGTAGGGAATCTGTTTGGCCTTGATGAGACAAAGCTGTACCCGTGAGAGGTGCCTTGAGAAGCAAGCGCCAGGAGATATCAGCAAGGAAAGGAATGTGAAAAGCAAAGCTGCTGCTCCGTGTGAACAGTCAGAGACGATCAGTTAGAAGACACTGAGAAGCGCGTGGCAATCGACCCTCAACCTATCAGCAGGATGCTGCCTGCGCGTGGACAGCTCGTGAAAATAGCATGCAGCCAATCAGTAGGAGTTAGAGCGCGTGAACAGATAGCATAATACTATAAATGTAACGATTAAGTTGAATAAAGGGAGAACGATCATACTCACATTGAGACTTCGTCGTTACTCCGGGTCTGTCTCCCATTCCGACAAGTTATTGCTTTTTAAAAAAATAATTCTAGCTTCTTATAACTTCAAAAGCAAAGTGGGGTGTGTGTGTTGTGAAATTAAGTATTTTTCAACTTCTTGATCTGGGAAAAAATATTGGGTTGGGGAGGATATGTTTTGGCTTAACTGAAAACAATTGTCTCAAAATGCTGGAGCCTCCAAAACTATTCAGTACTTACACAGCACTGCTTTGCAGTTTTAATTGTTACAATCAAGCAGGATCCTCAAGAACAATACCAAAATCAAAAAGCCTGAAAAGGATTCACATCCATCTGTTTCAGGTCAAAAGGTTACACTGCATTTCTCCCCGGAACATCCTTGTACCTTTTTCTACCTTTTTGAAACAGCCTGTGTTGTAACCATGTTATTAGACAACAAGTGTTTAACAACACTTTTTTTTAACCTAGTCGGATATTCATAGTTCATCTCAGTTCCAAGACAGGAAAAAGCCTTATTCATAGCAGAGAGAAAGGCATTGGCATTTCGAAAAAACTGTCCTTCTGAATAAAGAAGAATCTGGAATCTAGGGCTACTAGTAGCTGTATTATTTGAGATAGTATTTTTCATAAGATTGTAACCTTTATGCAGGTATGCTCCAGAAGGGACAAGCATTTCTCAAAGCCTGTGACATTCTAACAGGTTCTAAAGTGCTCAGTTTTAGCCTGACACTGGCTTAAGGTACAATTAATGGTCACCACACATTGCAAAAGGGCAGTCAGAAAAACAGTATTTTTGGGGGGCATAACCATACCACATCTGACACATTGACCTCCAGGGGAAAAAGGGTTCTAGGACAAGAGTTATCAGGACTCATTGAGAGGGCTTTAAACTAGATTTGAAGGGGGGTGGGGATGGTACTGGGCTTGCTGGTGAGGTGCCAGGGCTTAATTGCTCAGCGCTTGTGGGCCAGTGTGCCAGTATTTCTGAAAGCCAGAAGGCACACCACATCTCAAGGGTCAAAACTACACACACAACTCCCTCTCTGAAATGCTTATACACCAATGCACGCAGCATGGGGAATAAGCAGGAAGAGCTGGAGGTCTGTGTGCGGTTGCGGGGCCACGATCTCATTGCAATTACTGAGACGTGGTGGGACAACTCGCATGATTGGAATGCTGTCATGGGTGGCTATGTCCTTTTCAGGAAAGACAGACCAGCAAGGCGAAGTGGTGGAATTGCACTCTATGTGAGAGAGCGTTTGGAATGCATTGAGCTCTCACTAGGGGCGGATGAAGAGCGGGTCGAGAGCTTATGGGTGAGGATTAAGGGACAGGAAAATATGAGGGACACTGTTGTGGGTGTTTATTACAGGCCACCTGATCAGGATGGGGAAACTGATGAGGCTTTTTACAGACAACTGAAGGTAGCCTCGCAATCGCAGGCCCTGGTTCTCATGGGGGACTTCAATCACCCTGATATCTGCTGGGAAGACCACACAGCCAGGCATGGGCAGTCCAGGAGGCTCCTCCAGTGCATTGATGACAACTTTTTGACACAGGTGGTACAGGAGCCAACAAGGAGAGGAGCACTTCTAGACCTGGTACTGACAAACACAGAGGGATTGGTGGAGGACATTAAGGTTGGGGGCACCCTAGGTTGTAGTGATCATGAAATGATTGAGTTCAGGATCATGGGCACTATCCACAAAACAACAAGAAGTAAAATTACAACCTTGGAATTCAGGAGGGCTAACTTTGGCCTCTTCAAGAAACTGCTTGGAGAGATATCATGGGCTAGGGCTATGGAAGGCAAAGGGGCTCAAGAAAGCTGGTTGATATTCAAAGACCACTTCCTCCGAGCTCAGGATCGGTGCATCCCTAAGAGAAAGAAATCGGCCAAGGGACGCAGGAGACCTGCATGGTTAAGCAGGGAGCTTCAGAAAAAGCTCAAGTGGAAGAAGGAAGTTTATAATAAGTGGAAGAAGGGACTGACCCCTTGGGAGGATTACAAGAATGCCACCAGAGCGTGCAGGGATGAAACAAGGAAAGCCAAGGCCGCCTTGGAATTAGACCTGGCTAGGGACATCAAGCACAACAATAAGAGCTTCTACAAGCATATTGGAAGCAACAGGAAGACCAGAGAAGTTGTGGGCCCACTGTTGAATGAGACAGGAGTCATGGTGACGGAGGATGCGGAGAAGGCGGAGTTACTGAATGCCTTCTTTGCTTCGGTCTTTTCTGCTCGGCCCAGCCCTCAGAAGTCCCAGGCATTGAATAAAGTAACGGGGAAAGAAGAAGACTTCCCTTGGGTTGAGGAGGAGCGAGTGAGGGATCAATTAGATCATTTAGATATTCACAAGTCCATGGGCCCTGATGGGATGCACCCGAGAGTGCTGAGGGAGCTGGCAGAAGTCATTGCTGGACCGCTCTCCATCATCTTTGAAAGGTCCTGGAGAACAGGCGAGGTGCCTGAGGACTGGAGGAAAGCTAATGTCACTCCAGTCTTCAAAAAAGGCAAGAAGGAGGAGCCGGGGAACTACAGGCCGGTCAGCCTCACCTCCATCCCTGGAAAGATGATGGAACAGCTCGTTCTGGGCGTCATCTCAAGGCACGTGGAGGAAAAGAAAGCTATCAGAAGTACTCAGCATGGATTCACCAAGGGGAAATCATGTCTGACTAATCTGATAGCCTTCTACGATGGCATGACTGGATGGATAGATGAGGGGAGGGCAGTGGATGTTGTCTACCTTGACTTCAGCAAGGCTTTCGACATGGTCTCCCACAGCATCCTCATAGGGAAGCTTGGGAAGTGTGGGTTAGATGAATGGACAGTAAGGTGGATAGAAAACTGGTTGAAAGATAGAGCTCAGAGGGTTGTGATTAGGGGCACAGAATCTAGTTGGAGACCAGTGACGAGTGGTGTTCCCCAGGGGTCAGTACTGGGTCCAGTCCTCTTCAATATATTCATCAATGATCTGGATGAGGGGATAGAGTGCACCCTCAGCAAGTTTGCTGATGACACAAAGCTGGGTGGGCGGCTGACACACCGGAGGGCTGTGCTGCCATACAGAGAGACCTGGACAGGTTGGAGATCTGGGCAGAGAGAAACCTTATGAAATTCAACAAGGGCAAGTGTAGGGTGCTGCACCTGGGGAGGAACAACCCCATGCACCAGTACAGGTTGGGGGCTGACCTGCTGGAGAGCAGCTCTGTGGAAAGAGATCTGGGAGTCCTGGTGGACAACAGGATGACCATGAGCCAGCAATGTGCCCTTGTGGCCAAGAAGGCCAATGGCATCCTGGGGTGCATCAAAAAGAGTGTGGCCAGCAGGTCAAGGGAGGTCATCCTCCCCCTCTACTCTGCCCTGGTGAGGCCGCACCTGGAGTACTGTGTCCAGTTCTGGGCTCCCCGGTTCCAGAAGGACAGGGAACTGCTGGAAAGGGTGCAGCAGAGGGCTACCAAGATGATTAGGGGACTGGAACACCTCTCTTATGAGGAAAGGCTGAGGGATTTGGGTCTCTTCAGTCTGGAAAAAAGACGGCTGAGGGGGGATCTTATCAACACTTATAAATACTTAAAGGGTGGGTGTCAGGAGGATGGGACCAGGCTCTTTTCAGTAGTGCCCGGGGACAGGACAAGAGGCAATGGGCACAAACTTGAACAGAGGAAGTTCCACCTAAACATGAGGAGGAACTTCTTTACTTTGAGGGTGGCAGAGCACTGGAACAGGCTGCCCAGAGAGGTGGTGGAGTCTCCATCTCTGGAGACATTCAAACCCGCCTGGACGTGTTCCTGTGTAACCTGCTCTAGGTGACCCTGCTCTGGCAGGGGGGTTGGACTAGATGATCTCCAGAGGTCCCTTCCAACCCTATGGTTCTATGATTCTATGATTCTATGATCTGCTTATTACGACTAAGGAGAGGGCTGGAGCATCTCTCCTATGAGGACAGACTGAGAGAGTTGGGTTTGTTCAGTCTGGAGAAAAGAAGGCTCCGAGGAGACCTTATTGTGGCCTACCAGTATCTTAAAGGGGCCTACAAGAAAGCTGGTGAAGGACTTTTTAGGATGTCGGGTAATGGTAGGACTAGAGGGAATGGATTAAAACTAGAGATGGGATGATTCAGACTGGACGTTAGGAAGACGTTCTTCACCATGAGGGTGGTGAGACACTGGAACAGGCTGCCCAGAGAGGTGGTGGATGCCCCATCCCTGGAAGTTTTTAAGGCCAGGCTGGACGGGGCTCTGAGCAACCTGATCTAGTGGGAGATGTCCCTGCCCATGGCAGGGGGGTTGGAACTAGATGATCTTTAAGGTCCCTTCCAACCTAAACCATTCTATGATTCTATGACTACAGGAAGAAAAGTATTTAGAAGATGTGAGAAATCAGAAAAGATTCATCCCCTTTTTACCTAACCACTCTGCTAGCTGTTTTCCAAGCAGCATTATAACTTTCTTACTCATGGTCAATTGCAGCAGAGTTGGATTGTCCATGTCAGATCTGGATTACACGCCGGGGTATCCTGATTAGGGTTGCTGCTCTAAGGCACAGGTCGGATTTCCTCAAGGAGGCTGTAAGTCACAAAATGAGACACAACCACGACACTTTGTGTGGCACAGAGAACTCCGTCTTTTCTAATCTGTCCCCACTATCAGTATTCTTGGTTGCACAGTTGAAGACCGTAGCTCCTTCCTATAAAGGGAATCACTGCTCACCTGCAAAAGACCCACAAAAATGAGAGTAGAGAGGAAAAAAAATAAAAAATCAAGCTCTCTGTGGTAGATTGGCCTTGTCTGACACCAGGTGCCCACCAAGCTGCTCTATCACTCCGCCTATTCAGCTGGACAGGGAAAGAACATATGATGAAAGGCTCATGGGTTGAGATAAGGACAGGGAGATCACTCACCAATTACTGTCACGGGCAAAACAGATTTGACTTAGGGAAATTAGTTTAATTTACTGCCAATTAACAACGGAGTATTATAATGCGAAATAAGAACAAATCTAAAAGCACCTTCCCCCAGCCCTCCCTTCTTCCCAGGCTCAACTTCACTCCTGATTTTATCTACCTCCTCCCCCTAAGCGGCACAGGGGAACAGGGAATGGGGGTTGTGGTTCATTCATTATGTGTAGTCTCTGCCACTCCTTCCTCCTCACACTCTTCCCATGGGGTCCCACCCACGGGAGACAGTTCTTCAGGAACTTCTCCAAGCGGGTCCTTCCCACAGGCTGCAGCTCTTCATGAATTGCTCCAGCATGGGTCCTTTCCATGGGGTGCAGTCCTTCAGGAACAGACTGCTCCAGTAGCAGTCCCCTGCAAGGCCACAGGTCCTGCCAGGAGCCTGCTCCAGGGTGGGCTCTCCATGGGATCACAGCCTCCTTTGGGCACATCCACCTGCTCTGGCTCTATGGGCTGCAGGGTGGATATCTGCTCCACCGTCACCCTCCATGAGTTGCAGGGGGGACAACTTGTTTCACCATGATCTTCACCACATGCTGCAGGGGAATCTTTGCTCCAGTGCCTGGAGAGCCTCTTGCCACTCTTTCTTCACTGGTCTTGGTGTCTGCATTGTTCTTTCATAGAATTATAGAATGGTTTGTGTTAGAAGGGCATTTAAAGGTCATCTGGTCTGTCCTGATTGGAGGTAAAACACAACCAATTTTCTGTTCAGTAATTTTACTTTTTAGCTAAACCTCTTCTAACTAATTAACCCTCTGAAATTAACAGCATATTGTGCAGAAACTGTTTATTGTCAGAGTGATAAGACCTATGTTTACAGTTCATGCCAAGGAATAATATGCAGAGAAGCTCCTGCTTATACTTATTGCTATAACAACCAAGGTCAGCTAATTTCATTATTTGCCCTGTTGGAGGGTCGGAAGCAGAAAAGCGTAGAGGAGTCCCACCTGCAGGGAGGAGCGTACAGGATAGGTGATCCCAAACTGACCAACAGGGGTATTCCATCCCATCTGCCCCATGCTCAGTATAAAAGCTAAGGGATCAAAGGGTCAGCCCTCTTTCTTCAGTGGCCATCGTCCGAGGAGGATTCTGTCTGTTCAAATCCAGCTCCCGTCCATCGCTGAATCCAGTTTGGGACTTTCCATGTGCCTTCTAGTGATGCGATCGTCATCCTGGGAGCTGGATACGGTTTTGTATATCTTGCATATATATCATTATTTTCTTATTATTTCATTAATTTATTAATATTTTCATTAAAGTAGTTTATTTTTTTTCTAAACTCATAAATCTCTTTATCTCTCACCTCTCTTTGGAGAGAGATGTGGCGGAGAGCATCTGTCGCTTGCTTCAGTGTGACCACTGAAGCCCAAACCACGATAAATTTATTTTAATTAACATCATACAAATCATCATTAACTAAAATCATACAGCTCAGAATTAATTATTCTCACCAGGGGTTAAATTTCCTTGCTGTACACATTGAATTTCTCCATTCTTCATCATCACCCACCAAGTACATCCAGGTCCTTGAGCAAAAACAGTCCCATGAATGGATTTGCCTCTGCCTGAAGTAGGAGAAACCCAGTTTTCCCCATCATATTCCTTTCATGCACCACAGGGACTTTATCCCCTTCTATATTATGTAAAAGGACTGATTGAGCAGGACCAGCTCGATTAATGGATCCCCTGGTGTTAACTAACCAGGTAGCTTGTGCTAAATGCTTGTCCCAGTTTTTAAAGGTTCCACTCCCCTATTGCTTTTAGGGTCGTTTTTAACAGTCCATTGTATCGCTCAATTTTCCCAGAAGCTGGTGCGTGATAGGGGATGTGATATACCCACTCAATACCATGTTCTTTTGCCCAAGTACTTATAAGACTGTTTTTGAAATGAGTCCCATTGTCTGACTCAATTCTTTCTGGAGTACCATGTTGCCATAAGACCTACTTTTCAAGGCCCGGGATGGTATTCTGGGCACGGGGCATGGGGTACAGCATAGGTTTCCAACCATCCAGTGCTTGCTTCCACTATTGTAAGCACACAATGCTTACCCTGACATGTTTGAGGGAGTGTGATGTAGTCAATTTGCCAGGCCTCCCCATACTTATATTTCAGCCATCGTCCCCCATACCACAAAGGTTTTAACAGTTCAGCTTGCTTGATTTCACCGCATGTTTCACAATCATGGATAACCTGCGCAATAGCATTCATGGTTAAATCCAGCCCCTGGTGATGAGCCCATCCTCCAAAAATGCACAACGCCTAAGAAAGTTGTGTTTCCTTTTTGTTAGTAGCTGTTATTTCGTTAATCAAGTCCATTGTGATCTGGCAATGATATCTTGCCACTTAATTTCCAATAACGGGATCTCTCGTGCAGGTCCATTGACCTTACCTCTTTTTACGGCAAAACTTGCTTTCAAAAGAGTCTTGATTATTTTCTTACTTTTCTTTAAAACTTCTTCTGCTGTATTACCCCACACAATGATGTCATCCATGTATCACAGGTGTTTTGGAGCTACACCCTTCTCCAGTGCAGTCTGGATCAGTCCATGGCAAATGGTGGGGCTGTGTTTCCACCCCTGGGGCAGTCAATTCCAGGTGTACTGGATGCCTCTCCAGGTGAAAGCAAACTGTGGCCTGCACTCTGCTGCTAAAGGAATACAGAAAATTGCATTAGCAATGTCAATTGTAGCATACCACTTGGCTGCCTTGGACTCCAGTTCATACTGGAATTCTAGCATGTCTGGCACAGCAGCAGTCAGTGGTGGTGTGACTTCATTCAGGCCACAATAGTCTACTGTTAGATGCCACTCTCCGTCAGACTTTCACACTGGCCATATGGGGCTGTTAAAGGGACATAGTCCAACCCCCCTGCAATGAGCAGGGACATCTTCCACTAGATCAGGCTGCTCAGAGCCCCATCCAACCTGACCTTGAATGTTTCCAGGGATGGGGCATCTGCTACCCCTCTGGGCAACCTGTTCCAATGTTTCACCACCCTCATTGTAAAATATTTCTTCCTTTTATCTAGTCTAAATCTACCCTCTTTTACTATAAAAACATTACCACTTGTCCTATGTCAACAGGCCCTGCTAAAAAGTTTTTCCCCATCTTTCCTGTAGGCCCCCTTTAAGTATTGAAAGGCTGCAATAAGGTCTCCCCAGAGCCTTCTCTTCTTCAGGCTGAATAACCCCAACTCAGCCTGTCCTCATAGGGGGAGAGAGGTGTTCCATCCATCTGATCATTTTGGTGGCCCTCCTCTGGACCCGTTCCAACAGGCCCATGTCTTTCCTGTGCTGAGGGCTCCAGAGCTGGATAGAGTACTCCAGGTGGGGTCTCAAAAGAGCAGAGTGGAGGTGTAGAATCACCTCCCTGCCCTGCTGGCCACGCTTCTTTTGATGCAGCCCAGGATACGGTTCTGGGCTGTGAGCACACATTTCGAGCTAACATCTAGTTTTTCATCCACCAGTACCCCTAAGTCCTCCTCAGGGCTACTCTCAATCCCTTCATCCCCTAAGCCTGTATTGATACCGGGGGCTGCCCTGACCCAGATGCAGGACCCTGCACTTGGCCTTGTTGAACCTCATGAGGTTCACATGGGCCCACTTCTCGAGCCTGTTCATGTTCCTCTGGGTGGCATCCCATCCCTCAGGCATGCCAAATGCACCACTCAGCTTGGTGTCGTCCACAAACTTGCTGAGGGTGCACTCAATCTCACTATATCATTGATGAAGACACTAAACAGTACTGGTCCCAATACAGACCCCTGAGGGACACTACTTGTCACTGATCTCCATGTGGAGATCTCCATCTCCAATGGACATTGAGCCATTGACCTCTATCTTCTGAATGTGACCATCCAAAAAATTCCTCATCCACTGAACATTCCATCAATCAAATCCGTATCACTCCAATTTAGAGAGAAGGATGTTGTGGGGGACCGTGTCAAAGGCCTTAGATAGATGACATCCATTTCTCTTCCCTTGTCCACTGATGCAGTCACTCCACCATAGAAGGCCGCCGGGTTGGTCAGGCAGGACTTGCCCCTGGTGAAGGCATGCTGGCTGTCTCTAATCACCTCCCTCTCCTCCATGTGCCTTAGCATAGCTTCTAGGAGGATCTGTTCCATGATCTTCCCAGGCACAGAGCTGAGGCTGACAGGGCGGTAGTTCCCAGGGTCCTCCTTTCTATCCTTTTTAAACATGGGTGCGATGTTTCCCTTTTCCCAGTCGTCAGGGACTTCACCTGACTGCCATGACTTTTCAAGTATCATGGAGAGAGTCTTGGCAACTCCATCAGCCAATTCCCTCAGGACTCTGGGGTGCATCTCGTCAGGTCCCATAGAGTTCTTTATGTTCAGGTTCTTCAGGTGGTCATGAACCTGATCTTCTGTTACAGTGGGAGGGACTTTGCTCCCCCAGTCCCTATCTTGCAGTCCATCCACTTGAGAGGTGTGGGAAAGGAGATTGCCAGTGAAGACTGAGACAAAAATGTTGTTGAGTACCTCAGCCTTCTCTTTTTCTGTTGTTACCAATTTGCCAGTCTTGCTCATTGGGAGGATATGCTTTCTTTGACCTTCCTTTTCTGGCTGACATACCTCTAGAAGCCGCCATTATTATTCTTTGCATCCCTTGCCAAATTGATCTCCAGCTGCACCTTGGCCTTCCTGACCCCATCCCAACCAGGCAACATCCCTATACTCTTTTTGTCTCACATATTCTCACTCCACTGTCATGGCTGCTATTGCACAGTGGTTTTTACCCCTTCTTAAGTATGTTATTACAGGGGCACTGTCACTGTCACCAATTGTCTCAGCTTTGGCCAGCAGTGGGTCTGCCTTGGAGCCACCTGGCACTGGCTCTATCGGACATGGGGGAAGCTTCTGACATCTCACAGAAGCACCCCTGTAGCCCCTATGCTACCAAAACCTCGCCACGTAAACCCAGTACACTCTCTCCTAAGTATTTATGAGTTTCCCCATTGCAAGGTTAAACTTTCAGACTGACAGAGTCCAGAAACAACCTGGCACACCAGAAGATCATTAGAGGGCTTTCTCTATCAAGTTCTTTCCTGGGGAAGTAGTAGCTAGAGTTAAGCCACCGAAACACAGTGAACACATGTATCCTCAGCATCCTCAGAGTAAGAATCAATGCAAAAACTGTGAAACCAAATCCTAGGGCAGAGGATATCTAAGGAAAGAAACTGATTTTAAACCTCCTCAGGTCAGATGCAAAGAAATTAAAAGTGCTGGACCCAGCATGGAGTCACAGGGTGAAAAAACACACAATAAGGGAAACAGGAAAGCAAGGAAAAAGGCAAAAGAGGATCATTTATGTAAGAATTTTTGAAACGTTACTGTATCTAAAACTGCATTTTTCTTCTGGAAATCTCACTCAAGTGACATTGGTCAAAAGACTATGAATCACGTCAGTTAAGAAGCAAGACAGAAGCTAGGTGAAGAACAGATACTTAAACATGCGTGTAAAGAGCAGAAATTTATTTCATTGCATCAGAAGACACAAATCTGTGGGAGAACTGGCAGGTCTGCTGGGCTACCATGGAGTAAAAGGGAGGACAATCTTTTAGGAAAGCCAAGTGATTTCTGTCCATCAGCTTATTTAACCTCTCAGAACAGGAAAGATGTTTAAAAAAGTTTTAAAAGCTAATTAGACGACTGCACAAAGCATTTTATGCGTAGCATATAATTAATCAAGCAAATTATAACAAATATCACTATCGCCAAGAGCCAACAAAAATAATTAAAAAATTAGCGTTCTATACATCCAAGAAGATCCAGAATCATGTAAGAGACACCAGATAAACAACATGCCTCTGGCCCTTAGTCACTCATTTAATGATACCATTGCAAACTCACTTTAGAAAATAATTTCCCAATACATGACATTTTGGCCTTCCTTTTCAACACCAGAGAGAAAAGAGGAATAAACAGTTCCTTGGGTTTCATCCCAGTACATCACTTTCTATGTTGTGGTCTGTACACTAGCATACATTTTGCAAAATGAAAGAAGGAATTAGGATGCCTTCTCTTGTCTCTAAGTCTTTCGCAGGAAGCACAGAAAGGCTGAAGGCTTTGTGATGATGCCTGTCAGAAGACTACTGTACCCAGCATGTCTACACACATATTTGTTTTTAAGATGGGCAGAGACATAGGTGTCTGACACTGATACATAAGACAAAGGAGAATCCCCCTTCTACGAAGCAGGGAGACTTTTGCTCTCCTCCTTACTGCTGGAGGACATAGGATGCTATTAATTTCCCCTATGCTTCAGACAAGCAAGCTGCTACTGTTCATCTGATCCACAATGTAAACCTGGGAGAAGAAAAAGGAATGCATCATCTGCTTAAGCTTTGATGTTTGGAGAAGATGAGTTGCTTTGTCATGCAAGACTACAGATTAGTAGGATACACCATCGCTAAGCACAGCAAAGCATTGTTAGTAGAAAAATAGCACTGCAAAATATCTAAAAACCGTGGGACAGAAGACATGGAGATCAGTCTTCAGACAAGAAAAGCTACCCTGAAACTGAGTAAATGGCTCCTGATTAAGTCATAATCCATGGTTTACCACCAAAAGACAGGATATGAAACAGAATGTTGCTTTTGGTAGAATTGCCTTAGATTAGGCCAATTATTAAAACAAAAAACTACAATGCATCAAACTAATACCTTGGTGCTTCATCATATCCAGTGACAGTTAAATATTAAAGAAAAATTATTTAAAGCAAATAATCAAATTGATCTAAGCAATAAAGTCACTGCCAGGAAATAAAAATTATCTGGCTGTCCTATAAGCATGTGTGTGATCAAGATATTCAATCAACAGCCAGCTTTAAGATGCATCCATCCAGAGTTCAAGTGCTCCAGCTAATAACTAAATGACTATTCCTTATCTCCATCCATAGCAGCAGGTATTCACGTCTGCAAAAAAGCACTCATATGAAGAAGCGTAGCTTTTAATATCAGGGAGCTTCCAGTTCATGTGAAACCTATAGCACATCAATATGGAGCAACCCAGAGCTTAAAAATGAAGATAGGAAAATTTACAATGGGGACTGGGAACAAAGGAAGGGCTTTTTTTGGTAAAAAATTTTTAAAAATGGACAATGATAGCCAAAACGTAAATTTATAACATTCTCTCAGCTGCAAAGAAAATTTAATATAGGAAGGATGCACCTATATAAGTACATGTGATTTAGAACCTTCAATCACAGTGGGGTTAAACAAGGCTAAGTTGCCAACAGAGATCCTCAAATGCACAATCAATATTAATTCAGCACACTACACAATGTGCTGTATATACAGATGGATGGATATACCATCAGTGTAGAACCCTAAACCCTACTTCCACAACCTAAAATAAAAATAGGAAAAGGTAGAAAAATCATATAAACATACAGAATCAGTCACAAAAAGGCAAGATTTTAAACTGTGGGTTTTGGTTTTTTCCAAATCCTTCTGGAAGAACAGCACAGAACCTCACTTTTTGCTCTGCTCTTTTTCTCCTGCTTCATCCTTTTGGTTCCTTATTACACAGAAAATTTCCCCAGTAAAGAATATCTCCCTACATATGCACACATCTAAGCGCATTCTGACAAGAAACAAAAGGCCAGTTAAGCAAAGTGTGCCAAGCTCTTGTCAAACGGTAGACATCTTACTTTGGGTAAGCATTTCCAAAAAAACTTTCTTAATAGCTGAAGTCATGCAAGATAGCCCAACAGTGGGTATAGATTCATCATCTGGAACAGCAGGACTATTCTTGCAACAAATGACATGATTTCATTGCTGGGAAAGTTATCTAGAAAATTCTAAACATAGGAATTACATTTATCAATGGTGCCTTGATTACATGTATCTGCTGATTTGCAATAGCTCTGTGCAAGAAAGAAAAGAATAAAAGCCAAGAAACTATAATTGCTAAATCAAATCCATAACATGAAATATGCTCTCCCTCTTTTACAATTGCTTTGCCACCAAATACCAACTAATTTTTAAATATTACAGGGCTGATGTCAGTTTTCATGTTAGCATTAAAGATGGAATTATTTTCTAATCTTCTGAACATCCTTAAATAATCAAGGCTGTGGAATGGCCACCTGATGTCTTAGGCAAATCGATTCATATTCTCCTATTACCTGTCATATCATATCTAGATATTAAAAACAGTTATTTAATCAGTAAAATTGGATCATATATGTGGGAAAGTAATGGAAGATCGGCAAGGAGGATTGTAAGTACACTCAACTAACTTGCACGTGGGGTATCAGAAAACACATATATCACACTAATTGTTGTTTAGTCTTGTGTGCTCGACAAGTAGAGCACCTGCACTTGAATAACATAGGCCTGTGATGGACTCAGAGGCACCTTATCCATCATGCTTGAGAATCCTGCCCTGCTGTCGGAGATCAAAGCACAGTGGAAAACTATACTCGCTTTAGTCCCTGATATAGAGGCAAGAACAGCATGTTCAGACTCTCTCTCTCTCACTTTCTCACTCTCTCCTGCTAAGAAGGACACTCTCTCAAAAAAACCCTCTAGCAAGGACCGAGCTGCTCAGTGCCTGCGTTCCTGATTGAGTGCCTCTGCCCGGGTGCTGCTTTGAAGATCCCCAAGTTTGTGAGTTATTAAATTAAATTTACTCTTTGCATTTCATCCATGGTTTTTCCTGCATCCTGCCTGCATCACCTCACACATTTGGCGTAGTCGGCAGGTCCAGGAACACCCATGCCATGGCTGATAAAAAAGTCGGGGACTGGAGAGGCAATAGCAGTGACTCCCCCTATTCCCGGATGGCTCAGTACTGAGCGCTGGATCCCCATGGCCACTTTCCTGACTAAATTGACTCCACCAGAGGCATGGCTTGTAATAGATGTCAGGACGGTGGTTACCCCCCAAGCAATTGAAACAGCTATGCCTGGGTTGCCATGGAAAGCGGCATGGGATTCTTCTCGTAAATTAGCAGGGAAATTGGCATGGGTGTTAGCTGCCGGACTTATAGCTCTTCACCATGAAGGTATTGAGATTAAATTTACTCTTTGCATTTCATACACGGTTTTGTGGTTGTTCCTGTGTCCTATCTGTGTCTGCTCACAAAATATACAAATGAGGAAGGGATCATATACTACAAGTGGGAACACCTAAAAGAGTAGTATAATACTTAAGTATCATGAAAATATACTTAGGATAACTACAGAAAATAAATGGGAAGAAAACAACATGTCATTTATTATTTAACTGTGGATTTCACCTCATGAAGTTACTTCAAATGCTTAAAAAAATAATTTCATGGTTAAACAGTACTACTATTTGTAACTAACATACAGTCAGAGGAAGCCTTTAAATGCCACTTTATTGCTAAATATTATATGAGACATGGAACACCTCACATAGCACCTGAAACCAGTCTCAATGAGTGAGATTGGTCACTGCATACACAACTAAACATAAACATAATACTTTTCAGGATTAAAGAACCTAAAGAAATTAAAGCCTGAACTGTTAATTTGTTCATTTTGGTCCTTTCTTCATCACTTTCACAGAGTATTTATTTAATGTTTTTTTTACAGAACTACTAGCAAGCAGACATGAATGCCGCCAGATGTAGCAGCCCCATTCATGACAATCCTTGAGTCCTGCCATTCAGCCAGTTCTTCACCCAGCGCACCGTGAACCCGGCTTGTCCCACAGTTGGACAATTTGTCCAGGAGGATACTATGAGGGACAGTATTAAAAGCCTTCTAAACTCCAGAAAAACTACATCGCTTCATCCACTAGGTGGGTGCCATGGTTTAGCCTCAGACAGCAACAAAGAACCATGTGCTGCTCGCTCGGGCCTTCCCAATTGGGGAAGAATCAGAAGAAAAAGGCAAAACTCTTGGGTTGAGACAAAGGCAGTTTAACAGAACAGCAGAGGGAATGAGAAAAACAACACCACCACATATAGAGGATTATACAAACATGATTATGGAACCGCCGCTCCCCGCTGCTCACCAACTGGATCCAGGACACCCCAGCCCGCTCCAAGCGCGACTTCCTGCCCCCTCCCCAGGCAGCTCAGAGTGGGCATGGCTCACATGGCATGGAATACCTGTGTCCCTGCCGGAGCCTGGGGAGAATTAAGCCTATCTCCGGTGGGACCAGGACATTATCCACCCCTTATTCCGTACCAATTTTGCCATGCCCAGATCTTACATGTTCCAATGAATTACCACCACTTTCCCCTGTCTCATATATATCTATATGCACACATATATATTCATGCAGATATAATGCCCCTTGTCTATGGGCCATCCCTCCAAAGTGTCTGGTCAGTTCATTTAACCCATGGCTTTTTGCTCCATCTGTTAGAACAGTCTCTCAGGGCAGGTGAGATGGTGTGTGGTGTCGCCCTGTTGCATGCTGTATTTTTGGAGCTTGTGACTGGTGTACCCGGCGTGGCTCATGCCCACAGTCCATGGGCTGAAGATGTAGATCTTGAGGAAGTTGCTGGGCGCCAGCTGCTGAGGTCAGTTCTGATCCCATCACCGCTGTGCTTTACTCAATTTTTCATCAAAGTCCATCTGTCCTTAATTTGGGTGATTCTTACTGCAGTACAGCCGTTAGCAATTATAGTAACGAGGACATACAGTGACAGTGTTACATAGCAATCAACAACACACAATTTGATTCATTGGCTATTCTCACCCAAAATCAGATCCCCATGAGGTACACATCGGACTTCCCCATCCTTCCGCATTACCCAGCAAGTGCACCCAGGTCCTTGGGCAAAAGCAATCCCCCGGATGGGTTTGCCTTTGCCTGAGGCAGGACTAACCCAGACTGTCTTCCCTAACATATTCTTCATGTGCACTACGGGGACTTTATCCCCTTCTACGGTACGCGGAAGTTTTGATTGGGCAGGGCCAGCCCGATTGGTAGATCCCCTGGTGTGAACTAGCCAGGTAGCCTTTGCTAAATGTGCATCCCAATGTTTTAAGGTCCCACCACCCATTGCTCTCAGTGTAGTTTTTAACAGTTCATTGTACCGTTCTATCTTCCCAGAGGCTGGTGCATGATAGGGGATGTGATATACCCACTCAATGCCATGCTCTTTGGCCCAGGTGTCTATGAGGCTGTTTTGGAAATAAGACAAAAAAAGACTAGCGACCATGGAGAGAACATAAGGAAGTGGGATGGACAACCTATCTCGATCTTACAGGCACTAGTACATCATTTGCAAGGAAGAACAATCATGAATGGGGTTCTTACGGGAAAATTGCTGCTCCAATTTCTAGTCGGCAGCTCCCCAGACAAAGCAGAAGGGCTTCTCAGCCTCTTGAAGGAACTTCCGATTTGTATTTACAAGAAGTGACTAACAGGGATGGGATTCAAACCCATGCGAGCCACACAAACCGATTCATCGATAATGGATACTACTATCAGAACTAGAGGGGCCCTGCCTCCAGCCAGGTGGAAGAAAGGGACAACCAGGTTTACTAGACTGTGTGGATATGATGGCATGGCACATCAGAATCCCCAGGAGTATAAGGCTCTAGTAGACACTGGTACACAGTGTACATTAATGCCATCAAGCTATAAAGGGGCAGAAACCGTCTCTGTTTCTGCAATGACAGGCATGTCCCAACAACTAACTGTACTGGAAACTGAAGTGAGCCTAACTAAGAATGAGTGGCCAAAGCACCCCATCATGATGGGCTCAGAGGATCCATGCATTCTTGGCATAGACTACCTCAGCAGAGGGTATTTTAAGGACCCAAAAGGGTATCGGTGGGCTTTTGGTAGAGCCACCGTGGAGAGAGAGGAGATAAAACAGCTGTCTACATTACCCGGTCTCTCAGAAGACACATCTACTGTGGGGTTGCTGAGGGTTAAGAACAACAGGTGCCAATTGCTACCAGGACGGTGCACCAGGGGCAGTATCACAACAACTGAGACTCCCTGGCTCCCATCCATGAGCTGATTCATCACACGGAGAGCCAAAGAGTGATCAGCAAGACTCGCTCACCTTTTAACAGTCCCATCGTGGCCTGAATGAAGTCACTGCCACTTAGTGCTGCTGTGCTGGACATGCTAGAACTGCAGTATGAACTGGAGTCCAAGGCAGCCAAGTGGTATGCCACGATTGATATAGCGAATGCATTCTTCTCAATCCCTCTGGCAGCAGAGTGCAGGCCACAGTTTGCTTTCACTTGGAGGGGCATCCAGTACACCTGGAATCGACTGCCCCAGGGGTGGAAACACAGCCCCACCATTTGCCATGGACTGATCCAGACTGCACTGGAACAGGGTGAAGCTCCAGAACATCTGCAGTACGTTGATGACATCATCGTATGGGGAAACACAGCAGCAGAAGTTTTTGAGAAAGGGGATAAAATAGTCCGAATCCTTCTGAAAGCTGGTTTTGCCGTAAAACGAAGTAAGGTCAAGGGACCTGCGCAGGAGATCCAGTTCTTAGGAATAAAATGGCAAGATGGACGCCGCCAGATCCCAATGGATGTGATCCACAAAATAGCAGCTATGTCTCCACCAACTAGCAAAAAGGAAACACAAGCTTTCTTAGGCATTGTGGGTTTTTGGAGGATGCATATCCCAGATTACAGTCTGATTGTAAGCCCTCTGTATCAAGTAACCCGGAAGAAGAACTATTTTAAATGGGGTCCTGAGCAACGACAAGCTTTTGAACAAATCAAACAGGAAATAGTCCATGCAGTGGCCCTGGGGCCAGTCTGGGCAGGACAAGATGTTAAAAATGTGCTCTACACCGCAGCCGGGGAGAATGGCCCTACCTGGAGCCTCTGGCAGAAAGCACCAGGGGAGACCTGAGGTCAACCCCTAGGGTTTTGGAGTCCAGAGTATCTGAAGCCCGCTACACTCCAACAGAAAAAGAGATAGTGGCAGCACATGACCATGGACACTATTGCACAGTCATCCATGAATGTGAGATGTGCTGCAATCAAGAAAGCCAAGTGGTTAAACCCTGTCTGTTATGGAGAACGATGGCTGAAATATAAATATGGGGAGGTCTGGGAGGTCTGGCAGATTGATTATATCACGCTCCCACAAATCTGCAAAGGCAAGAGTCGTGCTCACAATGGTGGAAGCACCCACCGGATGGCTGGAAAGATGCCCTGTGCCCCATGCCACTGCCCAGAACACTATCCTGGGCCTTGAAAAGCAAGGCACCCCAGAGATTGAGTCGGACAATGGGACTCATAGGACAGAGTTTTAAACTAGATATGAGGGGGGAAGGGGAGATAACTGGGCCTGTCAGGAATAAACCCAAGGGAAGCATGCCAGGGCTTGAAGGATGGTGGACTAGTGAGGACTCTTGCTCTGCCTTTTCATTTGAGGGTAGGGATAGATGTTTAGAAATCATGTAAGCACCTGAGAAGGGTCTGGTAGGAAATGGGGCCCACACTCACAAAAAGGTGTTGGAATCATTAGCTCATCTGAAGTGCATCTATACCGATGCATGCAGTATGAGCAACAAACAGGGGGAGCTTGAAGCCATGATGCACCAGGAAAACTATGACATAGTGGCTATCACAGAAACGTGGTGGGATGCCTCACACGACTGGAGTGCCACTATCGATGGCTACAAGCTCTTCAGGAGGGATAGACAGGAAAGGAGAGGCGGTGGAGTGGCCCTGTATGTTAGAGAATGCTATGAGAGCTCAGAAATCAAGTATACTGATGATGGGGTGGAGAGTATTTGGATTAGGTTAAGGGCCAATAAAGCTGATATTGCTGTGGGAGTCTGCTATAGACCTCCCAACCAAAGCAGTGAGGTGGATGAAGCTTTCTATAAGCAGCTGGGGGAAATCTCGCAGTCACTTGCCATTGTTCTTGTGGGGGACTTTAACCTCCCGGGTATCTGCTGGGAATACAACACAGCAGAGAGGGAACAATCCAGGAGGTTCCTGGAATGTGTGGAAGATAACTTCCTCACACAGCTGGTAAGTGAGCCGACGAGGGAAGGTGCCCTCCTGGACCTGCTTCTTGTGAACAGGGAAGAACTTGTGGGGGAAGTAAAGGTTGGTGGCCATCTAGGGCACAGTGATCATGAGATGACTGAATTTCTGATTCTTGGAGAAACAAGGAGAGGGGTTAGTAAAACTGCCACCTTAGACTTCCGGAGGGCAAACTTTGACCTGTTCAGAAGACTGCCGGACAAAATCCCTTGGGAGGCTGCCCTGAAGGATATAGGAGCCCAGGAAGGCTGGACATACTTCAAGAGAGAAGTCTTAAAGGCACAGGAGGAGGCTGTCCCCGTGTGCCGAAAAACAAGTAGGCGGGGAAGGAGGCAGGCCTGGCTAAATAGGGACCTTTGGCTGGACCTCAAGAACAAAAGGAGAGTCTATGACCTTTGGAAGAGGGGGCAGGTCTCTCGTGAAGACTATAAGGATATAGCGAAGCTATGCAGGGAGAAAATTAGGAGAGCCAAAGCGCAGCTAGAGCTCAACCTAGCTACAGCTGTTAAGGATAACAAAAAATGTTTCTATAAATTCATTAACAACAAAAGGAGGATTAGGGAAAATCTCCCTCCCTTATTGGATGCAGAGGGAAACATAGTCACAAAGGATGAGGAAAAGGCTGAGGTGCTCAATGCCTACTTTGCCTCAGTCTTTAGCAGTGGAAGTAGCTGTTCCCTGGGCACCCAGCCTCATGAGCTAGGAGACAGGGAGGGGAAGCTGAATGAGGTCATTACAGTTAAAGAGGAAGTGATCAGTGACCTGCTACACCGCTTGGATGCGCACAAGTCTATGGGACTGGATGGGTTACATCCAAGAACGCTGAAAGAGTTGGCAGACATGCTCGCCAAGCCACCTTCCATTATCTACCTGAAATCATGGCTAACTGGGGAGGTCCCAATGGACTGGAGGGTAGCATGAGGATAGGGAGATTGGATCGATGGGCTAATGCTAATGGAATGTGCTTCAACAAGGCCAAGTGCCAGGTCCTGCACTTGGGCCACAACAACCCCATGCATCGCTACAGGCTTGGGGAAGTGTGGCTGGAGAGCTGCCTGGCAGAAAAGGACCTGGGGGTTCTAATTGACAAGCGGCTGAACATGAGCCAGCAGTGTGCCCAGGTGGCCAAGACAGCCAATGGCATCCTGGCTTGTATTAGAAATAGTGTGACCAGCAGAACTAGGGAGGTGATTGTCCCCCTGTACTCAGCACTGGGGAGGCCACACCTTGAGTATTGTGTCCAGTTTTGGGCACCTCAATATGAGAGAGATATCAAGGTGCTGGAGCGAGTGCAGAGGAGGGCAACGAAGCTGGTGAAGGGCCTGCAGAATAAATCTTATGAGGAGCGATTGAAGGAGCTGGGACTGTTTAGTTTGAGGAAGAGGAGGCTGAGGGGAGACCTCATCACTCTCTACAACTACTTGAAAGGACATTGTAGAGAGGTTGGTGCTGGTCTCTTCTCACAGGTAATTAGCGATAGAACAAGAGGGAATGGCTTCAAGCTGCAGCAGGGTAGGTTTAGGCTGGGCATTAGGAAAAAATTCTTCACAGAAAGAGTGGTCAGACACTGGAATAGGCTGCCCAGGGAGGTGGTGGAGTCACCATCCCTGAATGTGTTTAAGACTCGTTTAGATGTGGTGTTAGGGGATATGGTGTAAGGGAGAACTTTGCAGAGTGGAGTTGATGGTTGGACTCGATGATCCCAAGAGTCTTTTCCAACCTAAATGATTCTATGATTCATTTCCAAATCAGCCTCATAGACACCTCGGCCAAAGAGCATGGTATTGAGTGGGTATATCACATCCCCTATCACGCACCAGCCTCTGGGGAGATAGAACGGTACAATGGACTGTTAAAAACTACACTGAGAGCAATGGGTGGTGGGACCTTAAAACATTGGGATGCACATTTAGCAAAGGCTACCTGGCTAGTTAACACCAGGGGATCTACCAATCGATCTGGTCCTGCCCAATCAGAACTTTTATGTACTGTAGAAGGGGATAAGGTCCCCGTAGTGCACATGAAGAATATGTTAGGGAAGACAGTCTGGGTTAGTCCTGCCTCAGGCAAAGGCAAACCCATCCGTGGGATTGCTTTTGCCCAAGGACCTGGGTGCACTTGCTGGGTGATGCGGAAGGATGGGGAAGTCCGATGTGTACCTCATGGGGATCTGATTTTGGGTGAGAATACCCAATGAATCAAATTGTATGATGTTAATTGCTAAATTATCACTATTCGTTATCACTACTACGCTTGCTATATCAATTGTATTACAGTAAGAGTCAGGGAAAGTACTGAAGAATGAATTCTGATGAAACTGAGCTGTCCTGGGTTGAGTGACACAGGACTAATTTCTCTTCTAATGCTGGGGAAAACTCCACTTTTGGAAGACTCTAGTTTCTGAATTTGTGAAAATATTTACTTTATAGCCAGCTAGGCTGTTTGAGATTCAAGGTCTCAGTGTTTTCAAGCCTTGCCAGGTGCAGGGATGAGGAGGAGCGAGGCCCTGGGCACTTCACCCAAGGTGGCCAACAGGATGATTTCATACAATGAACGTCACATTCAGTATAAATCAGAAAGTTTGCTGAGGAGTTGTCTCTGATGGCGGCGACCCAGAGAACTTTTTGCCCCACTGCCAGACCCCCAACGCCTTCCCTTCCTCCCAAAGCCAGAGTGCTCGCAGTGTCTGACATTTGTTGTCCACTGCTGGGAGTACACAGCTTCCTACTTATAGAATTGGCTGAGTATAAGCCTTGTATATTTTATATTGGTATTCGGATCAATAGTGGTTCTTTCATATTATTAATGTTAAGTATTTAATCTTATTCTATTAAATCTATTTATATTTCAGCCCTGCGCTTTCCTTGTTTTTCCCCCGACTGCCGGTGCGACGAGCGAGGGAAGACAAGCGGCCGACTCAATGTGAGTGATAAAGCAAGCTTCAGTTTATTGCCCGAATACGCTTCATTATATAGCTACTGGTTACATCATCGCTTGAATATTGGCTAATTATAAAAGTCATCTGCTCACTGCGATTGGCTCTCTGTCCACACGACAGGGTTCAGCCTTAGTTCCCTATTCTTATCAGCTCCTTATTCTTGCTTCTGCATTCTCATGGCTTGTTTACTTAGTACTTTCCCATTGCCGAGCTGTAACTTGCTTCTACGCTATTCTCATCTCGCATAACTCCTCTATTGTCCCATGACCTTGCTCCTCAAGCCATTCTGCAACAATTCCCCCTTTTTTTTTCTTTTTTTTTCTTTTTTTTCTTTCTTTTTTCCCCTTTTTTTTTTTTTTTTTTTTTTTTTTTTGAACAATCCAGGCTTGGTTTATTACTTTTAACATAGCTCTCTTAATACAAGAAAGGACTACACATAAGCACAAATTTATGATTACAAGAATTATTATAATATGCAAGCCTTCAACAAGCAATTCTAATACTTTCAAACAAGCTAGTTAGCCACTCATCAAAAAACCCATGTTCTTTTAACCACTGCAACTGTTTGTGAATTGATTCACTGTGATCGGACAAATTCATACAACACATACCCTCAAAATCTTCGCAACCATGTCCTTGAGCTAATAACAAAAAGTCAATTGCTGCTTTATTTTGCAAAATCGCATGGCGCAGGCTATTCTGATCTTCTAACAAACTTTCAATTATTTCTGTGGTGACATTGGCTATCGTTACATTCATAGTATTATGCTATCTGTTCACGCGCTCTAACTCTTACTGATTGGTTGCATGCTATTTTCACGAGCTGACCACGAGCGCGGGCAGCATCCTGCTGATAGATTGAGGGTCGATTGCCACGCACTTCTCAGTGTCTTTTAACTGATCGTCTCTGACTGTTCACACAGAGCAGCAGCTTTGCTTTTCACATTCCTTTCCTTGCTGATATCTCCTGGCACTTGCTTCTCAAGGCGCCTCTCACAGATACAGTTTTGTCTCATCAAGGCCAAACAGATTCCCTACGCTGCTCTCTATCATCTCCACAATTTCCCCTTTTTTTTTTTTTTTTTATGCAACAAAAAGCTTGATTAATCATTTTTTTCACTATTTTCTGTAAGCAACCTAAACTACAGCGCATGACAAGCATTGGATGACAAAGATGACATGTTTGATACCCCATGTCTGTAAAGAGACCTGTATTTTAGCGAACACATAAGCTGGTCTGTTAGTTTTTACAGTTTTCGGTACTCCCATGACTGCAAGGCATTGCAACTAATGTCGAATAACATCACGAGCCTTTTCTCCTATATGAGCACTAGCTACAACAAGGTGAGAAAACAAATCAACTAAAACATGTAGATAGCGCAAACGTCCCAATTCCATAATGTGTATAACATCGAATTGCCAAAGTTCATCAGGTGTAAGCATTCGCAGGGTAATTCCCACAAATGATGGCAGAGGAGCCGGCTGCTGATAGTGCAAACGACCCCGTGAAATCAATCGTGCTAACATTTCAATCATCATAGTTACTGTTTTTTGAAAAGTTATGTGGAAAAAATACTCACTCTAATGCAGTCAGGCTCTTTGCGAGTGTATCATCCCACTGTCCTATCAGGGTGTAAGGTTGAAATTTTTGATGTATCATAAACAAATCTGCAATGTGCTGTAATGCTTTCTGAGCTGTTGGGGTTAATGAACGTGGAACCTACCAGGGAGGGGGGATGGGCAGACACAGCACTTCAGGGCGTCCCCTGTATCTTCAAAGTGCGCTCATGTCTGACCCCCTCTCTCCGATCGAGACAGCCCCCTTATATCCTGTCCCGGATTGAATGGAAAAGTACAGGCTAGGGTCGCTGCATGCGTGGCCAGCACATACAGCGAGCCTCACCAGACTCATGATCCAGCTTTGCTAACTGCGGATGTCTGATACCTGACTACCTTGTACTCCCTCCTTGTTATGTTCTTCTTTGAAAGTTAGGGTCTCATGGATACACATATAGTTTTTCAGCAACAGTACTGAGTCCCTTTTTCCCAACATGCATACTGGGTTTGGTTCAACTAGTAATTCTCCGTCGTGTCTCACTCGAACCATCCTCTATTATCCCTTACACATGCTACCCCGTGGCCCATAGTTGGGACACAACAGTATTCTATAACTCGTACAAGGGTATGATGCAAAGCAACATCTGCAACTGATCGTATAATGCTTATTAAACATAGCAAACAGCATACTAAACATAACAGACAGATTCCTTCCACACAGATAATGAGTATAATTTCCTTCAACCAACCCCACCCCCAAGTCCATCCAGCAAAGAGATTTCACACAGCGGTCTCCACAAGTTGCTGGCTCGGTCGGTGCAGTTCTTGCAACTGGGCATGGATGGATTTGGAGTGGTCACTTAGACTCATACGACACAGTCCTTTAAAATCTTGACAACTGTGTCCGTGAGCTAAAAGCAAAAAATCAATAGCAGCTCTGTTTTGCAGCATTGCATGTTGAATACTATCTACATCTAGCAATAACTCAGAAACAGCTGTACTAGTAGCATTACTAAATTTATCCCTGGCAGCGAGAGAGTCCTTGTTATCAAGAATCCTTGGCATCGAAAGAGTCCTTGTTAGCAAGAGCGCATGCGGACTCCCTGTTCTTGCTGGTACTGTGCTTTGATCTTCTTCCACAACAGGCCAAGATTCTCAGGCAGCTAGATAAGGTGTCCCTGAGTCCATTACAGACTTATGTCATCTAAGTGTTTTTCTTGCAAGCACCCAAAACTGAATAACAATTAGTGATAGATGTGTTTTCCAGCACCCAGGTGCGAGTCCCTTGAGCGTATTTACAATCCTCCTTGCTGATCTTCCGTTGCTTTCCCATATTCCACCCCCCTGCTCAAGAGACTGCTTCTGCTGGTGTTCATTTAGTCTCACAGGGTATAACACAGAGTAATTTACAAAGGCGTGCAATAACATATATACATATAGGAAAAAAACCCAAAACATATCTCTATAATACTGCTTGAATCAGGTGTCTTATTTCTCTTTTTCTGCTGCTGTCTTGTAGCATATACGGCATACTTTTGTGCTAAGACGGCACATTTCCCTTCTAATTGTTCCGTTTTTTTTTTTTTCCTTTCTTTTTTTTCTCTTCCTTTTTCTTTTTTCTCTCTCTCTTTTTTTTTTTTTTTTTTCCCATCACTTACAGCTGACATAAAAGTCTGCCTTGCAACAAGAGCTCACCCTTAAGTTTCTCATTTTCCTACAGAGCATCCTATAAATTTTAGCTTAACTCCTTTTCCCAATCAACCATGATCTTATAGGCAAACAACAAACAACCAGTCATACGCCCTGCATGGGTAAGCTGTTCCCGAGACTGTAAGCATGTCGGCTGGTGAAAACACCCCCAATACTTCAGGACTTCCATCAGTTCTACGGCCCATCATGGTCTATCTACCTGGGGTGCACTCGCCTTACATCTAAACATTGTGTATGTACAAACTTCTTCGCTTGACAGAGTGTCAGCCCTAGTCACGTACGAGAACAGTACCACACCGGGCAGAACACCTGCTCAAGCGGAGTCACCAAACGACACTGCACACAGCAACAAACAAACAGTAGCACAGATGTTGATCAGCAGATATAAATTGGCACCCACACACACTTACACAGCAGACATACAAAAAACACCACTTCTATCTCAGGGAAATGGCTGGGGCGGGGCGGGGGGGGGGGGGGGGGGGGGCGGCTGTTTTCACTTGTATAAGCAGGTCCATTATCGGTCTTAATTTCTCGTGGTAGTCCCATGACTGCAAAGCAACTCGTAAGATGCCTAATTACATGTAAGGCCCTCTTGCCAGCCTGAGCTGTGGCCCAAAGAAAGTCACTATAAGTATCAATAGTAACACGTACATATTTCAGTCGTCCAAACTCGGGAACGTGTGTGACATCCATCTGCCAGAGCTCACAAGGACCCAATCCTCGCGGGTTGACGCCTAAACCGAGCCCAGGGCCGTGGTGACTACAGGTGGGACAAGCACGCACGATTCCTCTGGCTTCATCCATAGTGACATTGAACTGTTGATGCAATCCCTTAGCATTTTGATGGAACATGCCATGTGATTCCCTGGCTTTGATGAATTCACTCAGGGGGGCTGCCACTGTCACCAATCTGTCTGCTCGGGCGTTACCTTCTCCTAACCCTTGGTCCCACATGTGACTCCGAATGTGGATGACACAAAATGGAGCAGTACATTGCTTAATCGCTGCCTGTAGCGCTCTCAGCAGCTCAAAGAGCCACCGATTAGACAGCTCTTTTATTCTTGCGTCCGCTCTGGCTCTGTCCTTCTCCCCTGACATTCTGACAATACACTGCTATACCCTGATTCTGGCTGCGCACACATAAGCGGTTGAAAAGGAGGAACAAACGCGATACCTGGCGCAAATGGAGGAGGCTTAAGAATGGAGGAACGCGATAACAACTTTCGTCTCTGTTGCTGTAAAATCTCCTCCGCAGTTGTAGCAGAGGCAGCCATAGCTTTAATCAGGGTTAAAGGTGGACATAAATCAGGTTCAGTCTCTGGATTTATTAGGCCAGGATCAAAGGGATCTTCTGGCTCTTTGCCTCCTGAATTCTGTTTTTGGTAATGTTTTTCAGAATTGGGAATTTGAGCATATTTAGGCTAAGGGTCTGCAACTGGGGGTGTCATTTCAAAAGACTGAGGTTCCTTTGGGGGAGCTTGTGGTGCCCCTCCAGCAACCCCTTGCAGGGCTCTGGCAAGGACAAGTGCAGCGTCTCCCGCGTTTGCAATTCCTCCCCCACTTTTAGCCACTGAGCCAAATCGTAAGACCACCCTTCAGGGAACCATAAGCAATAATCATGTATCCATACAAGCAAAAAATTTCCGAGTCAAATACTCATTCGCATCCTATGAACCCATCTCTGCTGTTTTCCAGCATAGTACAAATCCATCTCCTCACTTTCTATTCTTTAACACTATCTCCCTTTTCTGATACATTACACTATTGCGTATCCCCAGACTCGTCCGCTGCTGTTTCAGACGGATCACCCGTTCCCGGACTCCCACACACCCTCTCCTCAACCGCCTGCAAACCCTCCTCGATAACCTCATGAGCCTTTTTATAAGCAGCCCGTATCGCGCCCGCTTTCAAACCCTTATCAAGTCTCTGCATTTCCGCGAGCAGTTGCTGCATAGTGTTCTGTTGATCGCGGAGAGCGTCACGGAGCTCCGCAGTATCTTTAGGTGGATAGACGGTTTTCAGACGAACGTCCTCGGAGGATGATGATGTTTCCATAGGCTGAGGAGAGTCGGGGGGAACCTGCATGGATGACTCCGGTAGACCAGAGTACGGTGGAGCGGTCGGTTGCGGAGGCGAAAATGTCCATTTGTCAGACGCACCCCAGAACTCCTTTTCTGACTGCTTTATTACAGGAAATACATTGGAGGACGAACTGTTTCCCTCTTCCCCAGCTGCATCTAACACCCTCTGGGCTGTGGCGGCAATAACAGCTGATCCATGCATGCCTGCAATCAGTCCCTTCACCTGTTGATAAGTGCCTGCCAGGTTCCAGGCTTCCTTATTCTCTGACTGCACTGCTTCCCACATTTCCACTCCAATTCTAGTCCATGTTGAAAGGTCAAAAACTGAGTCGGATCTCTGAGCAATCCTCATTGTCGGCATCGAGATAATAGTTCCAGTAAGGCACTCTCACTAAGGTTTTCCCTGGCACTTTTTGCCAGCTGCAGCAAACTTTGTACCGCTGCCTTTTCGCCTTACACTTTTTCATACAGTTAATAACGTCTCGTCAGGATTTCATCAACTTTTTTGTAGTTTTATCGTCATCTATAACTTTATCCCATAGGCAATCTCCAAACGTTCACCACTCTTCTACTTCAAACATATCGTCTGGGTCCTTAAAGTATCCTGGAGCTTTGCCTAATGCAATTAACCCGGCCAGATCTTTTATAGGCCCTACTCCCCGCTTTTCTAAAAAGCATAAAAATTGTAAAGCTACCTCTCTATCCTTTTGCGACACGTCGACTTCCTCTTTATGATCCCTTGATTAGTTTGATCCCTTGATTACTTTGTTTGCAGCCTTTTTCCTTTCCCTTTAGGTAGCTTTCCTCGGACGGCGATCCTCCTCTTAATTATCCGAAGATCAGGTACGGACAGACATATCATGTACCAGCCATATCATGTACTGTCTTTTACCCCCTGGTCGCTGCTACCAGTGCTTTTCCGAGCTCGCTGTCCGGTGGGAACAAGGCTGGGGGTCCCTGTTCGGGCGCCACTTGCGACGAGCGAGGGAAGACAAGCGGCCGACTCAATGTGAGTGATAAAGCAAGCTTCAGTTTATTGCCCGAATACGCTTCATTATATAGCTACTGGTTACATCATCGCTTGAATATTGGCTAATTATAAAAGTCATCTGCTCACTGCGATTGGCTCTCTGTCCACACGACAGGGTTCAGCCTTAGTTCCCTATTCTTATCAGCTCCTTATTCTTGCTTCTGCATTCTCATGGCTTGTTTACTTAGTACTTTCCCATTGCCGAGCTGTAACTTGCTTCTACGCTATTCTCATCTCGCATAACTCCTCTATTGTCCCATGACCTTGCTCCTCAAGCCATTCTGCAACATGCCGGTCCTGGACGGGGAGGGTCATCAGGTAATAGGCTGTCTAAAGGACAATATATTGTTGTGGAATCCTTAAACCATGACAAAAGTATATTTTAAAAGAAAAAAAACTTGAACTACATTACTTTTTCACCCAATGGAAAAACAGTTGCTAAGATTTTTATCTAGATAGCAGAAAAATAGATTTTTCTTCTGCAAAATGTCTGTAACATACAGAGCATGATAGTTCAATCATTGCAGCTCTCCTCTCATAGATGGCAGGAATCAGTGCACACATCTGGGCAGCCTGGACCACTGTTACAAAATTCAAACTGTTTGTGTATTTTCTTTGGATGGTGAAGACATTGCGAAACAAGTCAATCACGTCTTGGGATAACACGAGGCCTTGTTAAGGCACGCATCTTCTAGATATTTACTTGAAAGCATGCTGCAGAGCGATTCTCCTCCTACCTTTATTTCTGCTTCTTTTATAAACCTAGACAGTGGAAGACTCAATATGCCACTGATCACTCAGTTAATCTGTCCCTGTCTTTGCCTTACCAATTCCTTGGCTGCAAGAGACGTGAGCCTGCTATAGTAATGAATCCGCTTATTCATTCCTGAAGCTTCATCAGTGACATTGTTCACACTGACTGTGTTTGTAGGCTCCACATGAAATAGTCCAAAGGAGGAAAAAAAGGAAGAAAAGAAAAGCACTTAAAAACCATGGAACACAAGAGCTAACGTTCAACTCAGAGAACAGCTTAGCATCAATCAGGATGAATCTGTCTTTCACTGACACAAAGCAAATGCAAAAATATAACTGCCATGAACTGCCAGAACTATATCACAGAATCACAGAATGATAGGGGTGGAAGGGACGTCTGGAGATTATCTAGTCCAACCCCCCCGCTAGAGCAGGCTGCATCCAGGCGAGTTTTGAATGTCTCCAGAGATGACTACTCCACCACATGTTAATAAGCTTGGCCAAACTTATTAGTTCTTATAACTGGTGATGCCAGAATTAGTGATGAAGAGCAGAGGTAGAAACAGAAAGCGTGAGAATGCAGAAGCAGAAAGAAGAGAAAGAAATAGAGAGGAATAAGAGGTGGTAATGAAGACCAACTATAAAAAGGCCAGGAACCACTAATCTAGCCAAAACCACTGTATCAAATTGTGTTTAACAGGGAAGAAATCAAGCCCAAATAAATCCATGTGTTCATAGTATTTTTAAGCTAATGCAATCAGGAATGGAATTTGTCACAGAACATGGAACAACAGTTCTGAACTACCTCACAACTTCCCTTCAGATTTAATTAGCATAATCACAGAGAATAGGACTTTCAGCAACATAAGTCCTATATCTCTCATACAGAGATGTACAGAATGCAGGTGGTCTCCCTTCCCTCTTCTCCTGCTCAGTTGTACTGCAAGCAAGGTCACATCCACTAAAGGAGAACTAAGCCACATGCCCCTTGTTTTCTCTGCACACACATAGGTATGGAGCAAGTGGGGTGAAAGCTGAGTTTTTCCCATGCATTGCTCCTGAAGTTACAGCATAAATCTAGCTTCATTCAAGGATGTACCAGAGATATGTAATCTAATCAAGATAAGCACAGAATTTTTTTTAATGGTGTATAATTTTTTTCCATATAGGCATACTATACTATTGGCTAAATGTGACATTCACTCCTGTCACTGACAGGCTGATTCCTCAAACGACAGAAGGGATACTGGTAACCTGTAAGCCTTGCTACCGGGTTTCTGTTTTTTCTTTGTTTTTTCACCAGTGCTTTTAATTCCTAAAAAAATCTCGTCAGCTTTCTGATCATCTTCCTCCAGGTCGACATTTAAATCACTCAGAAACAGGAACCACCCCAAAACTAGAACCCACAAAAGTACAGACCAGAACAGGTTTCAGGCTACCAACAGCAGAAATTAGGTCAGCAATCCATGCCTTTTTTCCTGTAATATGAGAAAAGCCTATTTGAATTGACTGTCTTTCAATACCCATTTCTGGCTCAGACTACAAAGGAACATGGTCAACCCCTCAACCCCAGCTCTCAATATGATGACAAATGGCCCATTCTCTTTCCCAGTGAATCATTAAGCATTTGCGCCATGGCATCAGCTTTTATCTGGAAGGAAGAAAAGGAATACAGCTTTGCAAGAGAGAGGAAGCTATGTCCTCTTGCCTGTGTTGTTTATGGGACACAGCAGGTAAGAGTATTTATGGGACTAAAATAAACTGACTGACAAAAGCGGAAAACAGAAAAAATAACTTCCTTCTCCACGAATTAGAGTAATTCATTCTTTCCTTCATCTTAGAGTTCATTAATTCTTTTATCTTCCTCAATCATGGAAAAAAAGGCTTAGATTTGCTAAGCCATTTCCCAATTACGGAACTGAAAGTAAACACAGTTTCAGTTTTTAAAACAGTCCCAATTGACTTTCCCCCCATTTCCATGACATGAAGGAGGAAATGCTTGTTTTGTCTGTGCACTTCTGAGGTGTTTCTATAAACAATTAAGAGAGATATCACAATTAAAGAGGAATAAATTTTAAGCAATACTTTTAGTACTCAAGTCTGAAGAACACAGGGCTAATTAATTCCATAGGTATGTAATGAATAAAAATACTCATGGACTGTCAGTTCTAAGAGACTTCACTTGCTTTAGGTCAAAATGTTTTGGGCTGATCCAATCATTGGACACTGCTGAAAAATATTTTTGTAAAAATATTTCTGTCATTTTCTGTAAAAAAAAAAAGACTGAAATTAAGGAAACAGGAAATGTAGCATAATGCTACAGGCTAGGTGAAGAGTGGCTAGGAAGCTACTTGGCGGAAAAGGTCCTGGGGTGTGTGGTGGGTTGAACCTGGCAGGATACCAGGTGCCCACCAAGCTGCTCTATCACTCCCCCTCCTCAGTTCGACTTGTGGGGAAAAAAATACAGCAAAAGGCTTGTGGGTCGAGATAAGGACAGTGAGATCACTCACAGACTTGACTTAGGAAAATTAGTTTATTTTATTGCCAATCAAAGGTGGAAGTAAGGTAATGAGAAATAAAACCTAATCTTAAAACACCTTCCCCCCACCCCTCCCTTCTTTCTGGACTCAATTTCACTCCTGATTTCTCTACCTCCTCCCCCCGATTTGTGCAGGGGGATGTGGTCTGTTCATCACATGTTGTCTCTGCTTCTCCTTCCTCCTCACACTCTTCCCTTGCTCCAGCGTGGGGTCCCACCCATGGGAGACAGTCCTCCATTAACTTCTCCAACATGAGTCCTTCCCATGGGCTACAGTTCTTCACAAACTGCTCCAGCATGGGTCCTTTCCATGGTGTGCAGTCGTTCAGGAACAGACTTCTCCAGGATAGGTCCCCCACGGAGTCACAAGTCATAGAATCATAGAATATCTCAAGTCGGGACGGACCCATAAGGATCATCGAGCTCAACTCCCTGCTACTCACAGGACTTCCTAAAAGTAAACTATATTACTAAGAGTATCATCCAGATGCTCCTTGACCTCTGACAGCCTTGCTGCCATGACCACTTCCTTAGGGAGCTGACAACCCTCTCAGTGAAGAACCTTTTTCTAATGTCCAATCTGAACTTCCCCTGACGCAGCTTCATTCCATTTCCTTGTGTTCTACGCTTAACACCAATCACCCAGATAAAGCACTTCCATTAATGATAAGTCGAGGCAAGTCGACCTGGAAAATCGATTACATTGTCCCATTAAAGCCATCATCAGAATAGAAATATATTTTAACCAGAGTACTAGTTGTTTCAGGATTAATCATGGTTCATGAGTGCAAAACTGCCACAGGTTGAAATACAATTTGTGGCTTAGCTTCTTGGTTTTCAGGATTACCAAAACCCAATGTAATACAAAGTGAAAATGCATCACATTTCTCCAGTAAGGAATTGCAGGAATGGGCAAAATAGGAAGGAATTCAATGGCTATTCTACAATCCCTATTATCTCCAATCAAACGAGATAGTAGAGAGGGGAAAAGCTTCGTTAAAGAAAAATCTTAAACCACATGAACCCCACTGATATACTCAATTGTCTGAGGTAGTCCAATAGTTAAAGAACCAATATGGCCCAATCAGGAGTTGAGTTGCCCATGCTTTTTTTCCATCAGCACCTCATCAAACACCCCCATCAGATGTAAAACTGTACCCCATTGCCCTTCAAGCAGGGCAAACCACTATAGTTGACTTAGCACAAATTGGCATTGTCCCAATGACACTAACAAAACCCTGTGGCCCTTTGGTCTAGGAAGCAAAAAATAGCAGTGAAACTGAAAAATAGGTTAGTGCTAGGTGGATATATCCTAGCTATTAACTAAAAGAGGTAAGCAGTCTGGAGTCACCCTGCTGAGACTTGCGTTATTTTCTCTTTCCAGAGATGGTAATGGGAATGCTACCAGAATGCCTCCCTTGGTGACTGGATTGATCAGCAGGGGAGTATTCATCTTTCCCACAGGAACAATCATCGCCAATGTGAACCAGATCCAGTTTACACCCTGAGAAGCCCGATGCGCCAGGTGGAGGCACTCCTTTTCCTTGTGTTAATCAGTGTGGTAACTGTAGTACTTTCTGCACCATACATGTTTAAAATTGTTGGAAATACAGGAATATTTGTAGAACCAACACAATATCTACAATGACAATCATTGGTAAACAGACAATTGTAAAAGCAAATCAGAGTCACTTTATTTCTGCTACACCAGGTGACAGACTCTCTATTGAATGTAATGTGACAAATTGTTCAAAGGGAAACACCTATGTCGTCGTCAGGAAGATAAATTGAAGTCAATGAAAAAGCAGAGTAAACTGTCCCTCACGCCCCAATTGTATAATCAGTTTCCTCTAGTGATACAACCGTAGAAGCAGTGTGCCTGTGGACAGATAAAGGGGGAGAGAGGGAAAATGGACTATCCTTAAAGGTCACGCTAAAGATCATGCTAAAAACTACCTCCAGATCTCACACTATACCAACAACTTCCCCTACTACTACTATCAACCTTCTCCCACAACTGACCAAGCTTCATATCCACAACAGGAAAACACCAAGTCATATTTAATGAGGAGGAGATGGTGAGCAGGAAGTAGATGCTTGGGAGCAGGCTAGGGCTTCCCGGATGTGGTCAGTGAGCAATGGTACAGTAATAGTATACGTTCCTCTATCAGTATTATTGTTACCGTTTTCCCCTTCCCTTTGCTGTTATGTTAAACTGCCTTTATCTCAGACCATGAGTTTTGTCTTTTTCTTACGATTCTCCCCTGTAGCTGTGGGAGTTGAGAGAGCAGCTGTGTGGGCAATATAATAAAAGCCCAAGATATTTGCTTAGTGTTATGGTTTGAGAAAACCCATAACAATTTATTGTTATTTAGACAATTATTCTATCACCTGATGACACCTCCCCACATGGAAAGGGGAATCAGGGAAAGCATGTCCCAGCAGTGGACAGCAAATATCAGCCAATGCCAGCACTATGGCTTTGGGAGGAAGGGAAGGCCTCAGGAGTCTGGCACCAGGGCAAGAAGTTCTCTGGACCGCCACCATCAAGGGAGAAAGAAACTACACAGCAAACTTTCTAATTTATATCAAATGTGACGTTCATGGTATGAAATAATCCTGTTGGCCATCTGGGCACTTCAGTGCCCAGGCCTCGCTCCTCCTCATCCCTGCACCTGGCAAGGCTTGAAAACACTGAGACCTTGAATCCCACATGGCCTAGCTGGCTATAAATTTTTTCGCAAAGTAGGACACTAGAGTCTTCCAAAAGTGGAGTTTTCCCCAGCATTAAAAGAGAAATTAGTCCTGTGTCACTCAACCCAGGACATTTAGATACATAATAAATTGTCTGTCATTTTGAAAATCACCCCGAAGAAGCATCTGATTCTATGCAAGTTTATATAGGGAATGGATGTGCCTGTATAAGACGTCTTTGTGAAAATTTGTTAATGGAAATTTTACCCATAATGTATCCAATCAGTCAAATGTATGTGTTTGTAACATTGTAAACATTACTGGATGTGACTTTAATTATATAGACCCAGTGACCTCATATGTGCTGTTAAAGGAAAATTACACACTGTGTCAAGACCTTCCCCCATTGGAAGGGACTTTGATGGTACTTCACAAGATACTAGAACACAGAGACTTACAAGTCTTATTACGAAAGACATGACAACAAAGGGAAAACACATTGATAACTGTCCATCAAGATGAAGAAGAAATATATCACCTACTAGAAAGATTGAAAAAGGATGGGGAACAACGGTAGTGCGAAATCCTATTAGGATGATCTCCAAAGGCAAAAGGTGTATTGAATGCCACTTTACATCCTGTGATAATAATGTCTGCCATTGTGGTTATTTGTATTGTTCTTTTGTCTTTTTATATATTTCAGTTTGGTTTTTAGCCCAATCAGTATATCTCACTGTAAAACACACAGAATATCTTGATACTGATTATGTATAGCCATCTGATTGTGCAGAACTGTCTTATAATTAACCCTTTTAATTTTTGTATTTATTGCTTAATCCTCCAGTAGAGAACATGATGCCATTACTGTCTCATATTTATAGCACAGAGGAAAGAGCTCACCGTAGCACCACTCTGTGAAGTGAATTGACTATAGTCACGAGGTGGAGTGTGACAGATGCATCCACTCTAACTGAGTGAACAGTACTTTGAACAGTACCACATCACCAACAAGTAGGCCTGTCTGAAGTCAGCCTTGCTGTGCAAACGGTGAGAACTGTGCTAGGCCGTATCTTCTAAGGAACTAAGAAATCTAGGCCATGTCTTATCAGGAGCCAACAGTACCAGCCTGAGCTTGAACTAGACAAAACTACAACTGCTACCGCTGCACACCTGGACATGTATACCAAAGGAGGTTTGACTACAAGTCAATCATTTGACGCTATAAATATCTGTAGCCCCCCAGAGCCCATTGAGCTCTGCTGTATGGCAGCAGGCTGCACAGCAATGGTCTCCCCCTTGAGCAGGAACGCCTCTCATGGTTAGTCCTCAAGGTTGAGAGACACCCCCCCCCCCCTTACCTGGCATCTGATATCTATGACGAGCTAAGAGACATTTCACATTAGGCCTAATAGTATATTATATGCTAGCGACATCTCTATATAGACAGCTATAGCTTAATTATTAGAAGTGCAGTAAGTAGTAAAGTGTTTGACCACTGTCTAAATCATTGTCAGACCACCTAAAATAATCTTTTAAATCATCACTGTCAAATCACTGTTTAACTAACAGTCAATAATTGCTTTGATTGTATAACAAGTTGATTACCATTTGGTTTTCATTCAGTCATAGATTAATTACCATTTGATCATAATTTAATCATTAATAAAACTCTTTTACTTAATCCCACAACAATGACTTCTCTTAATAATTCACCTGTGACACGATCAAAGAACTTAATCAATTGTAACTTTCTCCTTTTCAACCTGTTTTATTACAACTGCAGTCTTAAATGATTTTGGTAGAAATTTTGCCACCAAAAGCTCTTCTTATGCTTATGTGCAGCAGTAGTTGTGTCTCCAACATTTCTACCCCCTCACCAGTAGGCTGGGGGTGGGCAAGATCTTGTTAGGGGACATAGCCAGGACAGCTGACCCAAAGTGACCAAAGGGATATTCCATACCATATGACTTCTGCTCAGCAACAAAAGCCGAGAGAAAGGAGGCGGGGGGAGGGGCATTCGTTATTACGACGTTTGTCTTCCAGAGCAACTGCTATGCATACTGAGGCCCTACTTCCCAGGAAGTGGCTGGACATCGCCTGTTGATGGGAAGCAGAGAATAAATGTTTTTGTTTTCCTTTGCTTCTGTGCACGTCCTTTAGTTTTGCTTTATTAAACTGCCTTTATACTGACCCATGTGTTTTTTTATCTTATTTTCTCCCCCCCGTCCTGCTGAGATGGGGAGTGATAGAGCAGCTTTGTTGACACGCGGCATCCAGCCAAGGTCAACCCACCGCAGTCCTTTTTGGCACCCAATGGGTGGCAGGACAATGGCAGTTTTGTATTAAGCATGCTATACCTATAGTAGTTATTAAGTGGCAAGCTTCTGCGTGGGTCATAGAATTTGTTGGCTGCACTGCTTTTCGCTTTATTTTGCTGAGCTTGGGAACATGTTAGTACAAACAATGGCTATGTGCTTTGCCCTGGCATTGATGGCATTGCTGTTCTGGGGAAGCTATCTTGTGGAGAGGGAGCTATCTCCCTCTTCCTACAAGGGACTGATCTTGTTCGGGACATAGCCGGGACATAGCCGGGACATAGCCAGGACAGCTGAGCCAAAGTGACCATAGGGCTATTCCATACCTTATGACATCTGCTCAGCAATAAAAGCTAAGAGAAAGGGGAGGGGGAGCATTTGTTATTACGACGTTTGTCTGCCGGAGGAACAACTAGGCGTACTGAAGCCCTGCTTCCTGGGAAGTAGCTGGCCGTCGCCTGCTGATGGGAAGTAGGGAATAAAATCTTTTGTTTTCCTTTGCTTCTGCACGCATCCTTTGCTTTTGCTTTATTAAACTGCCTTTATCCTGAGCCATGAGCTTTTTTTCCATCTGATTTTCTCCTGCCCTGTCCTGCTGAGGAGGGGAGTCATAGAGCTTGGTGGACACCTGTTGTACATCCAAGGTCAAACCACCACAGCCACCTTTTCTTTCACCTTTTATTTTGCTTTTTCTTTTGCCTTTTTCTCCTTTTTCGACAGCTTTTCTTTCGTCTTTTCTTTTGCATCTTCTTTCATGTTTTTATTCACCTTTTCGTTCACCTTCTCAGCTGATTTTTTGGCTGTCTTTTTTTTGCATTTCTTTCACCTTTTCTTTTACCTTTTTGGCTGCCTTTTCTTTTGACTTTTCTTTTGCCCCTTCTTTTGGCTTTTCTTTTGTCCCTTTTTTCTTTTCTTTTGCCTCTTCTTTTGTTCTTTCTTTCACCTTTTCATTGCCCTTTTTGGCCACCTTTTCATTCTCCTTTTCTTTTGCCTTTTTTGGCTTCATTTATTTTGCCTTTTTTGTCTCTATTTCTTTCCCCTTTTCTTTCTCTTTGTCTTTCACCTTTTTGGCTGCCTTTTTTTGCTTTTTGGACCACCTTTTCTTTTGCTCTTTTTTGCATATTTTTTTGTTTTTTTCTTTCTCCTTTTCATCTGTTATTTCATTTCCCTTTTCATTTGCTATTTCTTACACCCTTTTACTGCCTTTTCTGTCACCTTTTCAGACGCCATTTTGACTACCTTCTGGACCGCCATTCCTTTTGCATTTTAGGCTTCCTTTCAGACTGCCTTTTCTTTTGCCTTTTTATTCGCCTTTACTTTCACCTTTCTGAATGCTTTTTTGCCCTGGAGTTATGGACGTCTTTTCTGCCTGCTTTTCAATTGCTTTCCTTGGCCTTCTTTTTGGCCAGCTTTTTGGTAGCCTTTTCTTTTGCCTTTTAGAATGCCTATTTTTTCGCATTTTGGCAGGATTTTTGATTGCCTTTTTGGCCACTTTTTCTTTCGTCTTCTTGGATGCATTTTTTCCTGCCTTTTTTCACTTTTTCTTTTGCGTTTTTGGTTGACATTGCTTTCGCCCTTTCTTTCACATTTGTGGTTGCCTTTTCTATAATTCTTTTGGCCTCCTTTTCAGCTTCCTTTTTAGATGCCTTTTTGGCCATATTTCTGACTGCCTTTTCTTTCGCCTTTTTGCTGTCTTTTTGAATGCATTTTCTTTTGCCTTTTTGATCACCTATTCTTTCGCCTCTTTGGCCGCATTTGATTTGAGATTTCCTTCACCTTTTTGACCATCTTTTCTTTCACCTTTTTTTTTTTACCTTTTTGACACCTTTCCTTTCTCCTTTTTTCTGACTTTCCTTTTTCTCTTTCTTTCAACTTTTTTCACTTTTTCTTTTGCCTTCTGAGCCTCCTTTTCAGCTGCCTTTTCTTTGTCTTATTGCCTTTTCGGCTGCCTTTTTGACAGCATTTACAGCCACGATTTTGACTGCCTTTTTGAACACCTTTTTGGCCATCTTTTCGGCCACCTTTTCTTTTGCCTTTTTGTCCGCCTATTCTTTTGCCTTTTAACTTTTTGTTTCTTAAGCCTTTTCTTCTGCCTGTTTTGCCACCTTTTCTTTCGTTTTATTGGCCACAATTTTAGCTGGATATTTTGGCTGTCTTTTTTTCGCCATTTCCTTTGCTTTTTCTTTCACCTTTTTTGTTGCCTTTTCTTTTCCTTTTCCTCCACCTTTTCATTTGTATTTTTGGCCTTTTTTTTCACCTTCTGTACACACCTTTTTGTCTGCCTGTTCTTTTGTCTTTTCTGTTATGTCTTTGGCCACATTTTTTTTGCCTTTTCTTTTGCCCTTTTGACCACATTTTATTTCATCTTTTTTCTGCTTTTTTGGCTATTTTTCTTTTGCCTTTTCTTTCATTTTTTCTTTTGCATATTTGGCCACCATTTCATTTGACTTTTCTTTTGCCTTTCCTTTCACCTTTTTGGCAGCCTTTCCTTTTTCCTTTTCATCTGATTTTAATTTTGCCTTTTTGATGCCTTTTCTTTTTTCTTTTGCCTTTTTTTTGATGCCTTTTCTTTTGTTTTTAATTTTGCCTTTTTTGGATGCCTTTTCTTTTGTTTTTTCTTTTGCCTTTTCGATGCCTTTTCTTTTTTTCTTTTGCCTTTTTGGTTGCCTTTTAATTACTTTTCTTTTGCCTTTTTTCCACCTTCTCTTTCGTCTTTTATTCTGCCTTTTTGGCCTCCTTTCCTTTAGCTTTTTTGGCGGCCTTTTTGCTTGTCTTCTTCTTTTCCTTTTCTTTAGTTTTTTTTGGTCGCTTACTATCTCCCTTGTGGTGAGTTGACCTTGGCTGGATGCCAGGTGCCCACCATGTCGCTCTATCACTCCCTTTCCTCAGCTGGAAAGGGGAGAGAATATATAATGAAAGGCTCATGGGTCGAGATAAGGACAGGGAGATCACTCACCATTTACCATCATGGGAAAACAGACTAGACTTGGGGAACTTTAATTAATTAATTACCAATCAAATCAGAGTAGGATAATGAGAAATAAAAACAAATCTTAAAATATCTTCCCCCCACCCCTCCCTTCTTCCCGGGCTCAACTTCACTTCATATTTTCTCTGCCTCCTCCCTCCAAGAGGCAGAGGGGGATGGAGGAATGGGAGTTGCAATCAATTCATTACGCTTTGTTTCTGACAGTCCTGCCTGTTCAGGAGGAGGACTCCTCACACTCTTCCCCTGCTCCACCATGGGTCCTTTCCATGGGGAAAAAATTCTGCTCCATTTCTGCATCTCTTGGATTGATGCCCATTATGGTAGGGGAATGCTAGACTTGTTTGACTAAGCAGACAGCAACACTTTGATGGTGCTGTGGGATGATGCTGCTGTATACTCTTTGGCAATTGCGAAGTAACCCACAAGCTGTATTTAAGGTCTGTAGAATTTATGGATCTAGACTGTCTTTTGCATGTGAGCCTTTAAGATGTGATTAATTTTTTTTGCACTTGGATATGTCTTCTGATGCATACATATAAATTGGTATGCAACAAGCATTGGTGGAGAAGGAGCTACAGATGTTGTGGCAGGAGAATTTGGTCTCATTTAGATGATGATGCTCTCTGTTGTTACAAGATGATAGGACAGATGTTCAGTTGAGGAATGAAGACTAAGGAGTAAATGACAATAGAAGTGGACTGCTTGGATCTTAGTAAACACCTAAAGCTGTCCATTCTAAAATGAGATATAGGTTGTTTATGCATGTAGCTATTTACTTCCTCTGCCTCCCAATCAGGAGGGTGAATACAAAAGGGGGTTAGAAATGAAAATACACTAAATACTTGGCACTGCCTGTCCCAAGCAATAGAATAAGCAATTCTGAGTAATAATGAAATAGAAATTGAGAGATATGAAAGGCAGGTTTTAAAATCCTTGCGCCATAGGGGGCACAAATTGCAATACTACCTAAGGTACTCGTTATGAAAACTGACAAGTTGTGGCAGATGCACCCGCCCCGACAAAGCCCTGGCAAAGATCAGATAACATCTGACAAAAGTCCCTGAAAAACCTAACAAAGACCCAACAAAAAAGTTCTTGCCACAGCTCTTGTTACGCCTACACAGTGGTGGTAATTTTGGTCAAAAGGTGAAGCAGCATTGAAATGACGTGAGCATAAGCAAAAAAAGAATCTAGTATTTTCCAAATCCAAAAATTAATTGCAGGCAAAGGTCCCAAGGACTGGGATGGAGACATCTGGGGAGACCCTGATAAAAATAGTTCTGATGAAACGGATGAAAGGGACCTGCGACCTCTTATTAAAACAGAGACACATGGGTCCGCAAGGCAGAGACCCCTGAACCACAATCTGCACAATTCCCTGGACAGGACCCAAGCTCAGCGAATTGCAAGCTATGTTCTCGCAAAAACCTGGAGTGATGGAAATGGAGTATTTGTGGAGAATCTCTCTCTGACAGGGGGATGATCGGATACTGTTGAGCAATGATGAAGCGAGAGGGTTCTGGGATTTGTGAGTGTTTCTGAGTGACAGACCGGAGGGCAACCAGACAATAACATCCCGAGTGGCTTATTGGTCTGGGGGTTTGGATCCCAAAGGGGGGGGAACCTATTGCTATTAAAATAAAGGGGTTGTCAGAGCTAGTGGAAGGAGTGCAAAAGAGGGCAGCAAGGGATACCGATGGACCCCAGCCACCTTAAACCTCTTATTAGGGGATTGCCGGATGCTTTAAAAATACATGTTCAGTCCCTGAGAGAAAGGATTCAGAGAGGCAGTGAGGACAATTGGCGAGACACTCAACCACACACCCTCCACGCATGTTTTGACTTGGGCAGAGACGCTACACAATATAGCGATTTATGGGCTCGAGATGAGATGGACTGATCCGGGTGTGGCGCAGACAGAATAGGAGACCAGCCAGTCACAAACCCCACCCCGACTGGCCTCCATGCCCAGAATCTGAGCCTTTCCCGTGTAGATCAGATTGGATTTACGATTTAGAAAGAAATAACCTTTGGCGAAAAGCATTAGCAGTAGGAGTACCCCGAAACAGTGTTGCATGGCTCAGATCTGGAAACTGGTGGAATTGCTAGAGGGGAAAACTAAGGAAAAAAGGAGGCTTCAGCAACCTCAGGAAGGGAAACTTAACCATTTCACACCTCTGCGAGAGGAGTTGCAAGAGTTAAAAAACTAGAAGCCTCCCACTCTGCATGCTGAATTCCTGCCAATGGTCCCTTGATAGGGAACCTTATATACATATTCCTGTGGGTCCAAGACGGCTAAGTTTATATTTTTAATTGATACAGGGGCCCAAATTAGCATTTTAAATAAGCAAGAGGCTGAGGAATTAGGAATTAAACCCTCAAGAAAAATCTATAAACATTTTAGGAGTAAAGAGTGTAGAGAAAAATGTCCTTTGGCTCGGATTCAACTTTGGCTACCCAGGGAGAAAAGAATGACAGTTGTGGAGGTGGCTCTAAGCCCTCATACAGGAAATATACTGGGATTTGATGTACTACCAGGCAAGCGGTGGTGCCTACCTAATGGCAAAATATGGAGGTTTGGAAGTGGAGGGGCAGAAGCCACCCATGTTAGAACCCTGCAGCTTGCTCACACTCTGCCACAATCTAAAGTAACCAGCGTTTCTGTGGCAGTGTGCTCTCCCCCTCCCCGCCGCTCCTGCTCAAGCCATAACCATCTGTGGCAGTTTTGATGAGTTGCACCTGGACTTTGGGGGAATGTCTGGCAACACAGACAAAACACTGTCTGGCGTGGGAACCTAGATATTTTGTTCCCATGACTATAGGTCAATTATCTTACTCTATAAATAGCGGACAGCCCAAGAACCCTTTGAGCTCTCCTGCACAGCAGCGGGCTGCACGCCAGGATCTCCCCTTGAGTGGGGACACTCGCTTAAGGTTCTACTCTTTGAGGTTGAGCGATTCCTTGCCACAACAGATTCTCGGTAAGTGACTAATAGCATGCTAAACTTTGAAATCTTAGCTAAGTGATATAAAGGATTGATTGCGCATATATAATCCTTTAGACGTAAACCATTGACCAAGTCTGGGACTAGGACTGGATCCAGCCGCCCCTAGACTCCTCTCTGAGAAGGAGTTTAGAAAGCAAGGGGGCCCTTTCTGAACCTCGTGACTCAACGGGAGGGTCTCCCTGACAGTTCTGTCTGACCCTGTCCTCTATGCAGTAAATAATCAAGTGTAG
This sequence comes from Fratercula arctica, assembly GCA_947846985.1. NCBI lineage: Eukaryota > Metazoa > Chordata > Aves > Charadriiformes > Alcidae > Fratercula > Fratercula arctica. Next base: position 20,774,831 of record CANTUZ010000025.1, on the reverse strand, counting down.
CCTTACATCGAATCTCATAAAACAGTTACATTCACTACTAACTTTGTTAAATCAATGTTTTATATTAATAAACATTTCACTACTTCTCTCTTACGGGTGAAGTTAATCACTCTGCCCGCAACAGTTTCTCAATGCCCTCTGCCAATTGCAGCACAGCAGGGCATTACAGAAGTAATTAAAGATCTTGAGAAAAGGCAAATCATAAGTCGCACTCACTTGCTATACAGTTCTCCAGTTTGGCCAGTCCGTAAGCATGATGGACAGTGGCGTTTAACAACTGCTTATAGAAAATTGAATAGTAATACTCCACTTAACTCCCTTAACTGCTGCTGTCCTGAGTATAATGTCAGTGTTGATGGCAATCCAGGCAGCTGCTCACCCATGGGTGGCCACTTTAGATATTAAGGACATGTTTTTTTATGATTCCCCTAAGAGAAGAGGATAAACCCCAGTTTGCCTTCACTTGGGATGGAGTGCAGTATACCTTTAATAGACTACCTCAGGGATATAAACACTCCCCTACCATTGCCCTAGCTAAACTTCTTGACACCATAGAAGTGCCATCACATATCCGCATATAACATATCACTCCCTCTTGAGGTTCCATGGGAGCAATATAAAAATTATAGCTGGTATTTCAAAAGGCCTGAGGGCAAAGCCTACACTTATATTGTCTATAGTTGGTCATCATGTGTGATAAATGCGAGTTCAGTATCGGATGCAAAATGTAATTATATCCTCCAACCCCCTATTGAGGCCATGAGGTTGAGTGTGACTGGTACTGTACCATGCTTCTACATTTCATGGGGAGCTACCGAATATAATATTCAATGGAGCACTGATGATTATACAGAACCTTTAAACGCTTCATGGTGCATTAAACACCTGAAAGGGATAAACTCGTTTGACTTTTGGCTAGATATACCTATATACCTAGTTGGGACAGGGACAAGGATAAGATCCCCCCCCAGTGAGAAAATCTCCTCTCTGGAAGTGCCAAGTCGAAATTGGATGCAAAGACATTGATAAGATGCCATTACTATGGCTATACCCTCCTGTTAAGAGAGCCCTGACACAGCGACGCTTGTGCAATAATGCAAAACTCTCTGTCTTAGATTGCAGTAAGAAAGGCTATTGCCCTTCTATTACTACAATATCAGCTTAATGCCAAGCATCCACCGTCCTTTCACCCCCTAACTTAGTATGGGCATGCTCTGACGGCCACCTATATTCCCGGCTACATTCAACTATCTCTGGGCTAGCCTGTACGCTGGCCGTGCTCTTCCTCTGCCCCATTTATCGGGAAGGGCCCTTCCCACACAAATGGTGTGATCGTAGACCAAGGGATGGCAAGAAGCCCCAACATGAATTGGGTACTGGATGAAATCATTATTTGGAGTAGGAATTGCCCGGCATGAAACTGACAAGCCATTTTGGATCTAAGCCTACAACTATCAGCTTCAGCCAATGCTACGTCTGATAGTCTGAAGCTTTTAAATGATCAATTACAACATACCAGTAAGACGACCATTCAAAACCGAGCCATATTAGATTTGATACTGTTGAAGGAGAAAGGTGTATGTGGAGTTCTGAACCTGTCAATGGATGAGTGTTGTGTCCACATCCTGAACGTATCAATGCTGCTTCAAGACCAAATCAACAAGACGAAGAAAGTAGCAAGAGATTCAGAAGTGATCGTTGCTGGACTAGGAATGAACTGGTTGGGGAAAATTTTTTACATGTTTGGATTTTTTCTTTCTGAGTGGCTAACCTGCCTCCTTCAATCTTTGATAATGATTGCAGTTATGATAGTTTTAATTTGTATTAAGTGCGTGATAGTAAGATCTGAGTCAGTTGTGAAACATACTCCCTTAGAACCTGTTCATGTACATGATATCCCAGTATAGCTGTATAACAAGCGAGAAACGATCATGGACTCATAGAATCATTTTGGTTGGAATAGACCTTTAAGATCATCAAGTCCAACCGTTAACTAGCACTGCCAAGATACCACTAAGCTGCGTCCCTCAGTACTACATCTATATGTCTTTTAAATCCCCTACGGCGATGGTGTCCTGTTTGAGGTAAAACAGAACCAACTTTCTGTTTAGTGATTTTACTTTTACCTAAGCCTCAACCACTTCCTTGGGCAGCCTGTTCTAGTGCTTGATAATCCTTTCAGTGAAAATTTTTTTCCTACTATCCAATCTAAACCTCTCCTGGTGCAACTTGGGGCCATTTCCTCTTGTCCTGTCAGCTGTTACTTGGGAGAAGAGATTGCCCCCCCACCTCACTACAAGCTGTGGATGTTATTGTTTCTCAGAGTCTCAAAGCAGTTTTGGTTAGAGTAAAACTTAGTTTGATTTTGTTACCATCTTGTGAAAATAAATCCCGGTTTTAATTTGTTAATCAATCTGTCTGTCTTTGTTTTGTGAGGTTTCGTGACAGAAGGTACAAATGCTGTCAGTTGTCCTATGACTGAACTGATCTGCATCAAAACTGAAGACTTGGAAAGCTAGTAGCTTATATAGCGTATATATGTGTAAAGTCAAATACTTCAAGACTTAATGGTTTCTTTACTTCTTGCAAGAAACAATAGTACATGAGGGCAGTATACTTTTTTCTCTTCATACTTTTGGGAAAAAAATTATTTCTTCTTTTCATTTTTTTCATATGTTTAGACAAATCAGTTTTACTGTACTTTTTATTGGAATTCATAAAATAAGGCCTGTGAAGGATAATTGACAAATAAAAGTCATACAAAATTGGGCAAAGTTGTTGTGTGCTATGCTGTGCTTCAGGTTTTCAAGAAAGGAACATTGTAGAAGGTGCTAGTATGCAAAAGGGAGGTTTTAGAGGCATTCCTAGTGGCTTTGGACAAGATGAGAGTAAGGGATTTTTTTTTATGTTGACTGATTTGTGTGGGAACAACATATATCTGCTCATTCTTTTTGGGTTGGTGTCTCCCTGAGAACTACAAGTATAAAGGTGAAAGCTATGAAGCAGCTTCTGTTCTTCATCTGTGTTATGGAACATGGATAGCTTCTTTGAAAAATAGTATAAATGCGAATACAGCATAGGTAGGAGTTATGAAGAACCTGTTACACCTTTTGTACTGTAGAGTTTATTTGGAGTAAATAGTATTAGCTTTAAGCATAGTATTTCATTATATTAATTTTAGACAGTATATCCCTACACTGTGTATTACTTACAGGTATTAAAGATGAGCATAGAAACAGACCTGTCTGGTATTTTTCTTGGTTCTAGAGGAAGAGGAGCACTTGGAAGTCATGCAGGTGAGACTTTTTAGTAGGTTGGTAAACATTTCAGATTTACTCATTGCTGATTTGTGGCAATGCAATACCTTCTTAGCTTCACTAAATGCTGTCACTGTAATCGTTCTCCCCATCTGAAATAAGAACCTACTGCAAATGTTAGCTAGCTTGCTTGCATGCCCACACTAGACATGTTTGTAACTTGGATAAATTTTAATAACTGGATTTTCAAAGTTGTCGTCTTCTGTAATTTTTTCTTCGTCCTACTCCTTCTTGGTCAGTTAATGCACAGTGAAGCAGAGGTGCTATACCCAAAATTCAAAGCAAGCCTTTAAGAACTTGCTCAATTTTGAAATAGTCACTCTACGCTTCCCCCCCACAGATGCAAAGGAGAGTATTGTTTTAGGGTTGTTCAGGCTGACAAGTAAGGTTTGTAACTCTGAGAGGCTAGCTCTTCTAGATGACTTTATTCTAATGTTGGGTGGGGCTTTTTGCTGTTTACAAATGATTTTTCCCTCGTGGTCCTGTCTTCCTTTGCCACAGATGCTACTGTAACTTGTAACCTATATAGTGTGCTACCTAGTGCACCACTCACAATACTCCCATAATTCAAACAAAAATACCATTAGTGTAATGGCTAGGGGATGGCTAATAGCCTGAATGTAACAAGGTTTTGTGTGAGACCAGTAAAAGAATTTTTCACTGTAGAAAAGATACAATGATTCGTATTGTTACAACCAGGGACTGAGAGTCTGGTAAATAGGTAAATGTGCAGAACAAACTGCGAAGAATACCACGCCCTTGAAGAGACTGGAGGGATTGATAACAAGCTTGCAAAATAAATGGGGCAGTTGCAAAAGCTTCTGCATTTATCTTCCCCAATCCACACAAAGAGATTCCTCTGTTATCAGCCAAACCAGCCACTGTACACCACTAGGAACCACCCAAAACCTACCATGAAGCCCCTAACAGACTTAATGCGCATGTGCCAAGGTGATATGAATATGGATATGAGTTCTGGAAATGTAATGAATATGGCAATGAGTGCTGGGAAAAGTAATGACCATGAATATTCTGTATTGCTATAAGTCTCTGTGAATCTCGCATTCAGTGGACATGTTAGGTGGAGAGGTCCCTCATGTCTCTGGCGCCAAATAAAATAATGCCTGCTTCTTAAGACTACATTGGTGTTAGGAATTTCATTCCCCATTTCGGTGACAGCTTTACAAACATCAAACTCTGTGTGTCTCTATATATAGAGGAAGGACTTGGGGGTGCTTGTGGACAAGAAGCTCAACATGAGCTGGCAATGAAGAAGCTCTGAAGCTCTTAAGGCATGTACTTGGTGGTTCCACTTTTTCTAAGTATGCCATATAAAAGGGGACAATGTCTTGCACCATTTCTTCTCTTACTGCAGAGTTGTATCTCGGTTGAAGGGAGAAGAAAGAATAGAGGTGAAATACAGTGGTCTTTCCAAGCAAGCCACCTGTGTAGCCTCTAATATGTAGTATGAATGGGAACTTTGAGCTTACAGTGAGTGAATTTTTGGTCTTGGTTCTTGCTTCTGCTTATAAGCTGTGCTTTGTGGTGAAGGAATTGAACCTAAGTAAGCTGTTTTATGGTAAATCTGATAACATTTACATATTTTCATGAAACAATAAAGTTTACATACTTATATAGAAAAAAGATTGATTATATACTAAACTTGTATAAGGCTTGTGATTTATGGAGGTACACAAACTGGCCATTCAGTTTGTCAGTAAAGCATGGCTGTAATATACTATGTGCCCCTTGAGGAAGACTTCTAGACATCATTGGAAAAGGGAAGGTAAGATCTTAAAACTTAGAGCATTTAGGGAATTCAGACTTAGGTTTTTACATATTGGTGTTCGTTCTTCAAATATGATAGAAGCAAAACCAGAACCACGAAACCAGGCAGTATGCTGCCTTTGTACAGACACTTGCTTAAAATACAAGTGAGATTTTCTTGCAATTTCTAAATACCATGAGGTTTTTGGAGGAGTAGCATGAGTCCAGATCACTTCAGTCCCTTTCAGATGGAAAATATCAGTCTAAATCAAACTGGCTGCTGTGTTCTTCGTAATTAAATTTTATAGTTAAAATAAATGTAACATCTTCTCTTAGTTCTTGTGGAAAACTCCATGGCAGATTTTCACTTGATGTCCTGTTTGCTTCACTACAATAGATTTTATCTGTCTGGAACTATGCCAATATTAATTCTTTGAATATTTTATTAAAAAACCTGCATGTGTAATGTTGTATTTGAATTTTTATTTTTCTAGACATTATAAGTTCAAATTGAAATCGTTACATGTTATAATGGTGGTTCAGTGATGTTGCGCTGGACCAATGAAGTTTGGAAAAACAATTTATTGGTAATAAACTGTAGATTGGCTTTCTGTTGTTATCAGGCTTCTAGTCAAAATGAAAGTTTTGGTCTGCAACAGTGAAGTTGTAATGTCCTTAATGAATTTTGAAATTTTTTTCAGACCAAGGAAGTTTTCAAGAATGTGTGAGGGTTATATGAGAGAATATGTCTTAAATTCAGACATAATTTCAAAATAGATGTGCTGAATAATAGTTGGCCTAAAACAGGCTCCATCTTGATTTACATTGCTAAACTAAGTTCTGAAGCACTTCAGTGTATGCATACTATTAGAATTAGTGCAGATCAAAAAGTTAAATGAAGGTTGAGCTGCAAATAAAACATGAAGCACGAGAGCTTTTATTTGTGAAGAATTTAACTTCTTGTCCTGGTTCCGGCGGGGACAGGGTTAAGTATTCCATGCCATGTGAGCCATGCCCACCCTGAGATTAAGCGGGGGGAGGGGGCAGGAAGTCGGGTTTGGAGCGGGCTGGGGCGTCCGGGGTCCGGTCGATGAGCGGCGGGGAGCGGCAGTTCCGTAATCGTGTTTGTTTATTCCTCTATCCGTGTTATTATTGCTGTTTTTTTTCTTGTTCCCTCTGCTGTTCTGTTAAACTGCCATTGTCTCAACCCAAGAGTTTTCCCTTTCTCTTTTGATTCGTCCCGTATTGGGAAGACCCGAGCGAGCAGCACGTGGTTCTTTGTTGCCGTCTGAGGCCAAACCACAACAGTCCTTTTTGGCGCCCAACGTGGGGCTCAAAGGGTTGAGATAATGACAGAATCCAACTAGAGCTTGAAAAAAATGAATTTGTTGTATGCGTTTATTTTATTAGGTAAATAGTCACTGGTCAGCATGTTGCTTGGTTTGTTCTCATGGCTGTGTTATGTAAATTCCTATATGGTTTATGCACTTCCTGTGATGATATTTGTTGCCTCTGGGAGGGAGATGAGGATTATCATTTTACTGTCCTGTGCGATATTGGCTTATGATATGTTAACATCACTTGTTAGACGGTTATTTTGGGGCGTTTATGTGGTATTGCTGTCCTGTCCGTACATTGGGCACCGTCTCTCAGATTTTGTTACAGCTCTGGAGAATTTTGAATATCCTTGGGATGCTCAAACCAGCATGTTCCTAGTGTTATGTCTGCTGAATATGTTCCAGGTCTCATTTAGGGTTAAATGACCATTTAAGACTACCACCCAGAGATCTGATCCAAGGCTGGACAGTCAGGGGTGGCATGGCATGTGGGAGAACATGGGCAGGTACCTAGAGAACTTCTCACCTCCAATGGTCTGGGACTTCACCCCTGAACAATTACAGGACCCTGACAGAGTAGTAGAATATCTGAAGGGAAAATGCTGTGGCTATTCCAGAGAGGCACAACTCACCGCACTGTGCTGGGCCCTGGCCAGTATCTACCAGGCACTGCTCAGTGTTATGCAGCACCCTCAGGAGAAAGAGACAGAGATCAGACCGACAGACACTGTAGCTACCGCAACCCCGGTGACAGCCACTGCTGCTGAACCAGGGAACCAACCTGTGCCAGTATCCGTTGCCCCCATACAAAAGAAGAAGTACACAAAGAAATCAGTTCGCTTAGTAAGAGATGACGATGAACCAGGGCCATCACAAGGACAGGAGGAAGAGGCAGAACCAGAGATAATTACCCGATCCCTATCCTTGAGTGAGCTGCAGGATATGCAAAAAGATTTTAGCCGACTTTCAGGCGAGCACATTGTCGCCTGGCTGCTTCGGTGTTGGGATAATGGGGCCAGTAGCCTGGAATTAGAGGGTAGGGAAGCCAGGCAGTTGGGATCCCTGTCTAGGGAAGGCGGCATTGACAAGGCAATTGGAAAAAAGACCCAAGCCCTCAGCCTCTGGAAACGACTCCTGTCAGGCGTGAGGGAGAGGTACCCCTTCAGTGAAGATGTTGTATGTCAACCAAGCAAGTGGACCACCATGGAAAGAGGTATCCAGTACCTGAGAGAATTAGCCGTGCGGGAGATGATTTATTATGACTTGGACAATGCAGACTTACCCACGGACCCTGATGAGGTGCACTGCACAAGGCCCATGTGGCGGAAGTTTGTACGGAGCGCACCATCGTCATATGCCAACTCACTGGCAGTAATGGAATGGAAGGGTGAAGAAGGACCAACGGTGGATGAGGTGGCTGGCCGGCTCCGGCGATATGAAGAAAGCCTCTCTTCCCCCCTTGTCTCAGCTGTGGAGAAACTGTCCCGGAAGGTCCAGCAACTTGAAGAGAATATGTCCTACTCCCCACCTGTACGGGCCAGCATCTCAGCTATTAGGAGCAGGCATTTCCCCACTCAAGAGAGAGAGTACAAAGGGTACACACCACGAGGCACCCTGTGGTTCTACCTGCGAGACCATGGAGAGGACATGAGGACGTGGGATGGACAACCTACTTGGATCCTGTGGACACGGGTACAGGAGCTGCAAGGAAGGACAACCACAAAAGGAGATCCCTCCAGGAAAAGTGCCGCCCCAGTTTCCAGTGGGCAGTTCCCCAGACAGAGCAGAAGGCCTGATCTTGCTTCTGATCCTCTTGAAGGAACTTCCAAGTCATTTCTGCAAGAAGTGAGTACCGGATACTATGACCAGTATTAGAGGGGCCCTGCCTCCAGCCAGGTGGAGGAAAGGGACAACCGGGTTTATTGGACAGTGTGGATTCAATGGCCTGGCACATCAGACCCACAGGAGTATAAGGCTCTAGTGGACACGGGTGCACAGTGCACTCTAATACCATCAAGCTATAGAGGGGCAGAACCCATTTGCATTTCTGGGGTCACAGGGGGATCCCAAGAGTTGACTGTACTGGAGGCTGAAGTGAGCCTAACTGGGAATGAGTGGCAAAAGCATCCCATTGTGACTGGCCCAGAGGCTCCATGCATCCTTGGTATAGATTACCTCAGGAGAGGGTATTTTAAGGACCCAAAGGGGTATCGGTGGGCCTTTGGCATAGCTGCCTTGGAGACGGAGGAAGTTCAACAGTTGTCTACCTTGCCTGGTCTCTCAGAGGACTCTTCTGTTGTGGGGTTGTTGAGGGTCGAAGAACAGCAGGTGCTGATTGCTACCACAACGGTGCATCGGTGGCAATATCGCGCTAACCGAGACTCTCTGATTCCCATCCATAAGCTTATTCGTCAACTAGAGGTTCAAGGACTGATCAGCAAGACTCGTTCACCCTTTAACAGTCCCATATGGCCAGTGCGAAAATCCAATGGAGAGTGGAGGCTAACTGTAGACTATCGTGGCCTGAATGAAGTCACGCCACCGCTGAGCGCTGCTGTGCCGGACATGCTGGAACTGCAGTATGAACTGGAGTCCAAGGCAGCCAAGTGGTATGCCACGATTGATATAGCGAATGCATTCTTCTCAGTCCCTTTGGCAGCAGAGTGCAGGCCACAGTTTGCTTTCACTTGGAGGGGCATCCAGTACACCTGGAATCGACTGCCCCAGGGGTGGAAACACAGCCCCACCATTTGCCATGGACTGATCCAGACTGCACTGGAACAGGGTGAAGCTCCAGAACATCTGCAGTACATTGATGACATCATCGTATGGGGAAACACAGCAGCAGAAGTTTTTGAGAAAGGGGATAAAATAGTCCGAATCCTTCTGAAAGCTGGTTTTGCCATAAAACGAAGTAAGGTCAAGGGACCTGCACAGGAGATCCAGTTCTTAGGAATAAAATGGCAAGATGGACGCCGCCAGATCCCAATGGATGTGATCCACAAAATAGCAGCTATGTCTCCACCAACTAGCAAAAAGGAAACACAAGCTTTCTTAGGCATTGTGGGTTTTTGGAGGATGCATATCCCAGATTACAGTCTGATTGTAAGCCCTCTGTATCAAGTAACCCAGAAGAAGAACGATTTTAAATGGGGTCCTGAGCAACGACAAGCTTTTGAACAAATCAAACAGGAAATAGTCCATGCAGTGGCCCTGGGGCCAGTCCGGGCAGGACAAGATGTGAAAAACGTGCTCTACACCGCAGCCGGGGAGAATGGCCCTACCTGGAGCCTCTGGCAGAAGGCACCGGGGGAGACCCAAGGTCGACCCCTAGGGTTTTGGAGTCGGGGATACAGAGCATCCGAAGCGCGCTACACTCCAACAGAAAAGGAGATATTGGCAGCATATGAAGGGGTTCGAGCTGCTTCGGAGGTGGTTGGTACAGAAGCGCAGCTCCTCAGCACCTCAACTGCTGGTGCTGGGTTGGATGTTCAAAGAAAGGGTCCCCACCACACATCATGCAACTGATGCTACATGGAGCAAGTGGATTGCACTGATCACACAGCGAACTCAAATGGGAAACCCCAGTCGCCCAGGAATTCTGGAAGTGATCAGGGACTGGCCAGAAGGCAAGGATTTTGGAATGTCACCAGAGGAGGAGGTGACGCGTGCGGAAGAGGCCCCACCATATAATAAACTGCCAGAAAATGAGAAGAAATATGCCCTGTTCACTGATGGGTCCTGCCGGATTGTGGGAAAGCATCGAAAGTGGAAGGCTGCTGTGTGGAGTCCTACACGACAAGTTGCAGAAGCCAGTGAAGGACAAGGTGAATCGAGCCAGTTTGCAGAGGTGAAAGCCATTCAGCTGGCTTTGGACATTGCCGAGCGAGAAAGATGGCCAGTACTTTATCTCTACACTGATTCATGGATGGTGGCAAATGCTCTGTGGGGATGGTTACAACAGTGGAAGCGGGGCAACTGTCAGCACAGAGGCAAACCCATCTGGGCTGCTGAACTATGGCAAGATATTGCTGCCCGGATAGAGAATCTGGTTGTGAAAGTACGCCACGTAGATGCCCACGTACCGAAGAATCGGGCCACGGAGGAACATCAGAACAACCAGCAGGTGGATCAGGCTGCTAGGATTGAAGTGGCTCAAGTGGATCTGGATTGGCAACATAAGGGTGAACTCTTCATAGCTCGGTGGGCCCATGAGACCTCAGGCCATCAAGGAAGAGATGCGACATATAGATGGGCTCGTGACCGAGGGGTGGACTTGACCATGGACACTATTGCACAGGTCATCCATGAATGTGAGACATGCGCTGCAATCAAGCAAGCCAAGCGTTTGAAGCCTCTTTGGTATGGAGGATGATGGTTGAAATATAAATATGGGGAGGCCTGGCAGATTGATTATATCACACTGCCACAAACCCGTCAAGGCAAGCGCCATGTGCTCACAGTGGTGGAAGCAACCACTGGATGGCTGGAAACATACCCTGTGCCCCATGCCGCTGCCCGGTTTACTATCCTGGGCCTTGAAAAGCAAGTCCTGTGGTGACATGGTACCCCAGAGAGAATTGAGTCGGACAATGGGACTCATTTCCGAAACAGCCTCATAGACACCTGGGCCAAAGAGTATGGTATTGAGTGGGTATATCACATCCCCTATCACGCACCAGCCTCTGGGGAGATAGAACGGTACAATGAACTGTTAAAAACTACACTGAGAGCAATGGGCGGTGGGACCTTAAAACATTGGGATGCACATTTAGCAAAGGCTACCTGGCTAGTTCACACCAGGGGATCTACCAATCGGGCTGGCCCTGCCCAATCAAAACTTCCACGTACCGTAGAAGGGGATAAAGTCCCTGTAGTGCACATGAAGAATATGTTAGGGAAGACAGTCTGGGTTAGTCCTGCCTCAGGCAAAGGCAAACCCATCCGTGGGATTGCTTTTGCCCAAGGACCTGGGTGCACTTGCTGGGTAATGCGGAAGGATGGGGAAGTCCGATGTGTACCTCATGGGGATCTGATTTTGGGTGAGAATAGCCAATGAATCAAATTGTGTGTTGTTGATTGATAAGTAACACTGTCACTGTATGTCCTCGTTACTATAATTGCTAATGGCTGTACTGCAGTAAGAATCACCCAAATTAAGGACAGATGGACTTTGATGAAGAATTGAGTAAAGCAAAGTGGTGATGGAATCAGAGCTGACCTCAGCAGCTGGCGCCCAGCAACTTCCTCAAGATCTACATCTTCAGCCCATGGACTGTGTGCATGAGCCACGCTGGGTACATCAGTCACATGTTCCGAAAACTGTAAGATCTGGGCATCGTAAAAATGGTACGTTTGGAGCATTGATTCACGGACTCTGGCTGGGTATGGACCAAAGACCTTTATTACAACAATTTCCCGAGTTTTATAGGTACATGTACTGTTCATGCGCAGGCAGCATCCTGCTGATAGGTTGAAGGTCAATTGCCACGCGCTTCTTGGTGTCTTCCGATTGGTCGTCTCTGTCTGTTCACGCGGAGTAGTAGCTTTGCTTTTCACATTCCTTCCATTGCTGATATCTCCTGGCGCTTGCTTATCTTTTTTCTCAAGGTGCCTCTCACGGGTACAGCTTTGTCTCATCAAGGCCAAACAGATTCCCTATGCTACTTTCTATTTCCACGGGTATGGAATAAGTGGTGGATAATGTCCTGGTTCCGGCGGGGACAGGGTTAAGTATTCCATGCTATGTGAGCCACGCCCAGCCTGAGCTTAAGAGGAGGGGAGGGGGCTGGAAGTGGGGCTTGGAGTAGGTTTGGGTGTTCTGGGTCTGGTTGGTCAGTTGTGGTTCTGTGATTGTGTTTGTATATTTTTCTATCTGTGTTATTGTTGCTGTTTTTTTTTCTTGTTCCCTTTGCTGTTCTGTTAAACTGCCTTTGTCTCAACCCAAGAGTTTTGCCTTTTTCTTCTGATCCTTTTTGTATTGGGGAAACCTGAGTGAGCAGCACGTGGTTCTTTGTTGCCATCTGAGACCAAACCACTACACTTCTACTAGAAAGAAATAAGTAAAAGATGGATTTGGGAAATTAGGTTATTCTGTAAGTATATGCTGTCAGTGAACCAATACAATTTTTCTTTCACTGAAATGCTTGTGAATTGTTTTGCTTAAATATGAAATATTTGGTGCTAGATGAAGCAGACTGCATGCTTGATATGGGTTTTGGGTTAGATATGAAAAAGGTGATTTCTTACCCAAGCATGCTACCAAAAGACAAACATCAAACACTAATGTTTAGTGCCACTTTTCCTGAAGAAGTTCAGAGGTGAGTAAAATAAAAATGGAAATACATCTGAAGATGTATAGAGATAAATATCTGAAGAGTTGTTAAGGATACTCCTTATGTTTAAAAGTTTATAAAGTTGCTAGAAGATACTGAAAAGCTATAATGTTAACGTTCTTTGCTGAAGACTTCCTTTATTTTTAAGTAACAGAACTCCTAGTGACTTATATAGATGAACTGTTTAATTTAGGTGCTTTGTCTGAAGGCTCTTAAGTTCCACTTCTGTAGAAGTCCTCATACTGCCCCTATATGTTTCTTGTTCCTCCCCACCACATCTGTGTAAGCTCAAAAAAGTGATCTTGCTGTTTCACAAGCAGCACTGGTAGAGCTGTCTTTGGCACCAGGGCATAACATAACCAGGCACCCCATTATTGCTCAACTCAACAACCTTTCTGATATACAATCCTTCTTTACGTGCATGAGTGCCATTTGTTTTCAGTAGTTCTAAAACTTCCACTTAGATTTTGATACCTTCATCAAGCCTTTTCTTGATTTCTTGTTTCTGTAAGAACTTTATCACATCTCAGTTGCATTCCAAATGTTAATACTCTCTTACAGACTACAAGAGAAATAATTACTCTCACTGCTTACACAATGTCTGAACTCCTGTTCAAGCTCAGACCTCCCTTTCCTAAATTATCTTTCTGCATCCCATAATTATTGAAAGTACTGGGTGTATGTACTTGCCTGACCAGTTTCCTAATCAGATATGAATCTTTTTTCTTTGAGTCTTCATGGGACCTCAGTTACACACTTACAAGTTTTGCTTCCTTCTCATGCTTGCAGCCTCAGTGGATCTTTCTTCTATATTCCTGTTCAAGGACACTCTTTAATTTGTATAGATTGCTTTCAAAGGTGGATCACATTAACCTGAGCCTAGATTACTTCCAAATACACATCTCCAGCCTTTGTGGAGTGTCTCCCAGCATTTCGTGAAACCTGTTACTTCTAGGTCTGAGTCTGTCCTTCATGTCCTTTATGACCTCTGAGTTACAAAATCTGACTGGGACTCTTGGTCCACCCACTTGCAAATAGAATAGTTTCAGGGAAAATCTGTCTGCCTTGGGAGTGCTACCTTCCTAATCACATACAGGCAGTGCACCAACTCTTGAGTTAAGGAAGGAATTAAGATCTTCATGACACCTTCTGACAGAAACAGCACATCTGTAATCAGCACTCTTTTTTCCTTTAAAATTAGCTATTAAAGCTGTTTTTTGCTGTTTTACTGAAAAAGAGGCTTGTATAATCTAGTGTTTTGTTCTGTTGCTACTATAACTGTATCAGTTGCAGTAGGCTTCTACTGTAATGTGGGTGTGTTCAATAATGATCCTGATGTCCTTTCTCCTAGGGAAGAAAGGTAACACCTTATCTGTGTTTAATATTCACTTTGTCTTTCAAAGGGAACGCATGTAAGGGCCATTTGATAATCAGATGATGAACTTGAAAGAAGAATCTGTTGGAGGCTCCTATTTGATTATTTTTGGACAATTCTATAGATGACTGGGCTTAATCCTTTCTCCAAAGTAAAAGGATTTTACCGGGAAAGTAATGCAGATGGTCATACTTAAATAAGAAATGGAGAAGGAAGCTTTTCCCCAAAGTTGAACTGATTTGTGTCCGGTAAGAGAAGAATTTGGGATTTGAACTTTGGGAAAGATTATTAATTGACCTCAGATTTTATCAGGTGTGGGGAAAGTGCATTAATTTCAGACTGGGATGTAAAACCCTTATGTATAGAAGGGTAATGGTGAAAGAGCTCTGTATTTATTTAAAAAAAATAATTGTTGAAATAACATTGACTCATGCATGCAGAAAGATAAAATTGTTTTATAATGACTTTTAATGTTAAATGATTGAAAGTGTTAATGATTCTAAACTAGTACCTATTTTGTTTCCTAGAATTGTGAAGGCAGAGGCAACATGAACCCAGGAGGAATGAGGATGTCATATTCTGCAAGTGCATTTGAGTCACAGGATTAAAGCTACTGAAGTACCAAACTAGATTGTATTCTGTTGTGCTTTAAGTGAACTGTTGCACTTAATGTTCCTTACTGTTGAGCTTATGGAACGCTCGATGTTTGAGTAGCTCATATCATACACTACAGCAAGCATTGGCATATATGTAGTCTGTTATGATGATCCCAGTGCTGATTATCACTTAATGTAGGAAGTCAAAAGCAATTTTTTAGGAAAAACTTCAGGTATTAAGTGTTAAAACTTTCAGTAAGTGTTTGATGCTTGGTAGCTAGTATGTTGCTGTAAAAAAGGTGGGGGGTTTTGCAAGTGGAAAATAGTAGATTCCTTGAACTTTGTTATGAGAATTTTGCATGGGAAGATAGTCTTGTGAAAACCTGGTTTGGGAAAGAGCTTTATGTAAAGGGATCATCTAAACTTAATGTCCCTTCCTATTTTTAACAGATCGATTATAAAACTTGTACTGAGTGATGAGATGACATAATCTTAAGGAGCTGTTAAACGTCTTGTAAACAGTTACAAATGCACTCCTCAAGCTTTTATAAGTATTGATGGTTGCTTCTACATCAGATATTAAAAAAGCATATGTCATTGTAGTTTCATGAAATGGTATTATTTTGACGTGCATGGAACATGGGTATCTTCATATGGAACTAAAGGTTAGTGGCTACACCCACAACTTAATTGAAATACATGTTTTTACAGAGCCATCTTTTGAGAAGGATGGAGCCCTGAGGTTCATCTAGTATATAGTGTGTTTACCTTTGACAGACATAAGTACTCTTCTGTTGTCTCTTGTGGAAAAGTTTGCTTCAGAGCAAACTCATGTCCAAAAGAGTCACAAATGCAAGTGAACTGTAATTTTTGGAGGAAGCTGTAAAGTTGATGAAGCCCTCAATTTCTGTGAAAAGAAACCACAGTAACTACAGTCATGGGCCACTGTAACCTAGAATAAACCTATGAAGGGAACCTGACTTAGCCTTGTTTTAAGGACCACTTAGATCACTGGGTGTATTTTGCTTTGCCTCCTGTCTTATGCCTTTTGGGTAGAGTGGGTGGCAGGGAGAGTTCTGTAACTGGCTAAAGAGCTTTTCTGGCCCTATTGTATGGAAAACTAAACATGGTGGAATTTAATCTCTGGAGGACTCAAAGGTACAACTTGTCATACCTGACTAGAGTTCAGATTAGCAGTAAAAGGCCATAAGATGTGGTAGGTGGAAGTTAAAGCTGCAGCAAACTCAGACTTATGTTTTATGCAGGCTTGCACAATAATGATTAGAATAGCTTTTTTAGTACCTATTGCAGTTTATCAAACATAACATCTGAAATTATTCCTACAAGAATTAAGAGTGGTTGTATACAGGATGTTTATCATAGCTCATGAACTCTCCCTAAATTAAATGTTTTGAGTATCTGTCTGTATAATTTGGGATGGGTGAGAAGGGGGTTTGATTTTCTGAATAAACCTTTATCTAGTTAAAGGTAAAACTGAAAAGTGAGTATGTGCGCAGACTTGCAGTCTCTCTTCAATGAACGTTTGACTACTGATTTACTGCTTCATTACTCTGTTCTTCACAGATACTCTTTGCATCTTGCCTTTCCATGCAGGGACTCTGGATTTATTTTCTTGTGTT
Organism: Fratercula arctica; assembly: GCA_947846985.1. Lineage (NCBI taxonomy): Eukaryota > Metazoa > Chordata > Aves > Charadriiformes > Alcidae > Fratercula > Fratercula arctica. The sequence goes on along the minus strand of CANTUZ010000025.1, from coordinate 20,758,464 downwards.
TCCAGGTAAAAAGAGGTTGCACAGAACTTCTACTTGAGTTTGCCTGCATGCAGTTCTGAAGTATAGTATCTCTTTGTTTTGAAAGATTGTGGCATTATGCATCAGACTACATTCTTTAATTTTTCTCTGCTTTAGCTAGGTATAAATGTGCCATAGGGTAGCTAATTTCTAAAAAAAATAAAAATAAATTCTTTAAGGCAAAAAAGCAATAACCAGCTGACTTCACCAACATAATAATCGGTAGTGCATTAAACAGTGCGTGCATAAATCTGAAATCCATGGTAAAGTCTCTGGAACACTTGATGGCACAATGTTTGCAAACATTTGTGTTTGAAATTCCCTTTATAAAAGGGACTTAAAACATAGTATTAATAAACTTAAAACATAGTATTCTTCAACATGCACTGTATTACTCTGGGCAAGGCAGACTTATTGTGCATTTCCTGTTTATTTCTTATCTGTGCTTTCTACAACTTCAGTCTGTCTTTCTGCATGTTCAGGACTGCCCCTTTCCTAAAGGAATAAAACAGGTCGTTTCTTTCATTCAAATAGTTTCTGAAGGTGATAGGATTTTCCCATAAACAAATGTTTTCATATTGTTAAACTTTTTTCCTGCAAAATCATTCCTGGAATGATAATGAGATAATTTTAAGAGGAAAGTCAGATTTACTACTTTTTTGAGACTGGAGAATGAGAAATCAAAGAACCAAGTCTGTAAAATAATTTTGTCTGATCAGAAGTATAGAATGCCCCTTAAAAAGGGGGTGAGGGAGAATTAGGATTGAGGAAAATAAAAAAAAAAAAAAATCAAGAATCACATTTGCAGAAAACTACAGTGCCCTTGTGAATGTTCAGTTTTGTTTTAAGCCTCTTATGACTCTTTAAATACACATTTAATCTGCAGGAAATATTTTAATCTTGTTCTCAGCTGGAGGAAAACACTGACAAAGAAGGGAAGTTGGGGTGGGGAATGACCTGCAGTGTAAGCTGTCTCTTTTTTGATTCCTGCACTCAGGTAATTTTATATTTATATAGAGAATGTGTTGAAAGTCTTACTGGGAAATACTGATACTGTAAGCTGGCAATTAAGGACTCTCTAAGACTCAATTTTGGAGTGTTAGAAAGCAGGCATTCTTTATTGCAGCACTGGGCACACAGGGAATCGCTTCGTCTAGTGTGCGTGCCGAGTTGCTCAACTACAAAGGTTATAAGCAATCAGAATATACATATTCATTACATTTCCCAGAAATGATTAACATATTCATATTATCACCTAGAACTCATTAATATACGTAAACGTCCTTGACGCATGCGCATCCATGTCCATTGGTGGTCTTCCAGGGTCCTCTGGTGGTCGTCGATAGTCTTCCTCACCGTGTCCGCTGATTGAACTTGGTCTTCGGGCATACTCAGTTTGTCTTTTGGCTTAGTTTGCAACTCTTGTTTTCACAAAACTAGCTTATTCTAGCACCTCTCCCTATCTATTCTACTCAAGGATACAATGTCTCAAGGCTTCCTTTTATCAAACTAAACCTAGCAGATGTTTAACCCATCCGCTTACAAAGTATTTCAAACTTAGCTACATTATTCCGGTAAGGAGGGAAACGTTCTTTTTAACTCGGTATCAGTAAGGCCTGAGGGGCCTTCCACCCCAGTGTTTTGTGCTGTTCAAGGCTACTGTATCACCAGTTACTGTATCAATACTGTGTCAATAACTTCTTCACTCAAAAGGTTTTGTATGGAAAGTCATCTGTCACTTAAATGAGCAAAGCTGCAAGGTATGACAATATTTCGGGATGTAACCAGCACAAGGGTTTCTCTCAGTTCTAGAACTCTGCATTCTTGTGAGCATTGTTTCCTGGGGCTGAATGGGGGGAAAAGGAAACCTTAGGGAATGAGTACACAGCTTCATTTTGGCTAGTTTTGTTTTTTTCTACTATATTGACTTAATGTTTGTCCCCTACACTGAGTTTATTCTAGGCAATTCTATGCCTCGGGGCAGATCTCTGGGTAGTTGTTTAACCCTAAACAAGACCCGGAATGCATTCAGGAGACATAACAATAGGACCAGGCTGATTTGAGCATCCCTAGGAATTCTCAATTTGGGAGACATTCTCAAATTCTCAATTTGTTGCCTCAGACGGCAACAAAGAACGAAGTGCTGCTCTCTCGAACTCCCTCACCCTCCCGGGGAAGAATCGGAAGAAAAAGGCGAAACTCTTGGGTTGAGACAAAGGCAGTTTAACAGAACAGCAAAGGGAACAGGAAAACAACAATAACACGGACAGAGGAATGTACAAAACCGACTACGGTAACACCGCTCACCGAGCGCATTCGGGACGCCCCAGCCCGCTCCCAAGCAGCGACTTCCTGCCCCCTCCCCTGGCAGCTCCTGGCTACAGGCTGGGCATGGCTCACATGGGATGGAATACCCATGTCCCTGCCGGACCCTGGGGAGAATTAACCCTATCCCCACTGGAACCAGGACAAGGTCTGTAAGATGATTAGTGATATTGAGTTAAATTCAGCTAGTGTTGCTACTTTTTCCTTGTATTGTTTAACACTCATTTAAAAAAAAAATTAACAAATGCTTAAACATGTGTCCTGTATTTCTTGCTCCCAAACCTGTTCTTAAAATAGTAATAAGCCATTTTCCTTTTCCAGTTCTCTCACTTTACTAGAGCTCTAAGTCCGGTAGCTAACAGTCATCCTAATTTCCCTGCTAATTTATGCGAAGAATGCGATGCCATTTTCCATGGCAACCGATGCATAGCCCTTTCAATTGCCTGGGGGGGTAATCACTTCTCCATCATCTAATTCAGGCCATACCTGTGGCAGAGCCAATTGAGCAAGAAAAGCAGCAACAGGAGTCCAGTGTTCAGTACTGGGCCATCATGGAATATAGGAAGTCATCTCAGTTTCCTCCCCAGCCCCTCATTTTTTCCTCAGACATGGTATGGTTGTTCCTGGAACTGCTGACTATGCCAAATGTGTGAGCTGATGCAAGAGCAACCACAAACCACGGATGAAAGGCAAAGAACAAGTTTAATCTCAATACCTCATGGACCGGGGAATCTCTGAAGCAATGCCTGGGCAGAGGTACGCAAGCAGGGGACACAGGCACCGTTACTTTCCCACAGTACTCATATGACGCATCAAAAGATGAGAATTTTGCATCCAACAAGTCAGTTACTGAGCCAGAAAAGCAGCTCATGATGAGACTTCTTAGGATATCTCAGGAACAGATGTACTGCATTTTAAAATTTACTTTGAACTATTGTGTGATTCTATTAAATAGATTGCAGGGGACATCCGTAAGTAAATTCGTTCAACTTTGGAATTAGGATCAGTTTGCTTAGGGTCATACCAAGCCAACCTTTGAATGTCACCAAGGATAAAGAGTCTACCACCTCACTGGGCAGCTGTTGTTTTAGTCACCTAAAGCTGCTGTATAGTGTCACTTCTAACTGTTGCTACAAAATAAATAGTAAATTCAATGCAGGATATAGGTTTTAAATATACAAAAAATACAGTTACTCTGGCTGAAACATAGTGCACAGATTTCTGAGCTACCTTCCAACTACCTGGTAGGTACTGACAGCAATAGAGCCCAGACCTCAGTATAGCCTAACTTACCTTGCATTTGAGTTGCAAACTAGCAAATGAATTTACAGGCAGAAAATAAATTAGCTTCAAGTCCCATGACAAGTTAAGGGTTGCTCACATTTTTTTTTTTATATTTCAGTTTGGCCTCCACTGTGACAACTTATATATGTATTAAAAACATTCTTCCAGAAGTAGAAATGAGGACGTGTCTGAACTTACAACTTCCTTGGTAAAATCTGACTAAAACAAATAGTAAGAAGTAGGAAAAGATATCCCCCCCGCCCCCAGCCCCAACTTGTGCACTCATTTATTAGTTAAGCTTATATAGCAGAAGAGATGCAACACAATGCACGGCTATTCTAAATTTGGTAATTTGGTATCTCATATGGAAATGTCTCCTTTTAATAAACTGTTAGGCATCCCATCCCATAACTGACAGCATACAAAGTGTTGCTCCCACAAACATCCATAGTATTCCACAGCTTTATGGACAACAAAATAAAGATTTTGAGTTCTGACTTATAATCTTGAGGTTTGATGTGGTTTGGCCTCAGATGGCAACAAAGAACCATGTGCCACTCTCTTGAGCTTCCCCCCCCACAGGGAAGGATCCGAAGAAAAAGGCAAAACTCGTGGGTTGAGACAAAGGCAGTTTAACAAAACAGCAAAGGAAACAAGAAAATAACACCACCACAGATAGAGGGGCAGCTCTGACTGGGCATGGCTCACATGGCATGGAATATCTGTGTCCCTGCGGGAACCTGGGGAGAATTAACCCTATCCCTGCCAGAACCAGGACATTATCCACCCCTTATTCCATACCATCTACGTCATGCCCATATCTTACAGGTTCCAATGAATTGCCACCACTTTCCCTGGTCTTATATATATCTATATGCACATATATATATTCATACAGATATAATATCCTTAGTCTATGGGCCAACCCTCTGAAATGTCTGTTGAGTTTGTTTAATCCATGGCTTTGGGCTCCATCTGTTAGAACAGTCTCTCAGGGCAGGTGAGATGGTGTGTGGTGCTGGCCTGTTGCATGCTGTATTTTTGGAGCTTGTGGCTGGTGTACCTGGTGCAGTTTATGCCCATGGTCCATGGGCTGAAGATGTAGATCTCGATGAAGTCACTGGGCGCCAGCTGCTGAGGTCAGTTCTGATTCCATCACCGCTGTGCTTTACTCAAATTTTCATCAAGGTCCATCTGTCCATAATTTGGGTGATTCTTACTGTAATACAGCTGACAGCAATTACAGTAATGAGGACATACAGTGACAGTGTTACTTAGCAGTCAACAACACACAATTTGATTCATTGGCTATTCTCACCCAAAATCAGATCCCCATGAGGCACACATCGGACTTCCCCATCCTTCCGCATTACCCACCAAGTGCACCCAGGTCCTTGGGCAAAAGCAGTCTCACGGATGGCTTTACCTTCTCCTGAGGCAGGACTAACCCAGACTGTCTTCCCTAACATATTCTTCATGTGCACTACGGGGACTTTATCCCCTTCTACGGCACGTGGAAGTTTTGACTGGGCAGGGCAGCTCGATTGGTAGATCCCCTGGTGTGAACTAGCCAGGTAGCTTGTGCTAAATGTGTATCCCAATGTTTTAAGGTCCCACCACCCATCATTGCTCTCAGTGTAATTATTAACAATCCATTGTATCGTTCTACCTTCCCAGAGGCTGGTGCGTGATAGGGGATGTGATATACCCACTCAATATCATGCTCTTTGGCCCAGGTGTCTATGAGGCTGTTTTGGAAATGAGTCCCATTGTCCGACTCAGTCCTCTCTGGGGTACCATGTCGCCACAGGACTTGCTTTTCAAGGCCCAGGATAGTAAACCGGGCAGCGGCATGGGGCACAGGGTATGTTTCCAGCCATCCAGTGGTTGCTTCCACCATTGTGAGCACATAGCGCTTGCCTTGACGGGTTTGTGGCAGTGTGATATAATCAATCTGCCAGGCCTCCCCATATTTATATTTCAACCATCGTCCTCCATACCAAAGAGGCTTTAACTGCTTGGCTTGCTTGATTGCAGCATGTCTCACATTCATGGATGACCTGTGCAATAGTGTCCATGGTCAAGTCCACCCCTCGGTCACGAGCCCATCTATATGTTGCATCTCTTCCTTGATGGCCTGAGGTGTCATGGTGTCATGTTAAAAGGGCTGTAGTTTCGATATTTGTCTGTCAGAGTCCCAGGACTTTCACTGATTTACTATCAGAGTCCCAGCAAAGGACTTTCACTGAGTGAGATTCACAAATAATCGAAATTAGTCTAGCAAAAATAATAACAGTTCCGATATTTGTCTGTCAGAGTCCCAGCAAAGGACTTTCACTGGATCAGATTCACAAATATTCGAAATTAGTTATTTTATTGAGAGTGACAGTCACAGATTAGAGATTGCCATTGATAAATTCGCTAACTACAATAGCGCTAATTACTTAAGGCTAATATTGCTAGCAAAAATAATGATAGTACAACAACTCGGAGTAACATTCACCAGAGGATGAAAGGCGCATCGCTTACCCAGAAAGACGTCCCTGCCTGGGGTCGGCTGTCGACTGGTCCGTCAGGTATCAAATTTCTTCTCTCCCAATTTAACAGTCATTTTCTCCATCCTTTTATCCCCAAAATTAAGATGTTTCCCTCCCCCTAGGTGACGTGTAGTATGATTTGGGTGGAGAGATGAGTGCTATAGTCATATATGTTTAGCATGATCTCTAAAATCTTTATTAGTATATATGGGGGTGTCAACTTTAATATGCATTTCACAGGTAATGAGGCAAAGGTCAATTATCGGGCATGGTAGCCTCTCAAGGAAATAAAGAACTACACAAAATCTCTGTTATCTTGATTTTACTGTCTCTGCTGAAGAAAAGCAGGGCTGTCCTGGCTCCCTAGGTCTACCCCGTTATTTATGTATCCTGTGATAGCCAGACAAGCCTTCACTCCCCTGGGCTGCACAAGAGATAGCAAAGCCAGTCTTAATTGCTCTTTGAGCACAGAGACTTCACCTCATCATCCAAATTCCACACGTGGGCCCATCAAGCTATGTAAGTAAGCCCTACCCAAGGGGATGCGATACTGGACCTCATAGTCACCAAGGCGAGTGAGTTCATTGGGTATGTCAAGATTGGAAGCAGCCTGGACTGCAGTGACCACGCACTGGTGGAGTTCACAGTCCTGAGGGATACGTGCCAGACGAGGAGCCTAATCAGGACCCTGAATTTTATGAAAGCAAACCTCTGGTTCTTCAAGGAGTTAATCAATAGGACCCCCTGGGAAAGGGTCCTCACGGACAAGGGGGCAGAACAGAGCTGGCAGATCTTCAAGGGCGCTTTCCATAGAGCACAAGAGCTCTCGATCCCCAGGTGTAAGAAATCAAGCAAGAAAGGGAGGAGACCAGCATGGCTGAGCTGGGACCTGCTGGACAAACTAAAAGGCAAGAAGGAACTGCACAGGCAGTTCAAGCAGCATTAGGTGTCCTGGGAAGAGTATAGGGATGCTGCCCGGTTATGTAGGGATGAGGTCAGGAAGGCCAAGGCGTGGCTGGAGCTGAACTTGGCAAGGGATGCTAAGAATAACAAGAAGGGCTTCTACAGGTACGTCAACCAGAAAAGGAAGGTCAAAGAAAGCGTACCCTCCCTGATGACCAAGAATGGCAAACTGGTAACAACAGACAAGGAGAAGGCTGAGGTTCTGAACAATTTTTTTGCCTCGGTCCTTACTGCCAGCGTCTCTCCTCACACCTCCCAGTTTGAAGGACTGCAAGATGGGGACCTGGGGGACAAAGTCCCTCCCACTGTAAGTGAAGACAAGGTTCGTGACCACCTGAGGAACCTGAATATACACAAATCCATGGGACCTGATGAGATGCACCCCAGAGTCCTGAGGGAATTGGCTGATGGAGTTGCCAAGACTCTCTCCATGATACTTGAAAAGTCATGGCAGTCAGGTGAAGTCCCTGACGACTGGGAAAAGGGAAACATCGCACCCATGTTTAAAAAGGGTAGAAAGGAGGACCCTGGGAACTACCGCCCTGTCAGCCTCAGCTCTGTGCCTGGGAAGATCATGGAACAGATCCTCCTAGAAGCTATGCTAAGGCACATGGAGGAGAGGGAGGTGATTCGAGACAGCCAGCATGCCTTCACCAGGGGCAAGTCCTGCCTGACCAACCTAGTGGCTTTCTACGATGGAGTGACTGCATCAGTGGACAGGGGAAGAGCTACGGACATCATCTATCTGGACTTCTGCAAGGCCTTTGACACGGTCCCCCACAACATCCTTCTCTCTAACTTGGAGTGATACGGATTTGATGGGTGGACTGTTTGGTGGATAAGGAACTGGCTGGATGGTAGTGGTCAATGGCTCGATGTCCAGATGGAGAGGGGTGACGAGTGGAGTCCCTCAGGGATCCATACTGGGACCAGTGCTGTTCAATATCTTCATCAATGACATAGACGGGGGATCGAGTGCACCCTCAGCAAGTTTGCAGATGACACCAAGCCCAGTGGTACAGTCGACAAGCCAGAGGGACGGGATGTCATCCAGAGGGACCTGGATGAGCTAGAGAGGTGGGCCCGAGCAAGCCTCATGAAATTCAACAAGGTCAAGTGCAAGGTCCTACACTTGGGTCGGGACAATCCTCGTTATCAATACAGGCTGGGGGATGATGTGATAGAGAGCAGCCCTGCAGAAAAGGACTTGGGGGTACTTGTGGAAGAAAAGCTGGATATGAACAAACAATGTGCGCTTGCAGCCCAGAAGGCCAATCGCATCCTGGGCTGCATCAAAAGAACCGTGGCCAGCAGATTGAGAGAGGTAATTCTCCCCCTCTACTCTGGTCTCGTGAGACCCCACCTGGAGTACTGCATCCAGCTCTGGAGCCCTCAGCACAAAAAGGATATGGACCTGTTGGAGAGGGTCCAGAGGAGGGCCACGAAGATGATCCAAGGGCTGGAGCACCTATGCTATGAGGACAGCCTGAGAGAGTTGGGGTTGTTCAGCCTGGAGAAGAGAAGGCTCCAGGGAGACCTTATAGCAGCCTTCCAGTACTTAAGGGGGGCCTACAGGAAAGATGGGGACAAACTTTTTAGCAAGGTCTGTTGAGATAGGACATTTTAAACTCAAAGAGGATAGATTTAGACTAGATATAAGGAAGAAATTATATACGAGGGTGGTGAGACACTGGAACAGGTTTCCCAGTGAGGTGGTAGATGCACCATCCCTGGAAACATTCAAGGTCAGGTTGGACGGGGCTCTGAGCAACCTGATGTAGTTGCAGTTGGACTAGATGACCTTTAAAGGTCCCTTCCAACCCAAATTATTCTATGATTCTATGAACACTCCTGCATAATTTGACGTCATCTGCAAACTTACTGAGGGTGCATTCGATCCCCTCATGCAGATCACTGATAAAGATATTAAACAGAACTGGCCACAATACTGAGCCCTTCGGAACACTGCTGCCAACTGGATTTAACTCCATTCACCACCACTCTCTGGGCCCAGCCATCCAGCCAGTTTTTTACCCAGCGAAGAGTGCACAGTGTCCAAGCCACAAGCAGCCAGTTTCTCTTGGAAAATGCTGTGGGAAATGGTGTCAAAGGCTTTACTAAAATCCAGGTAAACAACATCCACAGCCTTTCCCTTATCCACTAAGCGGGTCACCTTATCATAGAAGGAGATCAGGTTAGTCAAGCAGGACTCTGCTGACTGGGCCTGATCACCTGTTTTCCTGTGCGTGCTGTGTGATGGCACTCAAGATGCTCTGCTCCATAACCTTCTCCAGCACCGAGGTCAGACTGACAGGCCTATAATTCCCTGGATCCTCCTTCCGGCCCTTCTTGTAGATGGGCATGACATTTGCTAACCTCCAGTCAACTGGGACCTCCCCGGTTAGCCAGGACTGCTGATAAATGATGGAAAGTGGCTTGGTAAGCACTTCCACCAGCTCCCTCAGTACCCTTGGGTGGATCCCGTGTGGCCCCATAGACTTGTGTATGTCTAAGTGGTGTAGCAGGTCGCTAACTATTTCCCTTAGGATTATGGGGGTTTCATTCTGCTCCCTGTCCCTGTCTTCCAGCTCAGTGGGCTGGGTACCCCAAGAACATAAGCTCTCTTTTTTTTCCCTGAGTTCCAGCCAAAGCTCTCTGTTCAGCCAGGATGGTCTTCATGTCTACCAGCTTGTCTTTCGGCACATGGGGATGGCCTGCTCCTGCGCCTTTAAGATTTCCTTCTTGAAGAATGTCCAGCCTTCCTGGACTCCTTTGCCCTTCAGGACTACCTCCCAAGGCACTCTGTCAAGCAGGCTCCTAAATAGGCCAGAGTGTGCCCTCCGGAAGTGCAAGGTAGCAGTTCTGCTAACCCCCTCCTTACTTCTCAGGGAATCAAAAACTATCATTTCACTATCGTTGTGCCCAAGACAGCCCCCAACCATCACATTACCCACAAGTTCTTCTCTGTTCACAAACAACAGGTCCATTGGGGCACCTTCCCTAGTTTGCTCACTCACCAACTGTGTCAGGAAGTTATCTTCCACACACTCCAGGAACCTCCTAGACTGTTTCCTCTCCACTCTATTGTATTTCCATGTCCTGGTTCCGGTGGGGACAGGGTTAAGTATTCCATGCCATGTGAGCCACGCCCACCCTGAGATTAAAAGGAGGGAGGGGGCAGGCAGTCAGGTTTGGATCGGGCTGGCGCGTCCCGGGTCCAGATCGGCGGGGAGCGGCGGTTCCGTAATCACATTTGTATATTCCTCTGTCCGTGTAGTTTTCTTGTTCCCTTTGCTGTTCTGTTAAACTGCCTTTGTCTCAACCCAAGAGTTTTGCCTTTTTCTTTTGATCCTTCGCGTACCGGGAAGCGCTGAGCGAGCGACACGTGGTTCTTTGTTGCCATCTGAGGCCAAACCACGACAGTCCTTTTTGGTGCCCAACGTGGGGCTCGAAGGGTTGAGACAACGACAGAATCCAACTAGAGCTTGAAAAAACTGAATTTGTTAGCTAAATAGTCACTGGTCACTATGTTGCTTAGTTTGTTCTCATGGCTGTGTTATGTAAATTCCTATGTGTCTTATGCACTCCCTGTGATGATATTTGTTACTTCTGGGAGGGGGATGAGGATTATCATTTTGCTGTCCTGTGCAATATCGGCTTATGATATGATAACATCACTTGTTAGACGGTTATTTTGGGGCGTTTATGTGGTATTGCTGTCCTGTCCATACAGTGGGCACCACCTCTCAGAATTCATTAATAATTACACCCAGTCTATGGGGGAAACAGGGGGGGACACTTTCCCCAGCTCTTTTGCCTCCCTTTTCTCCTTCGGGTCAGGTATGACAGCTTGTGAGAATTTTGAATATCCTTGGGCTGCTCAAACCAGCATGTTCCTAGTGTTATGTCTGCTGAATATGTTCCAGGTCTCGTTTAGGGTTAAACAACTATTTAAGACTACCACCCAGAGATCTGCTCCAAGGCTGGACAGTCAGGGGTGGCATGGCAGGTGGGAGAACATGGGCAGGTACCTAGAGAACTTCTCACCTCCAATGGTATGGGACTTCACCCCTGAACAATTACAGGACCCTGATAGAATAGTAGAATATCTGAAGGGAAAATGCTGTGGCTATTCTAGAGAGGCACAACTCACCGCACTGTGCTGGGCCCTGGCCAGTATCTACCAGGCACTGCTCAGTGTTATGCAGCACCCTCAGGAGAAAGAGACAGAGACCAGAGAAGCAGGCACTGCGGCTGCTGCGGCCCCTGCGACAGGCACTGCGGCTGCTGCGGCCCCTGCGACAGGCACTGTGGCTGCTGCAACCCCTGCGACAGGCACTGCGGGTGCTGCAACCCCTGCGACAGGCACTGCTGCTGAACCAGGGAACCAACCTGTGCCAGTATCTGTTCCCCCATACAAAAGAAGAAGTACACAAAGAAATCAGTTTTCTGCCATGCTCCATCTTTTCCCACAGTTACCACGTTGCTCACCTGAGGGTTCATTGGTAATTTAAAACTTTCTCCTACTTCTGTCTTTCCACTGCCTCAAGTTCAATATTAAGACAGTTTACAAAATGTCTAATCCACTGGTAATTTTACAGAAGTGGCTTAAACTTTGCGGAACTATTTTGATTCATTCTGATTAAATCTGAATAACAATGTGCAGCTACCACTGTGTTTAATTATGAGGAAAATTCCAGTAAGAATATGTCAGTCACTTGAAAGTCTTGGCAGAAGGGAAGAAAAAAGCTTTTTTTTTTGTCTTTTTTTTTTTTTAAATGCTACGTGTGTTTTCTAGTGAATTCTAGTGAATGGGCTAATCTTCTATTTCCAAAGGCCACTTGAAATTTAAATTCAACCTAAAACACGACAATAACATTAGTACTATATATTCAATGTGCCATCTAAACAAGAGGTAATGTGCACATTCAGTCCTATAACAGCTTACCATGTAGCTTTCGCATGTTTGAGTACTAGCCTAGACTTTCAGATAATTATATTTAGTTTGGCATGTCCCAGCATGCACTAATAACCAATGCAAAAACTTAATGCTGTGTTCTGAATTTTCTTCATATTTTTAATTTACATAAGGTGCTTTGTGCTGAAATGGCACAAAGTGCTAAATTGTTTAAATGCATAGGAGCTAAACACAGGCAAAAGTTAGTGTTCATAGGTAGTCTAGATAAGAGATATAAACATTGAATAGGGATTTAGTCATACAACTTCTATTAATATCAGCAAGAAGTGTGGGCATAACCTCATAGATATGAGTATACATTGGCATGAAAACTTTTCCTTTCCACGTTTCTCTGGAAAGCAGGAAAACTGTGCATAATAAAAGGCCGTATACAGAAATCATATACTGGGAGGTTAGTTTAGCTTGGCTTACAGGTCTCCTTTGTTGTAAATTAGAAGGAAAATCGGGAAAGTCAGTGTAACCTCACTTGCTGGTGGCTTCAGCACTCCCACAGAGCTCCATGCAGAAGACTGTTCAGATCTCTTGGAGAGTGCTTGGGGGAAGGAAGATTCTCCACATTTTCAGTGCCCTGTATGCTGCAACCCTGTAGCACAGCAACACAGTCAGATCCTTCCACAACTGATTGATAGTGTCAGGAAAGCCGCTGTTCCAAAGAGGAACAAACAGGACCAGAGGGCAGAGGGGTTGAGGGACAATGAGGGGATGTCTGAGAACTGGAACACCAAAGCCTTGGAGAAGATGACAGGAAGAAGAATGAATCTTAAGGACATTTCTGAGGGGAGCAGTTTTTACAGATAAGAAGACAGAATAACTGGTACATGACATGATCGCGAAATGGCAGATATGACAGCTAGGTAAGAGATCTGGACAGAGAAAAGCAGAACGTGAAAGGAAAAGAGTCACAAAGAAGAGAGGAGACTGGTGTCAGGAAATACTGTAACATGGACAGGATCAAGAAAACAGGTCCACTACCATGGTGAGGATGTTCTGCATAAGAACACTGTGAAAAACTGAGGCACCCATTTTCCAAGTAAAATAGGGACTTACAGAGTGTTCAAGCACAAATATATTTATTCAAATAAAATAAAACCAGACAGTACAACTGTGGTCAAATCTATGGAATTTCAGTTACGATTTTGATATAAGAAGGGAACTGTAGTCACAGTAGTGGCATAGCTGGGTATCAGGCTATGCCTGTATACACATCTCATTGACTTATTCATTAATTCCCTGGAAGAGCCAGTACCTCCCCAGCTAGACTCTGGGTAGATGAGACAATGCACTGACTTGTGAGAAGGTGAACAAACTCTCAGTTGCCTCCACAGCAAAGTATTTGCCTTATTCTTTACAGAAACTGTACGAATGGGAATTTTGGACAGTCCTGGGGATTCCCCCAAGCAGCCCCTATGCATAGGACAGCTGATAGGCACTATTTGTATGCTTAAATGTGCTGATAAATATCCTGAGTGGAGAACACGGCCATGCCAGTGGGCTCCTCCCAAGCAGTTTGTGCTGTAGAATGGATTCAACTGCACACAGGCAAGACACTTGTAGATGTTTTGTAGAAACTGTTCTTGTACATGCAGAAATGGTCATGCAGAACAGTCTTTTGAAGACAGTTAAGAGATGCTTTGTGCACAGTTTAAAATAATCACTGCCAACGGATCATGGTATATACTGGAGTGGGCACATAGGACCAGATGGATTACAAGAATCCAGCAGAACAGGAGTTCAGAGAGTATCACCTGATGCAGCTGAAGACAGCATTGCAAGGGCCTTTTCAACAGAGGCTACTGTTGACATCCAAAGAGCAAATAACTGTCCTGTCCAGGGGATTCAACTCCCCACGTGAGTGTTAGCTTATGCAAAAGATCCAAATAAATTAGGATGGTAGTGTTTCTTTTTTTTATTTAATAGAAACTCTGTCTGTGGAACAGTTTTAAAGAGATAGGGAGAATTTTTTCTAGCAGAGCATGTTTGGAATCATAGAATCATTTAGGTTGGAAAATACCCTTAAGATCATAGAGCCCAGCCTTAAACCTAACACTGCCAAGTCCACCACTAAATCATGTCCCTAAGCACTATATGTACACATCTTTTAAATACCTCCAGGGATGGCGACTCCACCACTTCTCCAGGCAACCTGTTCCAATGCTTAATAACCCTTTCAGTGAAGAAATTTTTCCTAATATCCAATCTAAACCTCCCTTGGTGCAACTTGAGGCCATCTCCTCTCGCCCTATCGCTTGTTACTTGGGAGAAGAGACCAACAACCACCTCTCTACAGCCTCCTTTCAGGTAGTTGTAGAGGGCAATGAGGTCTCCCCTCAGCCTCCTCTTCTCCAGACTAAACGACCCCAGTTCCCTCAGCTGCTCCTCATAAGACTTGTTTTCTAGACCCTTCACCAGCTTTGTTGCTCTTCTTTGGGTGCACAATAAATATATCAGAAAAAATGGAATGATGTAAAACCTCCTGAATTCTGGCTGTTTTCCATTTTGTTATGGAATATTTTGCAGACCATTTGCCCAGTGACCTCACTTCTCCTGACTCATCTTGCAAATATTTTACTAATAGTGACCCTAAGGTTCTAAAATACCTGTGTATGATAGCCTCAGATCTATGTCTTTGTGGTGGGTTGACCTTGGCTGGATGCCAGGTGCCCACCAAGCCGCTCTATCACTCCCCCTACTAAGCTGGACAGGGGAGAGAAAATATAATGAAAGGCTGGTGGGTCAAGATAAAGACAGGGAGATCACTCAGCAATTACTGCCACAGGCAAAACAGACTCGACTCGGGGAAATTAATTTAATTTATTGCCAATCAAAAGTCAGAGTAGAGTAATGAGAAATAAAACCAAATCTTAAAACACTTTCCCCCCACCCCTCCCTTCTTCCCAGGCTCAACTTCACACACGAATTCTCT
Organism: Fratercula arctica; assembly: GCA_947846985.1. Classification (NCBI taxonomy): domain Eukaryota; kingdom Metazoa; phylum Chordata; class Aves; order Charadriiformes; family Alcidae; genus Fratercula; species Fratercula arctica. The sequence goes on along the minus strand of CANTUZ010000025.1, from coordinate 20,743,436 downwards.
ACCTCCTCATGCTCAGCAGTGCAGGAGGATGGGGAATGGGGGTTGTGGTCAGTTCATCATGTTGTATCCGCTGCTCCTTCCTCCTCATGCTCTTCCCCTGCTCCAGTGTGGGGTTCCTCTCACGGATGAACTTCTCCAATGTGAGTCCTTCCCACAGGCTGCAGTTCTTCATGATCTGCTCTGGTGTGGACCCGTTCTATGGGGTGCAGTCCTTCAGGAATGGAGTGCTCCAGTGTGGGTCCCCCACGTGGTCACAAGTCGTGACAGCAAACCTGCTCCAGCGTGGGCTCCTCTTTCTCCATGTGTTCACAGGTTCTGCCATGAGCCTGCTCCAGCGTGGGCTCTCCATGGGGGTCACAGCCTCCTTCGGGTGCATCCACCTTATCCAGCATTGGGTTACTCCATGGGCTGCAGGTGGATATCTGCTCCACCATGGACCTCCATGGACTGCAGGGGGACAGCCTGCCTTGCCATGGTCTTCACCATGGGCTGCAGGGGAACCTCTGCTCTGGCACCTGGAGCACCTCCTCGCCCTCCTTCTTCACTGACCTTGGTGTCTGCAGAGTTGTTTCTCTAGCATATTCTCACTCCTCTCTCCCAGCTGCTGTTGCACACTGTCACTGATTGGCTCAGGTTTGGCCAGTGGTGGGTATGTCTTGGAGCCAGCTGGCACTGGCTCTATAGGACCTGAGGGAAGCTTCTGTCATCTTGTCGTGGTTTTGGCCAAATTGGTCAATGGCCGGCAACAGATGCTCCCCCCCAGCCTCTCATGCATGGAGAGGAGGAGGAGAGATAGAGATTTACGAGATTAGAAGAAACTAAACTATAGTGAACTATTAATATTAAAATAAAAAGGAAAATAATGAAATAGATACAGTATATACAAAAACATATCAAGCTCCCAGGATGACGTCACCGGCAGGCACTGGGGAAGTCCCAGACTGGACTCAGCGATGGGTGGGAACTGAATTCCAGAGATGGAGTCAGGAACGCACGGATCGGGATCAAAGGCAGATGAACAGACAGGGTCCTCCTCGGACGTCAGCCATGGAAGAAGAGTGTTGACCCTTTGATCCCTCAGCTTTTCTACTGAGCATGGGGCAGATGGGATGGAATACCCCTGTTGGTCAATTTTGGGTCATCTGTCCTGTCCACTCCTCCCTGCAGGTGAGACCCCTCTACGCTTCTCTGCTTCTGACCCTCCAACGGGGCAAATAACGAAATTAGCTGACCTTGGTTGTTATAGCAATAAGTATAAGCAAGAGCCTCTCTGCATACCATTCCTTGGCACAAACTGTCTTATCGCTCTGAGAACTAACAGTTTTTGGCACAATATGCTGTTAATTTCAGAGAGTTAAAAGAGGCCTAGCTAAGAAGTAAAATTACTGAACAGAAAGTTGGTTCTGTTTTACCTGAAACCAGGACACATCTTCTCACAGAAGCCACCCCTGCAGCCCCCCCCAACTACCAAAACCTTTCCACACAAACACAATTCAGCCTTTTAATACTTTCTTCAATTATTTTTTTCCACTGCTCATTATTAACAGAGAGGAAAGATTTTCCATGTGAGTATGAGCCTGAAGTGAGGCAACTCCCTGGTGATGCTGAGGGCAGCAGAGCTCAAAGAACACCATGTTCCCACTATCCATGATGATCTGTACTGCAGATGTGGATGAGACCAGGCAGAGCAGATTACTGCAAAGATATGACAAAGCCTGAGAGGCAAGTGGGTAGGTAAGGCAGAACAGAGCTGAAACTGAAAAAATCCAAAATATCTATGTGCTGCCTGAACATATGAACACTGTGTGTGGAAGATGCATCAGGATATTCTCATTTAAATCCTTTTTTTGTGTTTCATTCAGTTTTCCCTTTGCTGTCGTTATACTATGTCTCTTTCCCTTATCTACCTTCTTCCCTCTAGTACTGATTCAAAGAAAGCTGGCAAGCTCTCAGCAGCCCCAGCAGAACACTACAGCAGCAAGGGCCAGTCAGGACACTGGCATGGTGCTGTTGCTCACCTGGTGAGCTATAGTGCACACAGAGCAGTTTAGATAACCACCCTGAAATACATAAGCAGCCTGAATTACTGACTTTGTTCCCTCTCTGCCTCACATTTGTACTGGCTCTGAAGAAGCCCCTTCATCAATGCTCATTAACACTTGTTTATGCCTGCTTTCAAAAAAAAAGGAAGAAAAAAACCATAAAGGAGAGCCATATGCAAAGGGAAGAGCATTTTGCACCCTTTTATCTTCCTGAGAAAACATGACATCAAAAGAACACACTAATGCCTTCTTTGCCTCCGTCTTCAATAGTCAGGCCAGCTATCCCCAGGGTGTTCAGCCTCCTGAGCTGGAAGATAAGGATGGAGAGCAGAACAACCCACCCATAATTCAGGAGGAAGTAGTCAATGATCTGCTTCTGCACCTAGATGCACATAAGTCTATGGGGCCGGATGGGATTCACCCAAGAGTACTCAGGGAGATGGCAGGAGAGCTCACCAAGCCTCTCTCCATCATTTATCAACAATCTTGGTCAACAGGGGAGGTACCAGATGACTGGAGGGTGGCTAATGTGACGCCCATCTACAAGAAGGGTCGGAAGGAGGATCCGGGGAACTACAGGCCTGTCAGCCTGACCTCGGTACCAGGAAAGATCATGGAGAGGATCATCTTGAGTGAGCTCTCAGGGCAAGTGCAGGGCAGCCAAGGGATCAGGGCCAGCCAGCATGGGTTTAGGAAAGGGAGGTCCTGCTTAACCAACCTGATCTATTTCTATGACCATGTGACCTGCCTTCTGGACACGGGGAAGGCTGTGGACGTTGTCTATCTGGACTTTGGTAAGGCCTTTGACACCGTCCCCCACAGCATTCTCCTGGAGAAGTTGGCAAATCATGGCATAGACAAGTGTACTCTTCGCTGGGTTAAAAACTGGCTGGATGGCCGTGCCCAGAGAGTTGTGATTAATGGGGTGAAATCCTCTTGGTGGCCGGTCACCAGTGGTGTCCCTCAGGGCTCAGTTTTGAGGACAGTTTTATTCAATATTTTTATCAATGATCTGGATGAGAGGATTGAACGCACCCTCAGTAAATTTGCAGACGACACCAAACTAGGTGGGAGTGTTGATCTGCTTGAGGGTAGGAAGGCTCTACAGAGGGACCTGGACAGGCTGGATCAATGGGCCAAGGTCAATTGTATGAGGTTTAATAAGGCCAAGTGCCGGGTCCTGCATTTCGGTCACAACCACCCCAAGCAATGCTACAGGCTTGGGGAAGAGTGGCTAGAAAGCTGCCCGGCAGAAAAGGACCTGGGGGTGCTGGTGGACAACCAGCTTAACATGAGCCAGCAGTGTGCCCAGGTGGCCAAGAAGGCCAACAGCATTCTGGCCTGTATCAGAAATAGTGTGGCCAGCAGGAGTAGGGAAGTGATCGTGCCTCTGTACTCGGCACTGGTGAGGCCTCACCTCGAGTACTGTGGTCAGTTCTGGGCCCCTCTGTACAAGAGGGACACTGAAGTGCTGGAGCGGGTCCAGAGGAGAGCTACCGAGCTGGGGAGGGGTCTGGAGCCCAAGCCATATGAGGAGAGGCTGAGGGAACTGGGCATGTTTAGTTTGGAGAAGAGGAGGCTGAGGGGAGACCTCATTGCCCTCTACAGCTACCTGAAAGGAGGTTGTAGAGAGGTGGGTGTTGGCCTCTTCTCCCAGGGAGAGGACCAGAGGAAATGGTCTGAAGTTGCGGCAGGGGAGGTTTAGATTAGATATTAGGAAGAATGACTTTACTGAAAGAGTGGTCAGGCACTGGAACAGCCTGCCCAGGGAGGTGGTTGAGTCACCATCCCTAGAGGTATTTAAGAAACATGTAGATTTGGCACTTCAGGGCATGCTCTAGTGACAGAGATTGTAGGTTTTGGGGGGGTTTTTTTGTGTGTGTTTGCGTATGGTTGGATTCGATGATCTCAAAGGTCCTTTCCAACCATGAAGATTCTATGATTCTATCTAACGCATTTTAAGCACAATTCCACAGCTAGTACAGACAAGAGCTATGTTAATGTTTCACCAGCTGATCAGGAAGACCTTCTGGTTTCAGAGTGTTTGTCCACAACCAAGACAATTTTATTTACCACCCCTGATGTTATGGTTAACAGATGTCTTCAAGGGTGTGTTCCCGCAATATCTATCCTTCCTTGAAGACAAAGTTTGAACTGTGTGTAACTGGTTCTTTTTTTAAAGATTCCAACGTAAAAACCAGAGCCCACACAAAGGAAAAAAAAGGTTAACTCTGCTTTATTGTGAAGCCTTGCTACAGAGAAAAAAAGCAGTGAATTCAGCTTTATTGCAAAACCTTGCTAAGCAGTTCCCAAATGTCCCAAAAGTTACTTCAGAGAGTCTTACCACCCCATAGATCATAGTAGTACTGCTGAGCAGCAGGATAATGAGGACACCCATCGGTACGGCAGAGAGAGGTAGGCACAGCGCTTGTTCAGGGTGTCCCCTGTATCTTCAAAGTGGGCTCATGTCTCTCTCCCTCTCTGGCCAGAGACAGCCCCCTTATATCCTGCACCAGATTGAGTGGAAAAGTACAGGCTAGAGTCGCTGCATGCGTGGCCAGCGCATGCAGCGAGCCTCACCAGGCTCATGATCCAGCTTTGCTAACAGCAGCTGTCTGATACATGACTACATTGTTGTACTCCCTTCTTGTTATCTTCTTCTTTGAAGGTCAGGTTCTCATGGATACACACATAGTTTTTGCAGCAACAGTACTGAGAGTCACGTATACTGGGTTTGGTTCAACTAGTAATTTTCTGTCGTGTCTCACTCAGACCATCCTCTATTATCCCTAACACACTGTGATCCTTAGTGCTGCTCTTGCCAGTGCCTTGTTCAATCCAGTATTTTGAAGAGTAGTAGGAGACTGCAACATCAGAGCAAGAAGTGGCTGCAGGAAGCTGCTCCCTTTGTAACACAGTGGTGTACAAAAGGCAAAGTCTAGGAAGCCATGGGAATTAATCATTTAACAATGTCATATTATATAAAGGAGAGGAGCTAACGATGGCTTATTTTCTTGGATTTGCATCCCATGTCAGTTCTGAGGGGGCATGGACAGGCACTCATCTTCTTGCTTGCTGTGAATAGTATCTAATAGGGTTTGCATTCACATTACAGGCTGTCAGTCAGGGTAACTGCACGACCTTCCTCCTCTGCTAAGTTGTCCACTTCCTCAGAGTTGTTAATATCTTTGAGATTTCGACACCTCTCTCAGAGAGACAGGCACGTAGGGCATGATTGCAAAGGTCATCTCTCCTAAGAAACTGGGCTGAAAGCAGCTGGTGGACACTGTTGTTCTTCAAAGTTTTACTGGTTTTGGCTGGGATAGAGTTAAATTCCTTCATAGTAGCTTCTATGGGGCTATGTTTTGGATTTGTGCTGAAAACAGTGTTTATGATACAGGGATGTTTTAGTTATTTCTGAACAGTGCTTACACAGAGTCAAGGCCTTTTCTGCTTCTCACCACCCCACCAATGAGTGGAGGTGTACAAGAAGTTGGGAGGGGACACAGTTGGGACAGCTGACCCCAAATGACCAAAGGGATATTCCATACCATATCATGTAATGCTCAGCAATAAAAGCTGGAGGAAGAAGAAGGAGCTATGGCGTTTGTCTTCCCAAGTAACCATTACTTGTGATGGAGCCCTGCTTTCCTGGAGATGGCTGAATACCTGCCTGCCAATGGGCAGTGGTGACTGAATTCCTTATTTTGCTTTACCTATTAAACTGTATTTATCTCAGCCCTTGAGTTTTCTCACTTTTACTCATCTGAATCTCTCCCCCATTCCACTGGGGGGAAGTGAGCAAGTGGCTGTGTGGTGCTTAGCTGCATACTGGGGCTAAACCACTATGAAGGTATACCCTCTAACTGTAGCTATAGTAGGAGATCTGGTTACACTGTGCTGTGCTTTGTAGACCAGCTGGATGGGACCTGTGCTGTCCAAACAAGCCCAAGGACTAGACTACATTAAGAAAAGTATTAAAACAACATTAAGCCCAAAAATAAGACTTTGGTATTATTATCTCAGCAAAGAGCAGTGCTTTATCATTGTTCTGGATAGAGCTAATGTAAACGTTAACAGAAAGGCTAAGATATTTATCCATCCTTTAGACTGGCCAAATTAAAAATAAAATAAAAAAAAAGTTAAAGGGAGACTCTCAGCTGTGACAGAACAGAGAGACATGAGAGGCAGTTACTGGTAACGCTCTAGCAAACACCTTCTTTTCCAGTCTTTAAGAACAGAAGGTTTCTGTCGGAGTGGGAGACAGACCCGGAGTAACGACGAAGTCTCAATGTGAGTATGATCGTTCTCCCTTTATTCGAGTTTTTACAGCATATTTATAGACAGGCACTGAAAGTACGCGTTAGCAACAGCTATGTAATTGGTTTACAACTTATGTTATGTGATTAAAGCAATTATTTCATTGGTACACGTCTTGCGTCCACGCACTGCCACTTAATCGCAACTTCTTCTTCTTCTATTCACGGGTGTAGTTCCGCTTATCTTGTTTACATTCTTGTTACTTCTGCTTTTTTTAAGAGCTTTAGGGGGAGTTCACGGTCACATTCGGGCCTGTAGCTAAGGCTTCTCCTCTAGGCTCATGTCAAAGGCTGGATTGTTCATAGCAATCAAATCATGTCCCTTCTCACTCAGCCATTCCTCCACAATTCCCCCTTCTTGTTTTTGAACAATCCAGGCTTGGTTTATTACTTTTAACATAGCTCTCTTAATACAAGAAAGGACTACACATAAGCACAAACTTATGATTACAAGAATTATTATAATACGCAAGCCTTCAACAAGCAATTCTAATAGCCATTGTGGCATACTTCCAAACAAGGTAGTTAGCCACTCATCAAAAACCCATGAGTTTGCTGAATTTTGTTTGTATGTTCTTTTAACCACTGCAACTGTTTGTGAATTGATTCAGTGTGATCGGACAAATTCATACAACACATACCCTCAAAATCTTCGCAACCATGTCCTTGAGCTAATAACAAAAAGTCAATTGCTGCTCTATTTTGCAAAATCGCATGGCACAGGCTATTCTGATCTTCTAACAAACTTTCAATTATTTCTGTGGTGACATTGGCTATCGTTACATTTATAGTATTATGCTATCTGTTCACGCGCTCTAACTCCTACTGATTGGCTGCATGCTATTTTCATGAGCTGTCCACGCGCAGGCAGCATCCTGCTGATAGGTTGAAGGTCGATTGCCACGCGCTTCTCAGTGTCTTCTAACTGGTCGTCTCTGACTGTTCACACGGAGCAGCAGCTTTGCTTTTCACATTCCTTTCCTTGCTGATATCTCCTGGCGCTTGCTTCTCAAGGCGCCTCTCACGGGTACAGCTTTGTCTCATCAAGGCCAAACAGATTCCCTACGCTGCTCTCTATCTCCACAATTCCCCCTTTTTTTATTTTTTCTACAACAAAGCTTAATTAATCATTTTTTGCACTATTTTCTGTAAGTAGTCTAAAATACAGCACGACAAGCATTGGATGACAAAGATGACATGTTTAAAAAATTTAAAACATAAGTTGCTTTATACAATCGCTCTTGAGGTGTCATACCTACGGGATTCCCCCTTTTTCATTTATCAAGCATGGTTTTTAAGGTATGATGAATACGTTTCAGAATTGCTTGCCCAGTTGGGGAATGAGGAATACCAGTGACATGTTTGATACCCCATGTCTGTAAAGAGGCCTGTATTTTAGCAAACACATAAGCTGGTCTGTTATCATTTTTTACAGTTTTCGGTACTCTCATGACTGCAATGCATTGCAACTAATGTCGAATAACATCACAAGCCTTCTCTCCTATATGAGCACTAGCTACAACAAGGTGAGAAAACAAATCAATTGAAACATGTACATAGCGCAAACGTCCAAATTCCATAATGTGCATTACATCGGATTGCCAAAGTTCATCAGGTGTAAGCCCTCGCAGGGTAATCCCTGCAAATGATGGCAGAGAAGCCGGCTGCTGACAGCGCAAACGACCCTGTGAAATCAATTGTGCTAACATTTCAGTCATCATAGTTACTATTTTTTGAAAAGGTATGTGGCAAAAATACTCACTCTAATACAGTCAGGCTCTTTGCGAGTGTATCATCCCACTGTCCTATCAGGGCGTAAGGTTGAAATTTTTGATGTATCATAAACAAATCTACAATGTGCTGTAATGCTTTCTGAGCTGTTGGGGTTAATGAACGTGGAACCTACCAGGGAGGGGGGGTGGTGGTGCAGACACAGCGCTTCAGGGCGTCCCCTGTATCTTCAAAGTGCGCTCATGTCTAACCCCCTCTCTCCGACCCGAGACAGCCCCCTTATATCCTGCCCCTTGAGTGGAAAAGTACAGGCTAGGGTCACTGCATGCGTGGCCAGCACATGCAGCGAGCCTCACCAGATTCATGATCCAGCTTTGCTAACTGCGGATGTCTGATACATGACTACATTGTTGTACTCCCTCCTTGTTATCTTCTTCTTTGAAAGTTAGGTTCTCATGGATACACATATAGTTTTTCAGCAACAGTACTGAGTCCCTTTTCCCCAACATGCATACTGGGTTTGGTTCAACTAGTAATTCTCCATTGTGTCTCACTCGAACCATCCTCTATTATCCCTTACACATGCCACCCCGTGGCCCATAGTTGGGACACAACAGTATTCTATAACTCGTACAAGGGTATGATGCAAAGCAACATCTGCAACTGATCGTATAATGCTTATTAAACATAGCAAATAGCATACTAAACATAACAGACAGATTCCTTCCACACAGATAATGAGTATAATTTCCTTCAACCAACCCCACCCCCAAGTCCATCCAGCAAAGAGATTTCACCCAGTGGTCTCCACAAGTTGCTGGCTCGGTCGGTGCAGTTCTTGCAACTGGGCATGGAGCGGTCACTTAGATTCATACAACACAGTCCTTTAAAATCTTGACAACCGTGTCCGTGAGCTAAAAGCAAAAAGTCAATAGCAGCTCTGTTTTGCAGCGTCGCATGTTGAATACTATCTACATCTAGCAATAACTCAGAAACAGCTGTACTAGTAGCATTACTAAATTTATCCCTGGCAGCGAGAGAGTCCTTGTTATCAAGAATCCTTGGCAGCGAAAGAGTCCTTGTTAGCAAGAGCGCATGCGGACTCCCTGTTCTTGCTGGTACTGTGCTTTGATCTTCTTCCACAACAGGCCAAGATTCTCAGGCAGCTAGATAAGGTGTCCCTGAGTCCATTACAGACTTATGTCATCTAAGTGTTTTTCTTGCAAGCATCTGAGACTGAATAACAATTAGTGTGATATATGTGTTTTCCAGCACCCAGGTGCAAGTCCCTTGAGCATATTTACAATCCTCCTTGCTGATCTTCCGTTGCTTTCCCATATTCCACCCCCTTGCTCAAGAGACCGCTTCTGCTGGGGTTCATTTAGTCTCGCAGGGTATAACACAGAGTAATTTACAAAGGCATGCAATAACATATATACATATAGGAAAAAAAACCCAAAACATATCTCTATAGTACTGCTTGAATCAGGTGTCTTATTTCTCTTTTTCTGCTGCTTTCTCGTAGCATGTATGGCATACTTTTGTGCTAAGACGGCATATTTCCCTTCTAATTGTTCCCTTTTTCCTTTTTTTTTCTTTTTCTTTTCTTTTTTCTTTTTTCTCTTTTTTCTTTTTTTTATTTTCTTTTTTCTTTTTTCTTTTCTTCTTTTTCTTTTCTCTTTTTCTTTTTTTTCTTTTTTATTCTCTTTTTTTCTCTTTTTTTTTTTCTCATCACTTACAGCTGACATAAAAGTCTGCCTTGCAACAAGAGCTCACCCTTAAGTTTCTCATTTTCCTACAGAGCATCCTATAGATTTTAGCTTAACTCCTTTTCCCAATCAACCATGATCTTATAGGCAAACAACAAACAACCAGCCATACGCCCTGCATGGGTAAGCCATTCCCAAGAGCGTAAGCATGTCGGCTGGCGAAAACTCCCCCAATATTTCAGGACTTCCATCAGTTCTACGGCCCATCATGGCCTATCTACCTGGGGTGCACTCGCCTTACATCTAAACATTGTGTATATACAAACTTCTTCGCTTGACAGTGTGTCAGCCCTAGTCAGGTACGAGAACAGTACCACACCAGGCAGAACACCTGCTCAAGCGGAGTCACCAAACGACACTGCACACAGCAACAAACAACCAGTAGCACAGATGCTGGTCAGCAGATATAAATTGGCACCCACACACACTTACACAGCAGACATACAAAAACCACCACTTCTATCTCAGGGAGATGGCTGGGGGGGGGGGGGGGGGCGGCCGCGGGCGGCAGCGGGAGCAAAGCGGCTCCGGCTCCGTCCTTCTCCCCCGACATTCTGACAATACACTGCAAGACCCTGATTCCGGCTGCGCACGCATAAGCAAAATTTGATTTTTTAAAAAAGGAAAGTAATAAAGTCATCACGTATTTGTTGTCATATCTGTATTGCATTACTGTTCGTTGCAAATGACTTACAGTCTTCCAATCAAATGGCACCCATTCCCTACGACCCCCCTGTGTTAATACTGGGAAGGCCGAAAGAGATCCCGGTAGCATCTGGCCCTCTATCACTGCATGTTCTATAATACCTTTCCACCTTTGTCCTGTATCAAAAGTTGGATCTTTCCACACCGGTCCCCCTCCAGGGCTAGATCCCCCCACAGCTCCTTTTTGTTCCATACCCTTTTCAACAGTTAACTCTGCCTCACTTGTTGCCCTTTCTTTTGCATTTTCCCATCTCCTTTACTGCCCTCTTTTCCAAGCCGCCCGTTCTTCCTCCCCTACTCCAGTCCCAAATTTCTGAGCCAAATACTCATTTGCATCCTGTAAACCCATCTCCCCATCGTTTAACAGTGTACAAATCCATCTCCTCACTTTCTGCTCTTTAACATTATCTCCCTTTTCTGATACATTATACTGTTGCGTATTCCCAGACTCGTCTGCTGCTGCCCCAGACAGATCACCCGTTCCCGGACTCCCACACACCCTCTCCTCAACCACCTGCAAACCCTCCTTGATAACCTCATGAGCCTTTTTATAAGCAGCCCGTATCGCGCCCGCTTTCAAACCCTTATCAAGTCTCTGCATTTCTGCGAGCAATTGCTGCATAGAGTTCTGTTGTTTGCGGAGAGCGTCACGGAGCTCCGCAGTATCTTTAGGTGGATAGATGGTTTTCAGACGAACGTCCTCGAAGGATGATGATGTTTCCATAGGCTGAGGAGAGTTGGGGGGAACCTGCGTGGATGACTCCGGTAGACCAGAGTACGGTGGAGCGGTCGGTTGTGGAGGCGTGAGAGGTGGCGGCGGTGGCGGCGAAAATGTCCATTTGTCAGATGCCCCCCAGAACTCCTTTTCTGACTGCTTTATTACAGGAATGCATTGGAGGACAAACTGTTTCCCTCTTCCCCAGCTGCATCTAACACCCTCCGGGCTGCGGCGGCAATAACAGCTGATCCATGCATGCCTGCAATCAGTCCCTTCACCTGTCGATAAGTGCCTGCCAGGTTCCGGGCTTCCTTATTCTCTGACTGCACTGCTTCCCACATTTCCACTCCAATTCTAGTCCATGTTGAAAGGTCAAACAACTGAGTCGGATCTCTGAGCAATCCTCATCGTCAGCACCAAGATAATAGTGCCAGTAAAGCACTCTCACTAAGGTTTTCCCTGGCACTTTTTGCCAGCTGCAGCAAACTTTGTACCGCTGCCTTTTCCACAGCTGATACAGCTGAACCCATACTACCGTTCCCACTCTAGATGGCTCCCACTTCCTGTGGGGTCGCAGATCCGCTCCTGCCTCTCTCAGGCAGCCCGGCCTACCTTAGCGCCGGCGGTAGTATCCCCGGGTTTCTTACTCCGGTCTTCGGTCCAACAACCACGGACGGCTTTTATTTCTTTTTCATCTTTTTCATCTCCTTCAATTATTTTATACCACATTGTCCCTCCAAAATCCCGCCATTCCGAGACCGAAAACAACATAGGTGTGTCAGAAAAATGACCCCATCTCTGTCCCAATTTAATCAACTTGATCAACTGTTTCGCTGGTGCTTCAATCCCTCTCTTAGAGAGGATCCCAGCGAGTAGCAACTGTTTCGCTGGTGCTTCAATCCCTCTCTTAGAGAGGATCCCAGCAAGTAGCGTGGCCGCAGCTTCTGTTTCCATAGCTGCGCCTGGGAGGTGAGGAGCGACCTCACACTGTTGTCTGCTCCGCTGATGCGCCCAAGCAGCACTCTCCCAGCCGAAGTTTCCCACTCCCCTCCTCTAGCTGCTTACCGCAGTCTCGGAGAACTCAGTCGCGCTGAACCATCCTCTGCTGCCAGATGTCGGAGTGGGAGACGGACCCGGAGTAACGACGAAGTCTCAATGTGAGTATGATCGTTCTCCCTTTATTCGAGTTTTTACAGCATATTTATAGACAGGCACTGAAAGTACGCGTTAGCAACAGCTATGTAATTGGTTTACAACTTATGTTATGTGATTAAAGCAATTATTTCATTGGTACACGTCTTGCGTCCACGCACTGCCACTTAATCGCAACTTCTTCTTCTTCTATTCACGGGTGTAGTTCCGCTTATCTTGTTTACATTCTTGTTACTTCTGCTTTTTTTAAGAGCTTTAGGGGGAGTTTACGGTCACATTCGGGCCTGTAGCTAAGGCTTCTCCTCTAGGCTCATGTCAAAGGCTGGATTGTTCATAGCAATCAAATCATGTCCCTTCTCACTCAGCCATTCCTCCACAGGTTTCCATACAAATTCCAGTTGTACTGATTTTGTTAGTGGCTTACAGATACCTTTTGAAAGAGTGCATTTGGGGAATAAATTAGATTACTGGCAAAGAAATTTTTTTTGTTTGTTTACATGAGACATTTGGTGAGCAAAAACAATCCCTTGCTTCTCATTGTCATTAAGTAACTTTCCTGTAATGCAGCTCCAAGCACGTGAAAGCAATAGGAGGTTGACATTTCCCCCCTGTAAAAAACATCCTGGGGACAGGAGCCTTTAATTGGTCTGCCAATACCCTGTGTGTACTGTAACTAAACAGAAGACTCTGGTGTTTGTCAGTGTTGTTAGTCTCTTTAAATGTGATTGCTGTGATCCCCACATCAATTACCATTATGTTTTGTTCTCTTTACTGGCCACTTACAAGAAGTACTGAATGGGGTGACAAGGAATGGCTAAGGTGCGAGATGGTCTTTGCGTCTGGAATGATGAAACAGTCTGAGAATTTTAGCCTGGAGAAAAAGGAGGAGTATGATAGAGGTCTCTAAAACCAACAGTGGTACAGAGCAGGTAAGAGGAAACAATTAATTGTTCACTGCTTCTCAGAATATGACGGTTAAGAAACATTAAATAAAACTAGGAAGTGGTCAATTCAAAGCAGAAGCAGATAACTCAGATAAACTGTGTATATTTAAAGGATGTTGCGGATAGTAAGATTTTATATGATTTCAAAGACATCATTGGAGAAGTCCGTGGAAAAAAATCATGAAAGGGCTATTGAATATAAAAATATTGCCCACGAACATAATTTGCTACAGTCTGGGAAAGTATCACCATATGTTTGCCCTTTTATACCTTTCCCGAGGCACCTACTTTCCCGAGGCATCTACAAGGATCCGTACTGGGACCGGTGCTGTTCAATATCTTCATTAATGATTTAGACAGTGGGATTGAGTGCACCCTCAGCAAGTTTGCAGATGACACCAAGCTGAGCGGTGCAGTTGACAGGCCAAAGGGACAGGATGTCATCCAGAGGGATCTGGGTGAGCTAGAGAGGTGGGCCCAAGCAAACCTCATGAGGTTCAACAAGGCCAAGTGCAAGGTCCTGCACTTGGGTCGAGACAATCTTCATTATCAACACAGGCTGGGGGATGACGTGATAGAGAGCATCCCTGCGGAAAAGGACTTGGGGGTACTGGTGGATGAAAAGCTGGACATGAGCCAACAATGTGCACTCGCAGCCCAGAAGGCCAATCGCATCCTGGGCTGCATCAAAAGAAGCGTGGCCAGCAGATCGAGAGAGGTGATTCTCCCCCTCTACTCTGCTCTGGTGAGACCCCACCTGGAGTACTGCATCCAGCTCTGGAACCCTCAGCACAAGAAGGACATGGACCTGTTGGAGAGGGTCCAGAGGAGGGCCACGAAGATGATCCGAGGGCTGGAGCACCTCTCCTATGAAGACAGGCTGAGAGAGTTGGGGTTGTTCAGCCTGGAGAAGAGAAGGCTCTGGGGAGACCTTATAGCGGCCTTACAGTACCTGAAGGGGGGCCTACAAGAAAGCTGGGGAGGGGCTGTTTGCAAGGGCATGTAGCGATAGGACAAGGGGCAATGGCTTTAAACTAGAGCAGGGTAGGTTTAGACTAGACATTAGGAAGAAGTTCTTTATAATGAGGGTGGTGAGGCACTGGAACAGGCTGCCCAGAGAGGTGGTGGAGGCCCCATCCCTGGAGACATTCAAGGCCAGGCTTGATGAGGCTCTGAGCAATCTGATCTAGTTGAAGATGTCCCTGCTGACTGCAGGGGGGTTGGACTAGATGACCTTTAAAGGTCCCTTCCAACCCAACACATTCTATGATTCTACTTCTGGACATTACTGTAGGTAAGTTTGTATGCTGCTTGCAGCTATGATCTGTGGTCATATCACCATTGTTATGCTCTATGTCATTAACAAACTTTAAAAAAATGTAAAATGGAAATGAGACAAATTCTGTCTTCATAAACATTTTCTTTATTTCCCTTCAAGGTCAGATCTGGTTTTATTAACCATTCCTTCTCTTTTGTGAACTATGAACTTTGAATCTCTTTCAGCGATCAACACAAGATTCATTCTCCCTATACATATTCCTTGTCAGAAAAGAGTGTTTGCTGAATGCTAACTAAAGCAACGCTATTTTCTCACCTTAAAACAGTGCTTTATTTTCCAGTAATGGTTCAAAGTACTGTAAAGTTACATCAATAAATCTCCAAAAGAGTTTTGGACTATTATGACAGAAGACTGTCAAAGATAATATGCGGGCTTTTTCCTTTTTTTGATGGAATGAAATACTATGTGAAAAAATGTTCAAAACACAGTTTTTCAATCCTACTTTTTTTTTTTTTTTTTTAAATGAACCTTGACAAAAAGTTAAACAGTTCACACTGGCATATTGTATTGGGTTTGCATGGCAAGGTTTTAGTAGTGGGGGGGGGCTACAGGGGTGGCTTCTGTGAGAAGCTGCTAGAAGTTTCCCTGATCTAGCCAATGCCAGACAGCTCCAAGACATACTCGACACTGGCCAAAGGTGAGCCAATCAGTGACGGTGGTAGCACCTCTGTGAGCGCTGTGTAGTGCTGAGGTCAGTCATCACAGAATGACAGGGGTTGGAAGGGACCTCTGAAGATCATCTAGTCCAATCCCCCTGCCAGAGCAGGGTCACCTAGAGCAGGTTACACAGGAACACGTCCAGGTGGGTTTTGAATGTCTCCAGGGACAGAGACTCCACCACCTCTCTGGGCAGCCTGTTCCAGTGCTCTGCCACCCTCAAAGGAAAGAAGTTCCTCCTCATGTTTAGGTGGAACTTCCTATGCTCAAGATTGTGCCCATTAGCCCATTACCTCTTGTCCTGTCACTGGGCACCACTGAAAAGAGCCTGGCCTCATCCTCCTGACACCCATCCTTTAAGTATTTATAAGCATTGATAAGATCCCCCCCCTCAGTCTTCTTTTTTTCCAGACTGAAGAGATCCAAATCCCTCAGCCTTTCTTCATAAGAGAGGTGTTCCAGTTCCCTAATCATCTTGGTAGCCCTCTGCTGCACCCTCTCCAGCAGTTACCTGTCCTTCTTGAACCGGGGAGCCCAGAACTGGACACAGTACTCCAGGTGCGGCCTCACCAAGGCAGAGTAGAGGGGGAGGATGACCTCCCTCGACCTGCTTGCCACACTCTTCTTGATGCACCCCAGGATGCCATTGGCCTTTTTGGCCACAAGGGCACATTGCTGCCTCATGGTCATCCTTTGTCCACTAGGATTCCCAGGTCTTTTTCCACAGAGCTGCTCTCCAGCAGGTCAGCCCCCAACCTGTACTGGTACATGGGGTTATTCCTCCCCAGGTGCAGCACCCTACACTTGCCCTTATTGAATTTCATAAGGTTTCTCTCCACCCAACTCTCCAGCCTGTCCAGGTCTCACTGTATGGCAGCACAGCCCTCCGATGTGTCAGCCACCCCTCCCAGCTCTGTGTCATCAGCAAACGTGATGAGGGTGCACTCTATCCCCTCATCCAGGTCATTGATAAATATATTGAACAGGATTGGACCCAGTACTGACCCCTGGGGAACACCACTTGTCACTGAACTCCAACTAGACTCTGTGCCCCTAATCACGACCCTCTGAGCTCTGCCTTTCAACCAGTTTTCTATCCACCCCACTGTCCATTCATCTAACCCACACTTCCCAAGCTTCCCTATGAGGATGCTGTGGGAGACCATGTCGAACACCTTGCTTAAGTCAAGGTAGACCACATCTCCCGCCCTCCCCTCATCTATCCATCTAGTCATCCCATCATAGAAGGCTATCAGATTAGTCAGACATGATTTCCCCTTGGTGAATCCATGTCGACTACTTCCGATATAGCTTTCTTTTCCTCCACGTGCTTTGAGATGACACCCAGAATGAGCTGTTCCATCATCTTTCCAGGGATGGAGGTGAGGCTGACTGGCCTGTAGTTCCCCGGGTCCTCCTTCTTGCCCTTTTTGAAGACTGGAGTGACATTGGCTTTCCTCCAGTCCTCGGGCACCTCGCCTGTTCTCCAGGACTTTTCAAAGATGATGGAGAGTGGCCCAGCGATGACTTCCAACAGCTCCCTCAGCACTCTCGGGTGCATCCCATCAGGACCCATGGACTTGTGGATATGCAGTTTACTTAACTGATCTCTCACTTGATCCTCCTCAACCAAGGGGAAGCCTTCCTTCGTCCAGATTTTCCCTGAAGTCTGGGACTCCTGAGGGCTGGGCCGAGCAGTAAAGACCGAAGCAAAGAAGGCATTCAGTAACTCCACCTTCTCCGCATCCTCTGTCACCATGGCTCCTGTCTCATTCAACAGTGGGCCCACATTTTCTCTAGTTTTCCTTTTGCCTCCAATATACTTGAAGAAGCCCTTCCTGTTGACCTTGACATCCCTTGCCAGGTTTAATTCCAAGGAGGCCTTGGCTTTTCTTGTTTCATCCCTGCACGCTCTAGCGGCATTCTTGTAATCTTCCCAAGGGGTCAGTCCCTTCTTCCACTTATTATAAACTTCCTTCTTCCTCTTGAGCTTTTTCAGAAGCTCCCTGCTCAACCATGCAGGTCTCCTGCATCCCTTGGCTGATTTCTTGTTCTTAGGGATGCACTGATCCTGAGCTTGGAGAAAGTGGTCTTTGAATACCAACCAGCTCTCTTGAGTCCCTTTGCCTTCCAGAGCCCTAGCCCACAGGATCTCTCCAAGCAGTTTCTTGAAGAGGTCAAAGTTAGCCCTCCTGAAATCCAAGGTTGCAATTTTACTTCTTGTTGTTTTGTGCGTAGTACCCATGATCCTGAACTCTATCAAGTCATGATCACTACAACCTAGGGTGCCCCCAACCTTAATGTCCTCCACCAGTCCCTCTGTGTTTGTCAGTACTAGGTCCAGTAGTACACCTCTCCTTGTTGGCTCCTGCACCACCTGTGTCAAAAAGTTATCATCAATACACTGGAGGAGCCTCCTGGACTGTGCGTGCCTGGCTGTGTGGTCTTCCCAGCAGATATCAGGGTGATTGAAGTCCCCCATAAGAACCAAGGCCTGTGATTGTGAGGCTACCTTCAGCTGTCTGTAGAAGGCCTCATCAGCTTCCCCATCCTGATCAGGTGGCCTGTAATAAACACCCACAACAGTGTCTCTCATATTTGCCTGCCCCTTAATCCTTACCCACAAGCTCTCAGCTCTCTCTTCATCTGCCCCCAGGGAGAGCTCAATACATTCCAGATGCTCTCTCATACAAAGAGCAACTCCACCACCTCACCTTGCTGGCCTGTTTTTCCTAAAAAGGACATAGCCATCCATGACAGCATTCCAGTCATGTGAGCTATCCCACCACATCTCAGTAATTGCAATGAGATCATGGCCCTGCAACCACACACAGATCTCCAGCTCTTCCTGCTTATTCCCCATGCTCTGTGCACTGGTGTTTAAGCATTTCAGAGAGGGAGCTGTGTGTGTAGTTTTCACCCTTGAGGGGTGGTAGGCCTTCTGACTCTCAGAAATACTGCCATGCTCCCCGACAAGTGCTGAGCAACTATGCCCTGGCACCTCTCTAGCAAGCCCAGTACCATCCCCACCCCCCTTCAAATCTAGTTTAAAGCCCTATCAATGAGCCCTGATAGCTCTTGTCCTAGAACCCTTTTCCCCCTGCAAGATAAGCTATTCCCGCCTGTTACCAGCAGGCCTGGTGTCTTGTAAATCAGGCCTTGGTCAAAGAACCCAAAGTCCTGACAGTAGCACCAGACTTGGAGCCAGGCATTGATCTGCTGGCTCTTCCTATTTACCCCCTCATCAACTGGAGGACAGAGGAGAACACAACTTGCGCTCCCAATCCCTTGAGCGGCCATCCCAGGGTCCTGAAATCTCTCTTCATTGCCCTCAGACTTCTTTTCACTACTTCGTCACCGCCTACCTGAAAGATCAAAAGCGGGTAATAGTCTGAGGGCCATACCAGGGAAGGAAGCTTCCTCTTCACATTCTTGACCTGGGCCCCAGGGAGGCAGCAGGTCTCCCTGTGTAGCAGGTCCAGCCTGCATATCAGGCCTTCCACTCCCTTCAGTAGGGAGTCACCTATGACAATGACTCCTTTTCTTCTTTACCGCAGAGGTTTTGATGTA
Source organism: Fratercula arctica (assembly GCA_947846985.1). Lineage (NCBI taxonomy): Eukaryota > Metazoa > Chordata > Aves > Charadriiformes > Alcidae > Fratercula > Fratercula arctica. The sequence goes on along the minus strand of CANTUZ010000025.1, from coordinate 20,724,490 downwards.
GGGGGTGGTCCGACTAGACCTTGATGACACCTCCGAGGTGGAAGAACTATCATGCTCGTCATTGTCCAAGTTCCCTTGCAGAACACTGTACCCGTTATGCAATGGCATCTGGGAAGGTGGGGTAGTCACTGGGCAGTTGCAACTGCGGCACCTGTTGCGCTGGGCAGGAACTTCTTGCCATTGCCCCCTGTCCTCCAAGTCACCACATTCAGTCAGGCAGAGAAAGGACAGGGAGTTCTCTGCTGCAGGGGTTCTACCTGCCTGCTTGGTTCCTATCACGGTAGGCAGGGTGCTACTCCCTATCTCTCTCACACATTCCCTGAGGGCCCTCAACCTCCTTACCTCCTCCCTGAGCTCTATTATGAAGTGAAGGAGCTTGGAGCTCCTCTCCCTGGGCACATCTCCCACAGGCATACCCACCACTCCCATCTGACATCGGCATAAGAGCAGGGCACGCCCTACAGCCCGACATCTGGGTGGCAGCATGTTCCCACAGGAGCTCCATCTGGGAAGCTGCATCAGAGCTGGTGGGTGCAGAGCTCACAGATGCCACGGTTTTCTTCCGGGTGGATACCATCGCTTCGTGGCCGATGTTGGCAGTCTTTCAGCACTCTCCCGTGTGAACTGCCGTGCAAACTGCTGCAACTGGACTGTTGTGCCGCACTCTGTTTGCCCGCCCAGGAAGCCAACCCTTGTCGTGGTGCTCCCGGGTGACTCCCCGGGTAACACCCAGGCAACACTCACTCGTTGCTTGCTTGCTTGCTCAGTGCGCAGCGACCTAGTGGGTGTTCTTCTGAAAGGGCTTTTTTTACGAGGGAGGAGTAGTCCCAGCATGCCTCGTTTAGATCTGCCGCCGGTGGTGCTGGCTCCGCCCTCGGCTCCTCAGCTGTCTCCGGCCCCCGGAACTGCCGGTACCGGCTCGGGCTTGCCGCTTTTCCCGGGTTCCAAAAGCCTCAAAAACGAGCACTGGAGCTGCTCTCCTAGGCGAGAGGAGCTGCTCCGGAGCCGCGCCGACTCGCAGTGGAGTGTCAGAGCTTGGCACACAGGCGGTTTTTCTGAGGTAAGGATGTGCCAGGGCAGAGGGGAGACTCACCGGGAGCCGGCAGCTTTCGTAGGAGGCGCTGATGAGGCGGGAGCGTTGCCAGAGCAACGGCGGGACATTTAAACGTGGGGTAACGGAAACTAACTGCCAGTCGTTGAGGGGAGCTGCGCCGGAGCTGGGCCGACCCGACCCGCAGAGGCAGAGCTCGGCGCCTAGGCGGTTTTCCTGAGGTAAGAACACGCTGGGAGCCGGCAACTCTCACGGGAGGTGCTGATGAGGCATGGATGTTACTAGAGCAACAGTGACCACCCTCCTGCATATTGGAAAAAAAAAAAAAAAAAAAGCACCCTAGGGAGCGTGAGTGATCAGGGTATGGCAGTTTGCACGGAAGGGTGCCTCTTTGAAGGAGGAGCGTTCCACTGGTCGAGCACTGTCCTGTGACCATCTGCACAGGTCAAGGGTACTCAAAGCAGAATGTCAGACACTTGTCTGAGAGCAAAGACTGCAGCTCGGGCTTGGGGCTCTGCATCATCCACCCCAGCAGTGGCCAATGCCTCCACCCAGATGGGACTGCTGAAGGGAGAAGCTGCAGTGCAGGCCTCAGACTGCAGGAGGTGCCTGGACCAGGGGTTGGCAGCACATCTGCCTGCAAAAGGTATGCCCAGGTGGAGGACTTCCTGCAGCAGGTGGCTGAGCTGCAGGAGGCAGTGAGGAGGCTGCATAGAATCAGGGAGGCTGAGAAGGAGATAGACAGCTGGTTACAAGCACTGCCCACAACCCATAGCCAAACAGTTAAAAACTCCCATGCTGGCACACACAGAAGGAAGGGAGGCCAGTAACACAGAATGGAAGCTTGTAACTGCAAAGACCAGCAGGAGGAAGAGACTTCCCCCAAAAACTGAGGTGCCCTTGCAGAACTGCTTCACTGCTCTGCAGAGTGAAGAGGGAAAACCTACTGTATCAGGAGAGGTGTTTGAGCTGAGTAAGACTACCTGATCTGCTCCATGTATAGCAACCAGTGCAACTAAGAAAAGGTAATGGGTGATAGTTGTAGGCATCTCTCTTCTGAGAGGTACGGAGGCACTCATTTGCTGACCTGATGCACTCTCTAGAGAGGTGTGCTGCTTGCCAGGGGCTTGTATCAGGGATGCCACCAAGAGACTACTAAACTTTATGCAGCCCTCAGACTATTATCTGCTGCTGCTGTTCCATGTGGGCACCAGTGATGCAGCTGGGAGCAGCCTGAAGACTATCAAGAAAGATTATAGAGCCCTGGGAGCAGCAGTCAGGGCACAGGTAGTTTTCTAATCAATCTAATTGATCCTCCTGGTCAAAGGGAAGGGAGTTGATAGGGCCAGGCAAATCTGGCAAATCAATAACTGGCTACAGGACTGGTGCCACAGCCAGGGGTTTGGCTTAGATTATGGGACTCACTTTGAGAAACCAAGTCTATTGGGGCCTGAGGGGGCCCACCTGTCAGAAAAGGGGAAGAACATCTTTGGTCAGGCTTGCCAAGCTTGTGAAGAGGGCTTTAAACTAGAGTTTCTGGGGGAGGAGAACTGGAATCCATCCCACTCCTACCAATACGATGCCAATAGAGGCCCAGAACCTGGGCATGGGTTGCAGGTCAACAGGAGAGCACCTGGAGTGCAGCTTAAAGGAAAACTAGCCACTCCAGCCAGGAAGCTAGCTTCATTGGGGGCCCAACTTAAATGCCTCTATGCAAACGCACGTAGCATGTGGAACAAACAAGAGGAGTTAGAGATGTGCGCACGCCTACAAGGCTATGATCTAATTGGCATCACGGAGACATGGTGGGATGGCTCCTAATACTGGAGTGTTGGAGTAGAAGGATACAGACCCTTCAGCAAGGATGGGCAAGGGAGATGAGGAGGGGGTGTTGCTCTCTATGTCAAGGACCACCTGGAGTGTGTGGAGCTCCACCTGGGGATGGATGAGGAGCCAACCGAGAGCTTGTGGGTCAACATTAAAGGGAGGGTAGGGACAGGTGATGTTACAGTGGGGGCCTGCTATAGGCCACCTGACCAGGAAGACCTAGTGGTTGAGGACTTCTATAGACAGATAAGAGCGGCATCGCGTTCACAGGCCCTGGTCCTCATGGGGGACTTCAACCACCCTGATATATGTTGGAGGGGCAACAGCAGGGCATAAGCAATCCAGGAGGTTCCTGGAATGCGTCAATGATAACTTCCTTCTCCAAGTGATAGAGGAGCCAATGAAAAGAGGTGCCATGCTGGATCTTGTTCTCACCAACAAGGAGGGGCTGGTGGAGAATGTCAAGCTCAAGGACAGTCTTGGCTGCAGTGCCAGTGAGGAGGGCGCGCAGTAAGCTTGCTACCCTACACTTCAGGAGAGCAGACTTTGGCCTCTTCAGGGATCTGTTTGATGGAGTAATGTGGGATAAAGCCCTGGAAGGAAGAGGGGCCCAAGGAAGCTGGTTAGTATTCAAGGACCACCTCCAAGCTCAGGAGCGATGCATCCTGACAAAGAGGAAATCGGACAAAAACGCCAGGAGGCCTGCATGGATGAACAAGGAGCTCCTGGACACTCTCAAACAGAAGAAGGAAGGCTACAGAGGGTGGAAGCAAAGGCAGGTAGCCTGGGAGGAATACAGAGAAATTGTCTGAGCAGCCAGGGATCAGGTTAGGAAAGCTAAAGCCCAGATAGAGTTAAATCTGGCCAGGGATGTCAAGGACAATAAGAAAGGCTTCTATAGGTGACAAAAGGAAGACTAGGGAAAATGTGGGCCCACTCCAGAGGGAAAAGGGAGACGTGGTCACCCAGGACATGTACAAGGCTGAGGTACTCAATGACTTTTTCACCTTGGCCTTCACTGGCAAGGGCTCTAGCCACATCACTCAAGTTGCAGAAGGCAAAGGCAGGGGCTGTGAGAATGAGGAGACCACTGTAGGAGGAGACCACCTGAAGGTGCACAAGTCCATGGGACCTGATGAGATGCATCTGTGGGTCCTGAGGGAACTGGTGGATGAAGTTGCTAAGCCACTATCCATCACATCTGAGAAGTCATGGCAGTCTGGAGAAGCTCCTGCTGACTGGAAAAGGGGAAACATAACCCCCACTTTCAAAAAGGGAAAAAAGGAAGACCTGGGGAACTATGGGCTGGTCAGTCTCACCTCTGTGCCTGGCAAGATCATGGAGCAGATCCTTCTGGAAACTCTGCTAAGGCATGTGGAAAATAAGGTGATTGGTGACAGCCAATATAGCTTCATTAAGGGCAAATCATGCCTGACATATTTGGTGGCCTTCTACAACAGCATTACAGCATTGGTGGATAAGGGGAGAGCAACAGGTGTCATCTACCTGGACTTATGCAAAGCATTTGACACTGTCCTGCATGACATCCTGGTCTCTAAATTGGAGAGATGGATTTGACAGATGGACTGCTTTGTGGATAAGGAACTGGCTGGATAGTTGCACTGAAAGAGTTGCAGTCAACGACTTGATGTCCAAGTGGTGAGCGGTGATGAGGGGTTGGTACTAGGACCGGAACTATTTAACATCTTTGTTGGTGACACAATTGTTGGGATTGAGTGCACCCTCAGCAAGCTTGCCGATGACACCAAGCTGTGTGGCGTAGTCGACACCCTGGAGGGAAGGGATGCTATTCAGAGGGACCTGGAGAGGACTGAGAGGTGTACCTGTGCAAACCTCATGACGTTCAACAAGGCCAAGTGCAAGGTCCTGCACCTGGGTCGGGACAATCCCAAGCACAGATACAGGCTGGGCAGAGAATGGCTCGAGAGCAGCCCTGAGGAGAAGGACTTGGGGGTGTTGGTAGATGAGAACCTCAACATGAGCCAGCAATGTGCGCTTGCAGCCCAGACAGCCAACCGCATCCTGGGCCGCATCAAGAGAAGCGTGGCCAGCAGGCTGAGGGAGGTGATTCTGCCCCTTTACTCAGCTCTGGTGAGACCCCCCACCTGGAGTACTGAGTCCAGATCTGGAACCCCCAACATAAGAATGACATGGACCTATTGGAACTGTTCCAGAGGAGGGCCAAGAAGATGATCAAAGGGCTGGAGCACCTGTGCTATGAGGACAGGCTGAGAGAGTTGGGGTTGTTCAGCTTGGAGAGGAGAAGACTCAGGGGAGATGTTATAGCAGCTTTCCAGTACCTGAAGGGCTTCCAGGAAAACTGGATTGGGACTCTTTATCAGGGAGTGTAGTGATAGGATGAGGGATAATGGCCTCAAACTGAAAGTGGGTAGATTTAGATTAGATATTAGGAAGAAATTCTTTCCTGTGAGGGTGGTGAGACACTGGAACAGGTTGCCTGGGGAAGTTGTGTCTGCCCCATCCCTGGAAGTGTTCAAGGCCAGCTTAGATGGGGCTCTGAGTAACCTGGTCTAGTGGAAGGTGTCCCTGACCATGGCAGGGAGTTGGAACAAGATGTTCTTTAAGGTCCCTTCCAACCTAAACCATTCTATGATTCTATATTTTAGAAGGGGGGGAAAGTAACTACGCAACAGCAGCTGTAGCCAGAAGAGAGGAGTGAGAGAAACAACTCTGTGGACACCAAGGTCAGTGAAGGAGGGGGAGGAGGTGCTCCAGGTGCTGGAGCAGAGATTCCCCTGCAGCCCGTGGTGAAGACCATGGTGAGGCAGCCTGTCCCCCTGCAGCCTATGGAGGACCCCATGCTGGAGCAGGTGGATGGATGGGACCCATGCTGGAGCAGTTCATGAAGAACTGCAGACCGTGTGAAAGATTCACATTGGAGAACTGTCTCCTGTGGGAGAGACCCCATGCTGGAGCAGGGGAAGAGTGTGAGGAGTCTTCCCTGCTGAGGAGGAGGGAGTGGCACAAACTCCCATTCCCTATCCCCATGCACCACTGGGGGAGGAAGAGGTAGAGAAAATTGGAAGTGAAGTTGAGTCTGGGAAAAAGGGAGGGATGGGGGAAGGTGTTTTAATATTTAGCTTTTCTTTTCTCATTATCCTACTCTGATTTGATTGGTTAGAAATTAAATTCATTTCCCCAAGTCAAGTCTGTTTTGTTCATGATGGTAATTGGTGAGTGATCTCTCCATGTCCTTATCTTGACCCATGAGCTTTTTGTTATATTTTTCTCACCCCTGTCCATTTGAGGATGGCAGTGATAGAGCAGCTTTGGGTCAACCCACCACACGTATGTCCATATGCATACTGCTTCAGTACTAGTGTGCTACCTAGTTCTGCTCCTAGGAAATTTTCAGAAGAATATTTTGTGAACTAACAAGTATTACAAGGTGTCCTGATTTGAGGTAAAACAACCAATTTTCTGTTCAGTAACTTTACTTTGCAGTTAAGCTTCTCCTAACTAACTGAACTCTCTTAAATTAACGATATATTTTTAAGACTCTGGTTTGCTCCTGGAGACTGATAAGACCTGATTGCTTCTAATTTATGCCAAGGAATGGTATGCAGAGAGGCTCTTGCTTATACTTATTGCTATAACAACCAAGGCCAGCTAACTTTGTTATATGTCCTGTTGGAGGGTTGGAAGTGAAAAGGCGTAGAGGGGTTGCACCTGTGGGGAGGAGTGGACAGGACAGGTGACCCAAAACTGACCAAGAGGGTATTCCATCCCATCTGCCTCATGCTCAGTATAAAAGCTGAGGGATCAAAGGCTCAGCCCTCTTCCTTCGATGGCCAGCATCCAAGGAGGACTCTGTTCGTCTGCATTTGATCCTGATTTGTATGTTCCTGACTCCAGATCCGGAATCCAGTTACCGTCTGTCACTGAGTCTGGTCTGGGACTTCCCCAGTGCCTGCTGGTGACATGATCGTTGTCCTGGGAGCTTGATACTGTTTTGATCTATTTCATTATTTTATTATTAATATTTTCATTAGTTTGGTTTTTTTTCTAAACTCATAAGTCTCTGTTTCTGTTCCTCCTCTCCCTTCTGGGAGATTTATTGGTGCCCAACCTATAAATCTGTTGTGATTTGGGCCAGACTGACCACTAAAACAAACGACGGATGCTCTCCCCCACCTCTCCTGGAACAAAGTCTTAGAAATATGCCATAAACTTCATTTAGTTAGAAGAGGCTTTGCAATATGAGATAGCCTGGTTTGAGGTAAAACAGAAGCAGCCTTGTATTACTTGTTAGTTCACAAAATATTCTTCTGAATATTTTTCTCATTAGTTCAATAGAGTATAACAAGATTTGTATTGCTGACACTGTGGAGATAGAGAGTAGCATAGGGAATCTGTTTGGCCTTCATGAGACAAAGCTGTATCCGTGAGAGGCGCCTTGAGAGAAAAGTTAAGCAAGCGCCAGGAGATATCAGCAAGGAAAGGAATGTGAAAAGCAAAGCTGCTGCTCCGCGTGAACAGTCAGAGACGACCAGTTAGAAGACACTGAGAAGCGCGTGGCAATCAACCCTCAACCTATCAGCAGGATGCTGCCTGCGCGTGGACAGCTCGTGAAAATAGCATGCAGCCAATCAGTAGGAGTTAGAGCGCATGAACAGATAGCATAATACTATAAATGTAACAATTAAGCTGAATAAAGTTGGAATTGACTTGCATCATATTGGTGCGTTTGTCTTTCCCTGTGCCCGCATGACTGAGAGTCGGTTTGGACCCGGCATGACACTTCTAACACTGTCACTTAGTGAAGTAGAGAATAAACCCAGTGTTGCCTAGGCAAAGATATCCTCTGTTACCTCATCTATCATGAGCATACAGCTTTCAAAGTGAATATTACAATGCTTAAAATAGTGAACACGCCATTATAAAGACCAAAAACACTGTTATCATCCACTACCCCCTTCCAAGTCTGCAAAACAAATTAAATATCGGTTCTGCTTATAATGAAGCACAGTGAAATGGTCCCTCATGACAGAGATGAAGCAGTAGGTAAAAGGTCTGTGTTGTATCACGTTATCTTTCAGAGAAAAGATCAGGTATGAGCTTAAAGGGCTATGTCTGGTCTCAGGTAAGACTCTACTTGAGGTCTATGAAAGAATCAGTTGAATAAAAAACTTGGTTCTAGTAGGGCTACTGAAACCAACCACCAAAGAACAAAAAATTCAAAGAAGCAGGAAACTAAACTTTGTGCAGGGGTGTGACCCTGTGCCTCTGAACATGCAGGAGCTTCAAATAATTGTCCAGGCAAGAATGGTGGGGGGTGTGTGTTTGCTTGTGTAGGCAGCTTACAAGGAGTACTGCACAGCATGATGGAGTGAGATTCAGAAATACCCAGCCCTAGCTGGCTGAGGTTGCTGAGATGCTGGAAGCCAAGGTAGCTAGGACAGAGCAATATGAGAGCATTTCTGTGATGTTACTGTTGTGCAAGATAGCTTGTTCACATTAAGTTATGTGATAAAAGCTTATCTGCACATCCACAAAGGAGTACCAGAGAGTCGATGGCAGGTGAGGGAGCCCTGGCTGCTTCTAGGCCTATCGCAGGAGCCATCAGCCTGTCAAAGGCCCACTTCCACAAGCCCGGAGGAGCATGGGGGCACAAAAGCAGGAGAGAACCCAAATTAAAGACTCAGAAGAAGGAACACCGCATCTAGGCCCCTCCCAGGGCTGTCCCAGGAGAGCCTCAGCCTTACTATCGAGGCATAAAAACCATCACTGTGAGTCGACACCGGAGCACTTTTTGGAACGAGTTCCTGCCTAATGGTATGGGACCCATGATGGGATGTAGAGGAAGAGCATTTCAGGATTGTACAGGACTGCATTAGGGATAATAGAGGATGATCCGAGGGAGACACGATGGAAAGTTACTAGTTGAACCAAACCCAGTATACGTGCTGAGAAAAAGGACCTCAGTACTGTTGCTGCAAAAACTATGTGCATATTCATGAGAGCCTGACCTTTGAAGAAGATAACAAGAAGGGAATGTAACAATGTGGTCGCATATCAGACAGCTGCTGTTAGCAAAGCTGGATCGTGAGTCTGGTAAGGTGCAGCTGCATGCGCTGGCCACGCGTGCAGCGGCTCTAGCCTGTACTTTTCCACTCAATACAGTGCAGGATATAAGGGGGCTGTTTTGGGCCGGGGAGGGAGAGAGACACGAGCGCACTTTGAAGATACAGGGGACGCCCTGAAAAAGCGCTGTGCCTGCCTTCCCTCGGCCGTACCGATGTGACCCCTCGTTATCCTGCTGCTCAGCGGTACTACTACGATCTGTGGGGTGGTAAGACACTCTGAAGTAACTTTTGGGACATTTGGGAGCTGCTTAGCAGGGCTTCACAATAAAGCTGAGTTAACTTTTTTTCTTCCTTTGTGAGAGCTCTGGTTCGTACGTTGGAATCTTTGAAAAAGAACCGGTTACAAGGACATTATGGTATGTTTAGGGGAGGAAACAAAGGCAGGGAAAGGGAGGGATTAAAGTGGAACAAGTGGGTTGGAACTAGTGTGGGAAAATAGAGGGGTAAGAGGATAAAATTGGTCAGTTGTGTGTAAGCTGGCTGGTTATTACCCTTGTCTGGCCATGCCTTGCGTCTGATCAGCACAGACTGTCCTATCTTCTTCTTGAATTCCTTTCTAAGGGTTTCTCTAAGGGCGAGACCATGGGGGAGTTGCTACTGGGGAGCAGGGGAGTCCCAGCCAGCTCCAAGTGTGTGTGTTTGTGTGTGTGCGCATGTGGGATGGTCTGTATCAGCAGCTGGAGTGTGGCTGTGGCCTCAGAGGCTTGTATGTCCAGGTGCCAGCAGCTGAGGAGACTGAGTGTCTGAGCCCAGCTGATGGAGGGATTCATGCTGTATATACATCTACACATATGTATATTCTTGCTAGTGGACCTCCATTCTGCTCTGCCAGGGAGGGGAGCAGGATGAGGCTGTTGGTGCTGTTTGTGTTTGTGGGAGTGCTCTGTGTGTCTGTCTGTGATCTGTGTAGCTGGCCACATGATGTATAAGTGTGTGCTGTGTGCATGTGCCTGCTAGGAATATGTCTTCAGGCTCACTGCCAGTTGGAACTGGGGCATAGAGCTACAGCAGCCTTGTCTCTCTCAGGCTGTCAGATCCAGCGTGATATATTTCCCCCTGAGTTCAGTCTTAACTCAGTTACGCCTGGGTAACACTGCATTGTACTGCACAGAAACTGCTACAGAAGCCAAATTTGCTACTTGATACATTTCAGGTTGCACCCACTGATTGGCATATCTTAGGATTCACTCTGAATATATCTCCAGAGGATCACTTTTTATTAACTCATATATGTCCAGAAAAAAACATTAATCTAATCTGGAATAGTCTCTTTATATTCTCACCCACAGACAGCAAATATATTAGATAATATATTAGATGTACCCATATAGTAAATACATCAGGAATATGAAATTTTAGAGACAGTTGCAATCCACACGCTACTGTTTGGATCCAGAGCCCTCCAAGAATGCCTGCAATCACTAGAGGGGCTGTTTTATATGGGCTTTTTAGATCAATTATGTAGTAAGTCACACTGACAGCAGAGAATCACCCTAATGAAAATGCTCCAGAGGGGCCATGTATAATGTTTATTCCAGCAAGTTCTATCTTGGGCTTTGAAAAGCATGTTTTATGGTGACACGGCACCCCTGAAAGAATTGAATCAAACAACGGAACTCATTTCTGAAACAACCTCATAAACACCTGGGCCAAGGAGCATGGCATTGACTGGGTGTATCAAATCCCCTATCATACACCAGCCTCCATGAAAACGGAACGATACAATGGACTGTTAAAAGCTACACTGCGAGCAATGGGTGCTGGGACATTCAAGCACTGGGATACACATTTAGCAGAAGCCACTTGGCTAGTTAACGCTAGAGGATCTGCCAGTCGACCTGGCCCTGTCCAATCAAAACCCCTGCAGACTGTGGAAGGAGATAAGATCCCCATAGTACACATAAGGAACTGGTTGGGAAAAACAGTCTGGGCTATTCCTTCCTCAGGAAAGGGCAAATCTATTTGTGGGATTGTTTTTGCTCAAGGAGCTGTGTGCACTTGGTGGGTAATGCAGGAGGATGGGGGAGTCCAATGTGTACCTCAAGGTGATTTAATCCTGGGTGAAAATAATCCATGATTTGAGTTTTATGATGGCAGTGTTATATGATGCTGTATGTCACCACTGCTGTGGCTGTCATATGTCAAAGGTATTATAGCAGGAACCTCTCGCTGCTAGCCAGGCTAGAGGCAAGAGGAGGAATTCATTGCAATGTTAAAACTTAAGGCCTAGTCCAAAGGGACCAGGGCTGGGGAATGTAATGGAAATACCTTTAAATTGTTGTAACCCATGATTTGAGTTGCATGTTATAGGAATTACTATAGCAGTAACCACCTGAACCGATGGAGGACAAGCCTTACAAGAAGCAGTGCAAGTGCAGCAGTGACCCTACCTGAGCTGGTTTTTGTGCCCAGTAACTCCACGCAACACACCACCTCTCCTGTCCTGAGCGACCACCATAACAGATGGAGCCCAAAGTCATGGACTAAATGAGCTCAGTGGACATTTTGTGTACATTTTACAGGGATGGTCCATAGACTAAGGGAATGATATCTGTGTATTATAGCAAAGGATGGGAAGGGGAGAGGGGTGGTTAATGAGGATGTATTGGATAGTGTGAGACCTGAGCATGACGTAAATGGTATGGAATAAGGGGTGGAAAGTGTGCTGGTTTTGGCTGGGATAGAGTTAATTTTCTTCACAGTAGCTAGTATGGGGGCTATGTTTTGGATCAGTGCTGAAAACAGTGTTGATAATACAGGGATGTTTTCGTTATTGCTGAGCAGTGCTTACACAGAGTCAAGGCCTTTTTTGCTCCTCACCCCACCCCACCATCGAGTAGGCTGGGTGTCCACAAGAAGTTGGGAGGGGACACAGTTGGGACAGCTGACCCCAACTGACCAAAGGGATAATCCATACCATATGAGATCATGCTCAGCAATAAAACTAGAGGGGGAGCAATAAAACTGCTCGGGGACTGGTGGGACATCGGTCAATTGGTGCTGAACAATTGTTTTAATTTGCATCACTTGTCTTGGGTTTTATTTCTCTCTCTGTTATTTTCCTTTTCATTACAATATTATTATTATTATATTTCCATTATTAAACTGTTTTTATCTCAACCCATGAGTTTTCTCACTTTTACCCTTCTGATTCTCTCCCCCCATCCCGCTGGGGGAGGTGAGTGAGCAGCTGTGTGGTGCTTAGTTGCCAGCTGGGGTTAAGCCATGACAGGAATGTTTGGATATTTGCAACTTTTAAATTCAAACTATTGCTACTTATTTCATCATTCTGTTATGCTCCAGCTCAGGGCCATAAAAACTCAGTGATTATGGCCAATACAAATTCTTTTACCTCTTGCCTTCATGAACCCCTTTATCGAAGCAGTTAGCGATAACCAAGAAAAGCAATCAATCAAGGAAATAATTATCAAAATAGAAAGCTGAGGTAGATGAACCTGTGACAGGAATGGGGAAATTGCATAGAAGTATGCTTTTCTCATAGGGGATTTATATCTATTGGTAATCCCAGCATCTCCCCTTCTATTCAGAACAGATGATGTATACTGCATTTGTGATGCTTATTTTCAGTGATGGTACCAGTACCTGTTGACTGCAAGTGCTTATTAACATATGATAGAGAGCAGGCTAAGATGTCCCAGCAACACAAGAGTATTGAACATGGATGGAGGGGGCAAAGAAGGGGAAAAAATTAGCAAATTAAATTTTTTCCATCCTCAGTATCACAATGCAGCAAGGGAAAAGGATCCAGGGACAAGTGAATGTAATAGCAAAAATGGGATATACTAACCTCTTTACTCTTGCAACAGACTTGGATAGATGAATATTGACCAGGACTGACTGTATTGGTGCGTCAGTTATTGTTTATAAAATATTATACAAATACACCTTGAAAATACTTTCCAAGTCCAGTGTAGCAGGAGCCCAATTATGCACTTACTACATTTAAAAAAAAAAAAAAAAGGCTGTGCTCTAAATTAGAACTATACTCTGTATCCCTCCTCCCCAGTAACAACTCTGCCTGAGCTCTAATGGCAATCTCTTTAGAAGAAAATCCCACCAGGTGAAATGTTTTCCTGTACCTGTACAGACAGCATGCTGTAGCTGGCACTTAAACACCTGGCAGTAAGTCTAAGTCTAAGAAGAGAATTAGTCAGAGTAAGGTCCTGACATTCATTACATCACCGTGACATTGCGCACCCTGGAGGCTTTTTTGTCATGGAGGCAGATGACAGAGTACTCATATAGAAGCTCCCAACTTGCTCCTGGGCAAGTTGGACTTTACTGAAGGTGTGCAGAATTAATAGAAGAGAGTAAATTCCCTGTCAAAGTCAACTGTATTTCTTTCCTTTTCTGATGTGTAGTATATACTTCTTTTCCAGACTTTTTGTTTGGAAAAGTTGGACAGATGTTTACACAGACAGTGGAGAAGAGACAAGTACTGTGTTAGACATTAAGGGCAGAGAGATCTTCCAACCTACTTCCTTGTATTTTGTGTCATGATAACACAATATAAAATATATTTCAATATTTAATGCTTAATCCTACAACAAGGTTTACTTATGAGCAGACCAACTAATATAACACATTTTTCACAGTGGGACATAACAACAATACATGTTAATTGAAGTGTTCTTATGTCATGTATAATGCCACAAGCTGTGTCATACTGTGAGAAGTGATTTAGCAACTAACCACGCAGACAGAAGGCTGTACATTTTGATTTTCTTCCCACTGAGAAACCCACCATTAAATTATCAGCCTTCAAAGCTACTACTAGATGCGCACAGTGCACACAATCATCAAAAATCAGAATTTGAAAGGAGATGGAAAAAACTATTTACAGGAAAATAATATTCGTCTTCACTTGCACATCTTTTGATTATCCCCATGGTTTCATGTTCCAGATGCTTCCAAATAAATATTCCTGTTAATCACCAATTTATGTTGATTGCACAGACTGCCGCTGGAATACTGAGTAATGACCCTAATCAATGCAGCTGATCCTAACTCTGGTATCTGAAAAACATAGCTGTGAAATAAGGGAATACTGGAGTCATTTCATAGAATCATAGAACATGTTGGGTTGGAAGGGACCTCTAAAGGTCATCTAGTCCAACTCCCCTGCAGTAAGCAGGGACATCTTTAACTAGATCAGGTTGCTCAGAGCCTCATCAAGCCTGGCCTTGAATGTCTCCAGGGATGGGGCCTCCACTACCTCTCTGGGCAGCCTGTTCCAGTGCCTCACCACCCTCATTATAAAGAACTTCTTCCTAATGTCTAGTCTAAACCTACCCTGCTCTAGTTTAAAACCATTGCCCCTTGTCCTATTGCTACATGCCCTTGCCCAGCTACATGGGCCTATCGCCCATGTCCCTCCCCAGCTTTCTTGTAGGCCCCCTTCAGGTACTGTAAGGCCACTATAAGGTCTCCCTGGAGCCTTCTCATCTCCAGGCTGAATAACCCCAACTCTCTCAGCCTGTCTTCATAGGAGAGGTGCTCCAGCCCTTGGATCATCATTGTGGCCCTCCTCTGGACCCGCTCCAACAGGTCCATGTCCTTCCTGTGCTGAGGGTTCCAGAGCTGGATGCAGTACTCCAGGTGGGGTCTCACCAGAGTAGAAGGGGAGAATCACCTCTCTCGACCTGCTGGCCACAGTTCTTTTGATGCAGCCCAAGATGCGATTGGCCTTCTGGGCTGCAAGCACACAGTCGGCTCATGTCCAGCTTTTCATCCACCAGTACCCCCAAGTCCTTTTCCGCAGGGCTGCTCTCTATCACGTCATCCCCCAGCCTGTGTTGATAATGAGGATTGTCTCGACCCAAGTGCAGGACCTTGCACTTGGCCTTGTTGAACTTCATGAGGTTTGCTTGGGCCCACCTCTCTAGCTTGTCCAGGTCCCTAAAGCAACTACAGCATTTGCTTGAGTATGTTACACTTTTAAGTAAATGAGCAATTTGCTGTCACTTTAAAATATTTTTTTTGCTTGCCATTTTGTATTTTTATATATATCAGGAAACAGATACAGGGACATACATATGTGTCCTCACATTTGCTGTTTTTCTTTCTTGCAGTGATGTGCTTTTGATAATTAAAAAATAAATAGTTAACCAAGCAATATTGATGCTGAAAAAGTCCTTTTAGTCCTACACACTTGTATCTAATACTCTCCTCGCTGCACCAGCAATGGTCCTTTAACCTGGACTGCACTACTCTGCTGAAGAGCCTCTCTTGCACTTCTGGGGTTACCTATTAGCTTTTCCCCCTTCAGCCCCACAGAGCACCTGCACAGAAATGGCATTTTGGAGGTCGCAAAGTTTTTACAGGCAAAGTAAAGTTCTTTTGATTTGTAACAACGCTGATAGTCCTGTAGCTATAATTTAGCTTGGTCACACAGGGTGATTTATTTTTCCCTTTTCTCTTAAATAGCAATTCCAGATTTATATTTGCAATATATATGGCAAGTATCTGGCAACAAGATGTCCCTATTTCAGGGAATTTCTCATTAATCAGTTCTCTAGAATTCTGGATTGACTCTGACTTTTTACTGTCATATCTCATTATGAAATTAGTTGCATATTTGTGGCCATTAATCCCTTTTTGTCTGTTTTGCCTTCCAGGTTTCTCTCATTTCTCAAATTCACTGCTTTGGATTTTATTTCCTCTTGTTTTAGCTTCCATTTTTTTTCAAGTATAAATTAATTCTGCTATTTCTTCTCTTATATCTGATCTTGTTAGATCATTTTGGGTTATTTTTCTCATTCAGTATTTTGCAAAACCTCTTTCATAAACAACTCAGTCTTATATGCACAGAAATTGTGTTCTGAAATGCCTGTGTCCATGTTTTAATGAAGGGGTTAAAACTTACTAGGTCATAGAAGCCACCTGTGATAAATAATCTTGGACTATCCTTGTTAAGGATTCATCCAACTTGCAAGCCATGTGTCAGGGCTGTCATATGAGTCATTTTACTTCTCATTGATAAGGTAGACAGCATTGTTTTACTATAACACCAAGGATATGTTACTTTTGTAATACTACATTTTACACCAGAACTGGTACAAATTCTATCAGCACTTATCTTCTTATCTATCTCCTGGAAGCAAAGCAAAGGAAATAGAGCTATACTTGAACCCTAGACATAAGAACGTGATTCCACCATTGTGTCCTTGCACCAATACCTGTTTAGAAGTAATTTCCCTACATGGCTGTACACTGCAAGCACAAAAGATTTGAGGGATGAAATTCTGAGTCAGAATATGTGGCCTAGTTTTCATCTGAACACTTGAGATTCTGCCTTTTTTTTTTTTTTTTTCACAGATACCTGAAACTGGATTGGCAAAATGGCAGCTTCCTTAATCCCACTGTTAAATGATACTGGTTAATCAGATGAGTATGTGTTATATAATTGTACCTTTCCTTTTTCCTTTGAGGCCCTGAAGGTAAATTTTGAATTACTCTGGTCACACTTTGCTTTTGAGACACTTCTGATCAAAAGTCATTTTGTGAGGGCTGCAAGGAGCCAAAGACAACAGTAACAGCCATTTCACTGTCTACATCCTGCCTGGCACAAGGTGTCAGGCTTGTCCTGCTGACTCACTCTGTGAGCGAGTAAACTGCAGGTTTATTTCTGTTGACTCACAGAGGCTGATGGGAGGCATTAGACTTCAGGTATATTTTCTAGGATTAAAAATAAAGCAAGAAAAAGATTGTAAAAACATGAGCGTCTTGTGTATTCATTCAGAATGTCAGTAGTGATGCTACTTGATTCACAAATCAAAAGACTGTGTATATATATGTATACACACACATATATATAGTTGCCTTTCAAGCCCTAGCTTTTATATATTTGAATTTTATTCTCCATCACAATTCTTAAAACAAAAGTATAGTGCTTGTCCCTGACCCCAGAAGCCAGAGCTGAAACGAGATCCTGAGTATAGCAGAATCTGTCAGCAACATATGCAGGCATGAATACAACTTTTTAGTAAAAGTTTGGAGATTAGATTTAAAACTTTCTAACACTTCTGAAAACTGAACACAGATACAGCCTAAACCTCTCCTAAGACTCATGTTGAACTTTCATAAATTAAAGTTTATCTCACTCTGCCTGTGAGCACTTTAAAACATAGCGTTTAAACCATGTTAGCTAACACATTTTTAAGGTTACAGCTTCTCTCCAGTGATAAAAATGAAGTTTTTAATATTGTCTTATTGACACTTCATCATTGACTTTGGCAGGTAGAGACCTCTCTCAGAGGACCTGTGTGCATCAAACAGGTCCTTGGGTAGACAGGAATCTTTGGATAGAAAGTTTAGAAGGGCAAGCATCACAAAATCAGAAGTTCATCAGTTAAATTGTTCTGTACCCCCAGCACGGTAGAGGATTACAAGATAATGAGATTCCTGATGTACTGGAATATCAAGAGAATAAAACATTTCCTAGGCACTGTTTCAGAAATTAAAGCCTACAATTGCAAACAAGTAAACATGAATGAATGAGTTGGACATCAGGTCTTTCTAAGGCATGGAGTACAGGAAATCATAGAATCGCCTAGGTTGGAAGGGACCATTCAGATCATCTAGTCCAACCATCAACCTAACTGACAAAAACCATCACTAAACTATATCTCTGAGCACTACATCTACCCATCTTTTAAATACCTCCAGGGATGGTGCTTCAACCACTTCCCTGGGAAGCCTGTTCCAATGCTTAATAACCCTTTCAGTGTAAAAATTTTTCCTAATATCCAATCTAAACCTCCCCTGGTGCAACTTGAGGCCATTTCCTCTTGTTCTATTGCCTGTTACTTGGGAGAAGAGACCAACACTCACCTCTCTACAACCTCCTTTCAGGTAGTTGTAGAGAGTGATAATGTGTCTCCTGAGCCTCCTTTTCTCCAGGCTAAACAACCCCAGTTCCCTCAGCTGCTCCGCACAAGACTTGTTCTCTAGACCCTTCGCCAGCTTCATTGCCCTTCTCTGGACAACCTCCAGCACCTCAATGTTTTTCCTGTAGTGAGGAGTCCCAAAACTGAACACAATATTCGTGGTGCAGCCTCACCATTGCCAAGTACAGGGGACAATCACTTCCCTAGTCCTGCTGGCCACACTGTTTCTGATACAAGCCAAGATGCTATTGGCCTTCTTGGCCACCTGGGCACACTGCTGGCTCATATTCAGCCAGCAGTCGACCAACACCCCCAGGTCCTTTTCTGCCAGGCAGCTCTCCAGCCACTCTTCCCCAAGTTTGTAATGCTGCATGGGATTGTTGCGACCCAAGTGCAGGACCTGGCACTTGGCCTTGTTGAACCTCATACCATTGGCCTTATCCCATCAATCCAGCCTGTCCAGATCCTTCTGCAAAGCCTTTCTACCCTCAAGCAGTTCGACACTCCCACCTAACTTGGTGTCATCTGCAAACTTACTGAGGATGCACTCGATCCCTTCGTCCAGATCATTGATAAAGATATTAAACAGAACTGGCCCCAATACCGAGCCCTGGGGAACACCACTTGTGACCGGCCACCAACTGGATTTAATTCCATTCACCGCCACTTTCTGGGCCCTGCCCTCCAGCCAGTTTTTAACCCAGTGAAGAGTACTCCCATCCAAGCCATGGGCAGCCAGTTTCTCCAGGAGAATGCTGTGGGAAACTGTATCAAAGGCCTTACTAAAGTCCAGGTAAACAACATCCACAGTCTTTCCCTCATCCACCAAGCAGGTCACTTTGTCATAGAAGGAGACCAGGTTAGTCAAGCAGGACCTGCCTTCCATGAACCCATGCTGACTGGGCCTGATCACCTGGTTGTCCTTCATGTCCCACATAATGGCACTCAGGATGATCTGTTCCATGACCTTCCCAGGCACCAAGGTCAGACTGACAGGCCTGTAGTTCCCCGGATCTTCCTTCTGGCCCTTCTTGTGGATGGGCGTCACATTTGCTAACCTCCAGTCAACTGGGACCTCCCTGGTTAGCCAGGACTGCTGATAAATGATGGAAAGTAGCTTGGTGAGCACTTCCACCAGCTCCCTTAATACTCTTTGGTGGATCCCATCCGGCCCCATAGACTTGTGTACGTCCAGGTGTTGGAGCAGGTCCCTCACCATCTCCCTTTGGATTATGGGGGCTTCATTCTGCTCCCCGTCCCTATTTACTAGCTCAGGGGTCTGGGTACTCAGGGAACAACCGACTCTACTACTAAAGACTGAGGCAAAGAAGGCATTAAGTATCTCATCCTTCTCCTCATCCTTTGTCACTATGTTACCGCCTCCATCCGATAAAGGATGGAGGTTCTCCCGAGTCCTCCTTTTATTACTAATATATTTATAGAAACTCTTTTTATTGTTCTTAACATCCAAAGCCAGGTTAAGTTCTAGTTGGGCTTTGGCCTTTCTAATTTTCTCCCTACATAGCCTTACATCTCTGTAGCCTTCCTGAGTAGCCTTCCTGGAACTCTTTTGCCCTTCAGGGCTGCCTCCCAAGGGACTCTGTCAAGCAGGCTCTTGAAAAGACTGGCAGTTCTGTTGACCCCTCCTCCTTGCTTCTCTGAGAATTGAAAACTCTATCATTTTGTGATCACTATGTCCAAGATGGCCTCCAACTGTCACATCCCCCACAAGTCCTTCTCTATTTACAAACAGCAGGGCTCCTTCCCTAGTTGGCTCCCTCACCAGCTGTGTCAGGAAGTTATCCCCAACACACTCCAGGAACCTCCTAGACTGAGGCTGGTCCTATGACTGCACTTTACCAGAAAGTGTTTCCAGTGTGGATGTAATTATATCAACAAAACTGTATTTTGCCCTGGAATGTAATAAGCTATCATGTGGTGCCAACTTTGATCCTTTAGCAAATCAAAATAAAGCAGTAAAACTTTTGTCCCTATAACCACATCTCTATGAGAGATGTCTCTTGTCAGAGCTAGATAGGTTAAGAGTCACAACTCTTCACAGCTCTGACATAGATAGGCTGGTAGAGGTCTTTTTGGGTGCAATTCATCTGGTCTATTCTAGACAACTACTTTAGAATGAGATGAGTAATGAGGTAAAAGTGTCTGTTTCTTGGCATTGACCAAAAGGGATCCTCATGTGTTTAATTTGGATATGGATGTCTGCAATGTAGCAGCTAAATTTATTCTGAGGAGACTCATCCACACCTTTGGATGTTGCCAAGGTCTCCAAGGTTTCAAAACTCACTAATAGACTACAAGATTTGTCTACAGAACAGTATCAGGTGAAGGTTTCCCATACACCTCTACTTTACAGATATAAACTAGCAAACACAGCCAAGCAGACTTATCTCATACAAGACAAAGATTTCTGTAGAGCTATAACATTCAGAAGATCGTTTAGCTAATGAATTTATATAAGCTTTGTTGGTATGAAACATTTCTAGCCAAGGCTGATCCCCTAAGGCATGTTCACTACCTGTAACTCTAGAAGGAAAAACACATGACTTAGCCTGTGGCAGACTACGAGAACAGCTGAGTACACCTGTGTGTGTATTGTAGAACTGCAGAAGGGTTACAGTCTGGGGCAAGATGATACCATCTCCTGCCATCCAGCTTCCTTTCCCCCTTTCCTGTACAGTCTCCACCATCTGATCTCTTTCTCAGAAGGAGCAGAGGGCCTCTCCTCTTTCATCTCTGCTGCAGACAGAGTATTATTCTCCTCATATTCCTTCATATGGTTTCAGTCTAAACTAAGCATCCCCAGGGAAGGTGGAGAAAAAAAGCAGTGTGGACATGAAAAATTCTGAGGAGGTCTGGGCACATTTCCTAGGCTGAGCAGATGAGAAATGCCAATGTGACAATCTTCTGTCATGTGGAAAAAAGTTGCAGACCCAGCTTTGCCTTTTCCTCACCATTAGAGATGTGTAGAAACTCCAGTCTGGAGATAGAAGGACGGTGGGTGCAGGGACCTATATTTCTCACAAACCAGGTGCTGGTAAGGACTCTGACTTAATTAAGAAAAAAGGGATTCTGTGGATCACATAAAATCAGTAAGAATTCCTTGTGAAAATCCTAAATGCTGCAGCAATTAGCTCTGTATGAATCATTTAACTATTTATGTTCAGAAAGATCTGTTAAATAAGCAATAAAACCACTCACATGTAAGCACGTGTATTCAAAGAGAAGGGAAACTGTCTGTCTTTTTTTTCAAATCCAAGAACTAACCCAACTGCCACAAAGCAGATGTGGAAAAAAAAAAAAAGAAAAACAGAAAAAGAAACAGAACATACCAATTTTAAGAGGTTAACAAACCTCTTATTTCTTCCCTGGTGTTTAGTTTGGTTATATCAAGCCAGTGACCACTACTTAAGATGCAGTGACTCTACTCATTGTTTCTAAAGCTTCAATTTGCTATGCAGAATCTCAGCATTTGTTGTTTTCTTAAAAAGGTAAAACTTCAACCAACAGCTGTTAAAACTCCTGACAACAGAAGGCAAAAGCTTGCACATGCAGGGAACCAGAACCTCAAGTGCTACTAACAGCCTCACTCATCTCTGCTGGATGTAACTCAGAAAGTCCTATTAGAAAGTCCATGGGGAGCAGTATTCCTCATCAAACCATTTGTCTGTGAATGGCGCCACACTGGACCGTGATCGTATTTGGGGGATAACCATCTGTTTTCTGACGCTGATCAGCAGAGCTAAGAAAGGCTAAAAGGGAGGAGTGATGTATCTGAAAAGCCTGATGGTATTAACCACCAGGTCCCACAACAAAGAAAGGCCATGGCTGTCTTCATCTAGGAAAGTTCCTAGATTTCACTGAAGCTAAATTCTGTATAGCAACATTTAAAAGTGAGGTCTCTGTTGTTCACAGCTGAATGGGAGGTTACAGCAAACCTGGCTTCATTTATACATGCCTTTGTCAGCATCTGATGGGACTAGAGAGAGAAATCTCTCTGGGTATAAAACCTTTACGCTTCAGAAACTTCAACTAGCACTCATTGTCTTCTTAGCAATCTGTGCTGCTCTGAGTTCATTTAATCCTATAGACATGGGGGCTGCAGGTCAGAGTAACAAAAGATATTTAAGTGGTTAGTTCCTAGCTCTGACAAATTTTACTGTGATCTGAGTGTTGATCCTTTTTTTCAAGATTTGTCCAAGACAGCTAAAAGATCATCTCCAGATTGTCATCAAACATGAGGACTTTATTGAAAGCTCTGCTCACAGACACAAGGTGTCCTCTCTAAGTAGGCTTTTGTACTGTGGATTGCGGACTTGCAGGTTGGGGAACTGCCAGTGGGACCCATCAAATGGTAAGGAGAAGGTCAATGGTACTCTATTAACAGAAAAGAAGAAGAAATTTCAAGCAGGCATTTCAGTCTCATCAGGGATTGTGTTCAAAGACACAAATGATGATTACTTCTCAGCTGGACAGTCCATAAAAAGGAATGTATGCCATCCGAGGACAACTTGAAGCACAGATGGGGGAGGCTTGTAGGGGAAAGCAGAATGAACTGCAATGCAACTGAACTGCTCTCTTTTCTTGAGAGTCACAGAGACCCTGGGGAACACGCAGAACGCTTCCAGAGGAACAGGGCTTTTCCTGTGGACCTATACTTCCCACAGCAATCCCATGACCCCCAGGTAAGCATCAATAGCTTCAGTCTTCCACACAGAAGTGGAGAAGAGAATTTGGACAACAAGATTTAAATCTATATTGTCTTTTCTGCTTCATCACAGCAGTGCTGAATAGATCGATCATTTCATAAACAAATTTTGACTTCTACACTCAGGACATTTGTTAGTGAAAGGACTTAGAATGGAAGAGAGGATGTGGCTGAGAAAGAAATTATGAGTTATTTGAAACCGGTTCAGAAAAGGCAAGTGGGGTGTGCATGAACAGATGCTAAGGGATAATCAAGTACCTTTTCTAACATTTGTGGCAGATAAACTCTGAAGGCTGAAGTGCCACTGCCCTGGTTTGAGGTAAAACAAAAACAATTTCCTTTTCAGTAATTTTACTTCTCAGTTAAGCCTCTTCTAACTAACTCAACTCTCAGAAATTAAAGGCATATTTTTCAGACAGTGTCGGCTTCTAGCAGAGACAAGGCCTGATGTTTATAATTCATACCAAGGAACAGTATGCAGAGAGGCTCTTGCTTACACTTATTGCTATAACAACCAAGGTCAGCAAACTTTATTATATGCCCTGTTGGAGGGTCAGAAGCAGAAGAGTGCAGAGGGGTCGCACCTGCGGGGAGGAGCGGACAGGACAGGTGACCCAAAATTGACCAACAGCATATTCCATCCCATCTGCATTACGCTCAGTATAGAAGCTGAAGGATCAAAGGGATCATCCCTCTTTCTTCAGTGGCCGGCAACCGAGGAGGACTCTGTCTGTTCATCTGCCTTTCATCCAGATCCGTGCATTCCTGAATCCAGTTCCTGAGTTCAGCTTCCATCCATCGCTAAGTCCAGTTGTAGTGGTTTGTCCTCAGATGGCAACAAAGAACCACATGCCGCTCGCTCGGGTCTTCCCAATACAGGAAGGATCAGAAGAAAAAGGCAAAACTCTTGGGTTGAGACAAAGGCAGTTTAACAGAACAGCAGAGGGAACATAAAAAAACCCAACAACAATAACACGGATAGAGAAATATACAAACACAATTACAAAATAGACACTCCCCACCGCTCACCAACCAGACCCAGAGCACCCCAGCCCACTCCAAGCCATAACTTCCTGCCCCCTCCCCTCCTTTTAATCTCAGGGTGGGCGTGGCTCACATGGCATGGAATATTTAACCCTGTCCCCACTGGAACCAGGACATTATCCACCCCTTATTCCATACCATTTTTGCCATGCCCAGATCTTACAGTTTTCGGAACATGACTGGTGTACCCAGCGTGGCTCATGCACACAGTCCATGGTCCGAAGATGTAGATCTTGAGGAAGTTGCTGGGCGCCAGCTGCTGAGGTCAGTTCTGATCCCATCACCACTTTGCTTTACTCAGTTTTTCATCAAAGTCCATCTGTCCTTAATTTGGGTGATTCTTACTGCAGTACAGCCATTAGCAATTATAGTAACAAGGACATACAGTGACAGTGTTACATAGCAATCAAAAACACACAATTTGATTCATTGGCTATTCTCACCCAAAATCAGATCCCCATGAGACACACATCGGACTTCCCCATCCTTCCGCATTACCCAGCAAGTGCACCCAGGTCCTTGGGCAAAAGCAATCCCATGGATGGGTTTGCCTTTGCCTGAGGCAGGACTAACCCAGACTGTCTTCCCTAACATATTCTTCATGTGCACTACAGGGACCTTATCCCCTTCTACGGTACGTGGAAGTTTTGATTGGGCAGGGCCAGCCTGATTGGTAGATCCCCTGGTGTGAACTAGCCAGGTAGCCTTTGCTAAATGTGCATCCCAATGTTTTAAGGTCCCACCACCCATTGCTCTCAGTGTAGTTTTTAACAGTCCATTGTACCGTTCTATCTTCCCAGAGGCTGGTGCGTGATAGGGGATGTGATATACCCACTCAATATCATGCTCTTTGGCCCAGGTTTCTATGAGGCTGTTTCGGAAATGAGTCCCTTTGTCTGACTCAATCCTCTCTGGGGTACCATGTCGCCACAGGACTTGCTTTTCAAGGCCCAGGATAGCAAACCAGGCAGTGGCATGGGGCACAGGGTATGTTTCCAGCCATCCAGTGGTTGCTTCCACCATTGTGAGCACATAGCGCTTGCCTTGACGGGTTCGTGGCAGTGTGATATAATCAATCTGCCAGGCCTCCCCATATTTATATTTCAACCATCATCCTCCATACCAAAGAGGCTTCAACCGCTTGGCTTGCTTGATTGCAGCGCATGTCTCACATTCATGGATGACCTGTGCAATAGTGCCCATGGTCAAGTCCACCCCTCGGTCACGAGCCCATCTATATGTCGCATGTCTTCCTTGGTGGCCTGAGGTCTCATGGGCCCACCGAGCTATGAATAGTTCACCCTTACGTTGCCAGTCCAGATCCACTTGAGCCACTTCAATCCTGGCAGCCCGATCCACCTGCTGGTTGTTCTGATGTTCCTCCGTGGCCCGATTCTTCGGTACGTGGGCATCTACGTGGCGTACTTTCACAACCAGATTCTCTATCCGGGCAGCAATATCTTGCCATAGTTCAGCAGTCCAGATGGGTTTGCCTCTGCGCTGCCAGTTGCCCTGCTTCCACTGTTGTAACCACCCCCACAGAGCATTGGCCACCATCCATGAGTCAGTGTAGAGATAAAGTACTGGCCATTTTTCTCGCTCGGCAATGTCCAAAGCCAGCTGAATGGCTTTCACCTCTGATAACTGGCTCGATTCACCTTGTCCTTCACTGGCTTCTGCAACTTGTCGTGTAGGACTCCACACAGCAGCCTTCCACTTTCGATGCTTTCCCACAATCCGGCAGGACCCACCAGTGAACAGGGCATATTTCTCATTTTCTGGCAGTTTATTACATGGTGGGGCCTCTTCCGCACGCGTCACCTCCTCCTCTGGTGACATTCCAAAATCCTTGCCTTCTGGCCAGTCCCTGATCACTTCCAGAATTCCTGGGCGACTGGGGTTTCCCATTCGAGTTCGCTGTGTGATCAGTGCAATCCACTTGCTCCATGTAGCATCAGTTGCATGATGTGTGGTGGGGACCCTTTCTTTGAACATCCAACCCAGCACCGGCAGTCGAGGTGCTAAGAGGAGCTGCGCTTCTGTACCAACCACCTCCGAAGCAGCTCGAACCCCTTCATATGCTGCCAATATCTCCTTTTCTGTTGGAGTGTAGCGGGCTTCGGATCCTCTGTATCCCCGACTCCAAAACCCTAGGGGTCGACCTCGGGTCTCCCCTGGTGCCTTCTGCCAGAGGCTCCAGGTAGGGCCATTCTCCCTGGCTGCGGTGTAGAGCACGTTTTTAACATCTTGTCCTCCCTGGACTGGCCCCAGGGCCACTGCATGGACTATTTCCTGTTTGATTTGTTCAAAAGCTTGTCGTTGCTCAGGACCCCATTTAAAATCGTTCTTCTTCCGGGTTACTTGATATATCGAGGGCTTACAATTAGACTGTAATCTGGGATATGCATCCTCCAAAAACCCACAATGCCTAAGAAAGCTTGTGTTTCCTTTTTACTCGTTGGTGGAGACATAGCTGCTATTTTGTTGATCACATCCATTGGGATCTGGCAGCGTCCATCTTGCCATTTTATTCCTAAGAACTGGATCTCCTGCGCAGGTCCCTTGACCTTACTTCGTTTTATGGCAAAACCAGCTTTCAGAAGGATTCGGACTATTTTATCCCCTTTCTCAAAAACTTCTGCTGCTGTGTTTCCCCATACGATGATGTCATGAATGTACTGCAGATGTTCTGGAGCTTCACCCCGTTCCAGTGCAGTCTGGATCACTCCATGGGAAATGGTGGGGCTATGTTTCCACCCCTGGGGCAGTCGATTCCAGGTGTACTGGATGCCCCTCCAAGTGAAAGCAAACTGTGGCCTGCACTCTGCTGCCAAAGGGATTGAGAAGAATGCATTCGCTATATCAGTCGTGGCATACCACTTGGCTGCCTTGGACTCCAGTTCATACTGGAGTTCTAGCATGTCCGGCACAGCAGCGCTCAGCGATGGCGTGACTTCATTCAGGCCACAATAGTCTACAGTTAGCCTCCACTCTCCATTGGATTTTCGCACTGGCCATATGGGACTGTTAAAGGGTGAACGAGCCTTGCTGATCATCCCTTGAACCTCTAGTTGACGAATCAGCTTATGGATGGGAATCAGAGTCTCGGTTAGTGTGATATTGCCACCGATGCACCGTTGTGGTAGCAATCGGCACCTGCTGTTCTTCGACCCTCAACAACCCCACAACAGAAGAGTCCTCTGAGATACCAGGAAAGGTAGACAACTGTTGAACTTCCTCCGTCTCCAAGGCAGCTATGCCAAAGGCCCACCGATACCCCTTTGGGTCCTTAAAATACCCTCTCCTGAGGTAATCTATAGCAAGGATGCATGGAGCCTCTGGGCCAGTCACAATGGGATGCTTTTGCCACTCATTCCCAGTTAGGCTCACTTCCGCCTCCAGTACAGTCAACTCTTGGGATCCCCCTGTGACCCCAGAAATACAAATGGGTTCTGCCCCTCTATAGCTTGATGGTATCAGAGTGCACTGTGCTCCTGTGTCCACTAGAGCCTTATACTCCTGTGGGTCTGATGTGCCAGGCCATTGAATCCACACTGTCCAATAAACCCGGTTGTCCCTTTCCTCCACCTGGCTGGAGGCAGGGCCCCTCTAATACTGGTCATAGTATCCATTACTCACTTCTTGCAGAAATGACTTGGAGGTTCCTTCAAGAGGATCAGAAGCAATATCAGGCCTTCTGCTCTGTCTGGGGAGCTGCCCACTGGAAACTGGGGAGGCACTTTTCCTGGAGGGATCCCCTTTTGTGGTTGTCCTTCCTTGCAGCTCCTGTACCCGTGTCCACAGGATCCAAGTAGTTTGTCCATCCCACTTCCTCATGTCCTCTCCATGGTCTCGCAGGTAGAACCACAGGGTACCTCGTGGTGTGTACCCTCTGTACTCTCTCTCTTGAGTGGGGAAATGCCTGCTCCTAATAGCTGAGATGCTGGCCCTTACAGGTGGGGAGTAGGACATATTCTCTTCAAGTTGCTGGACCTTCCGGACAGTTTCTCCACAGCTGAGACAAGGGGGGAAGAGAGGCTTTCTTCATATCGCCGGAGCCGGCCAGCCACCTCATCCACCGTTGGTCCCTCTTTGCCTTTCCATTCCATTACTGCCAGTGAGTTGGCATATGACGATGGTGCGCTCCGTACAAACTTCCGCCACATGGACCTTGTGCAGTGCACCTCATCAGGGTCCGTGGGTAAGTCTGCATTGTCCAAGTCATAATAAATCATCTCCCGCACAGCTAATTCTCTCAGGTACTGGATACCTCTTTCCATGGTGGTCCACTTGCTTGGTTGACATACAACATCTTCACTGAAGGGGTACCTCTCCCTCACGCCTGACAGGAGTCGTTTCCAGAGGCTGAGGGCTTGGGTCTTCTTTCCAATTGCCTTGTCAATGCCGCCTTCCCTAGACAGGAATCCCAGCTGCCTGGCTTCCCTACCCTCTAATTCCAGGCTACTGGCCCCATTATCCCAACACCAAAGCAGCCAGGTGACAATGTGCTCGCCTGAAAGTCAGCTAAAATCTTTTTGCATATCCCGCAGCTCACTCAGGGATAGGGATCGGGTAATTATCTCTGGTTCTGCCCCTTCCTCCTGTCCTCGTGATGGCCCTGGTTCATCGTCATCTCTTACTATGCGAACTGATTTCTTTGTGTACTACTTCTTTTGTATGGGGGCAACAGATACTGGCACAGGTTGGTTCCCTGGTTCAGCGGCAGTGGCTATCAAAGGGGTTGAAGTAGCCGCAGTGCCTGTCGCAGGGGTTGGAGTAGCCGCAGTGCCCGTCGCAGGGGCCACAGCTGCGGCAGCGCCCGCCGCAGGGGCCGCAGCAGCCGCAGCGCCTGTCGGTCTGGACTCTATCTCTTTCTCCTGAGGGTGCTGCATAACACTGAGCAGTGCCTGGTAGATACCGGCCAGGGCCCAGCACAGTGCGGTGAGTTGTGCCTCTCTGGAATAGCCACAGCATTTTCCCTTCAGATATTCTACTACTCTGTCAGGGTCCTGTAATTGTTCAGGGGTGAAGTCCCAGACCATTGGAGGTGAGAAGTTCTCTAAATACCTGCCCATGTTCTCCCACATGCCATGCCACCCCTGACTGTCCAGCCTTGGAGCAGATCTCTGGGTGGCAGTCTTAAATAGTTGTTTAACCCTAAACGAGACCTGGAACATATTCAGCAGACATAACACTAGGAACATGCTGGTTTGAGCAGCCCAAGGATATTCAAAATTCTCAAAAGCTGTCATACCTGACTCAAAGGAGAAAAGGGAGGCAAAAGAGCTGGGGAAAGTGTCCCCCCCTGTTTCCCCCATAGACTGGGTGTAATTATTAATGAATTCTGAGAGGTGGTGCCCAATGTACGGACAGGACAGCAATACCACATAAACGCCCCAAAATAACCGTCTAACAAGTGATGTTATCATATCATAAGCTGATATTGCACAGGACAGTAAAATGATAATCCTCATCCCCCTCCCAGAAGTAACAAATATCATCACAGGGAGTGCATAAAACACATAAGAGTTTACATAACAGCCATGAGAACAAACCAAGCAACATAGTGACCAGCGACTATTTACCTAACAAATTCATTTGTTCAAGCTCTAGTTGGATTCTGTCCTTGTCTCAACCCTCGAGCCCCACATTGGGCGCCAAAAAGGACTGTCATGGTTTGGCCTCAGACGGCAACAAAGAACCACGTGCTGCTCGCTCGGGTCTTCTCAATACGGGACGAATCAAAAGAAAAAGGCAAAACTCTTGGGTTGAGACAAAGGCAGTTTAACAGAACAGCAAAGGGAACAAGAAAACAACAACAATAACACGGACAGAGGAATATACAAACGCGATTACAGAACCGCCACTCACCAACTGGACCCGGGACACCCCAGCCCGCTCCAAACCCAACTTCCTGCCCCCTCCCCTCCTTTTAATCTCAGGGTGGGCGTGGCTCACATGGCATGGAATACTTAACCCTGTCCCCGCCGGAACCAGGACATGTCTATAACCTTATTCAAAGCATTTTGCCATTACCAGCTTTCAGTTATCATACTTAATGGTATGAGTTGGATATATACCTCTGAAATAAGGTCTTGATTTTTTCCAGTTCTTGTCTCTTCTATAGTTTTGGAATTTGCAATGTTAATGCAACATCATCATAAGTGACAGCTGACAATGTTTTCAAATTTGAGTCCTTAAAATACAGCTTCTAATCCATATAAAATACCTGAATAAGCAGTTTATTGAATACTGCTACATAGCAAGCTTATGTTCATCTAGAGTACAAAGATCATGGGTTCCATTTGTAAAAAGTACACTTTTAGCTCTCAGGAGGGTTGCAGAGATTAACTTGAAAACCTGACCAAAATTCTACCTGGGAAGCTCAAAAAGCAGATGGCAAAAATAAAGAACTTTTAGAACTAGATAGTGTTTCATCTCATATGCTTTTTAGAAAAATAAGTATTTTGGGAGCCTGGCAGAATTTTAAATTCTTGGAGTCTGGCAATACTAGGGGAAAAACATTTGCACACTGATTTCAGACAGAAAGACAAACAGTATATCCTAACATAAAGGTTTATGGAAAAGCAGCCCACGTCAAAGCTTTCTAAGCTAGACATCTCAGAGTGCATTTAGGCAGTCAGAGAGTACAGCTGGAAGCAGGACCTTGCAGAAGGGTGAGGGCTGTACACTAACCCACCTTCTCCGTAGAATTTCAATTACTGCATAAATTTTCTGAGCTAATTCTGCTGTCTCGTTGTACAAATAACAGTATGCCAGCTTCTTTGGGCTACTGAAGAGGCATATAGAAGTGATGACAAAAAGTCCTGAAAGAGACAATGGAAGTAGCAAGCCTCTGAGAGAAAATTCAGTGAAGATTTATATTTCATAAATAATGCAGTAGGGAGTGTTTGATTTCAGAATCACCCTTTTATTTAGCAGTAACTAAAGTTCTTGATTAAATGTAGTCTTGGGTACCTACATGTTTGCATCCTGATTCCTGATTTGATTCTTTAATCCACAAAGTACATAAACTATATAAGCAGCCCTTTCTCTCCTATCCCAGTCTATCCACACGTTACACTTAGGACAACTAAAGTTCCAATCAAAAGTTACCTGCAGTTTTCGACTACACCATATACACTCTGACACAAAAACAGGGAAGGTACATTCAAATGCACTTCGGGCACTATTCACAACTATTCACAACTACTTTACAGCAACACAGAACAAACTGACAGTATTATCGCTCTGCTATCTTCTCAATTTACACTTCCATGTTAGGATGCCTAACAGAATAATGACAGAGTTAATAAGGTTATATGGGTCTTGGACCCTGCATTCACTTTGTTCATCTCTGGTTGCACCCCTCGTGGGATAACACGGAACTGCGGATCAGAACTCCGCACTCACTTTGCAGCTATGCCCCATCTCTCTCAGTTCATTCACACACAAGTCATGACTCAGTCCACACACACATAAGTACCAAATCCAAATCAATTTTCAGTAAACAATTCCTTATATCTGAGTTCAATACCAATAAATCAGTACCACCACAAAGTACGTTATTACAGAAGTACGTAGCTTACCCCCGGGCCCATACCAACGTACTAAATACCACAGTACAATACTAACAGGGAGCGTGCACAAAACCAAAAGTACAAACAAACACTTATGTAAGTTCTGTACTAATACCAAATGTATACCCTCAGACACTAGTAGCCTGGTATACGGTGCCCTGCGTAAGACGTCTCTTATGACTTATGGGAACCCCCTATTGACTGGTCCCTTAACCCAGAATGCGTTTTACCTATTGTTGCGTGGAAAGGGGCAAAGCGGTTTTGGCAGAAGATAAACCCCCTTGCGTTCTAACACTCCTCACCAAAGTGGGAGGCTAGGTGCGGCTGGGTTTAAATTCTGAGTGATGCCCAATTCAGCACTATCAGTCCAATTGCGTTTAATATGTATTAAACTATTATGATTTGGATACACTAATAGTGGACTGCACCTTCAGTCTAGTCGTGCTCATGAACTAGCACGGCCACTCTCGAGTCTTTGGTCGCGTTCAGTGAGAAACCAAAACGACTAGCTACTTAAACAGTGCAGTTTATTTAAACAACAGATCGAGAGGTTCTTAGGATTGCCGGTGATAAATACACTGTCTGCAAAGCACGTGCAAATGAAAGTATTATTATGTATATCAAACGCGCGATGAAGTTATAAACGATACAGCCTGGCTATAAATGTAGGAAAGAGATTCTCTAGAGAAATTCCTAAGTTTCCTGAGAAAGCACTCGGTATAATCTAAGTCTTACCCAAAGGCGTCCCTATGGGGGGGGAAGAAAGGCTCAGCCCATCGACTGATCCCAGAAGTCAGTGATGGAGTTCTCCTTGACTTGTTCGCGATGGTGTCTTCCCTGGGTATCCCCCTCTCTCGGGCTATTTTTATACTATTTGTTATCTTCAAGGTGGAGTTTGAGTGACTTTAGTCATACATACTTTAATTATGATTGGTGTAAAATTCTCTCACTTCACATTTAAAGGTATAGTTTACGAAAAATTCAGAGCGCAGACTCAAGAAGGAGTGGTTGCACCTTGGAGGCGGATAGCCTTTGGGATGGAGGTGTATTTTGGTATTATAATGACATTATAATGAGCAAAGTTCGCACAAAGGACAGCATTTCATCAAAATTTGACAAAATGTTGGCTCCGAGTATTGAGCAGGCAGCTAATTGGCAGCTTATCTGTTTCATGGTATCGTCCCGTCCCCGTATCTGCTATACATCATAAGGTAAAGCCGCGGAATAATTGCATCCCGCCCCGTACCTCATGTAGCTTCACAAGGATCCTTATCAGGGAACTGCGGATGTTGCATTCTTCATGCCAGCTGCAGCTGTTTTCTACCTCAGAGGCCTCTTGATTTTATACTTTTCCTTAATGTGTGAACAATGCTGTACTTTTGTATTTTTAGCCAATTTAGTAATTATTCCACACCTACATACCAAAAATTTAAAGACTACCTTATTAGATGGTCCTTGTCTGCTCCTGCAGCGATCTGATTGAGGTGAGGAGTCCCTCCGGGAAATTCCCGGGGGTACCCTAGGGAGTCCTGTTCTCAGCGGGTCCTGCAGCCGAGCAGAGCAGGTCCCATCTGGGATGCCAGAACTGATGCAGTGAAATGACGAATTAAGACTCAGTAGCCTCGGTGACTATTAAGCAGGTATTCCTTATTGCAGCGCCGGGCGCACAGGGGATTGCTCCACCTAATGTGCGCGCCGACTGATTTAGATGTACAGTTTAAATACATACTATGTATGCATATTCACTAGTTTTCCAAGAAATGATTACCTATTCATTAACTCATTATTACAGGTTACTGCCCACTCCCGCATGCGCACTAGAGTCTCTTGGTGGTCTTCAGAGACATCTGGTGGTCGTTTACTTCCTCCACTCCTCTTCACCGTTGTGACTTCTGGGTGAACTGCAGGCCTCTGCTCCTTTATTCTTGCTGGCGCATCAAAAGTGTTAGCTTTGACTAGTCTCTGCATTCCTCAGTAATCCTGGGCCCCTTGTTTTGAGAGATAAGCTTCTACTACAAGGTTATATTGTCCTAAAGCATTCTTTCTTAAAAAATAGGAGATAAGTTCTGACATTTAGTACTACAACTGTTGCATCTGCTCTTTGTACAGCCTTAAGGCACCCAGTCTCCTAAATTAAGCTCCTACTTCAATTAGTTTACAGCTTTAATATATCAAACCAACCCTACTTCAATCCCGAGTTTTTGCATTTGCCTTAATATTTATTCACTTCTTTCACAGGCATGCAACAAAGAAACTTTAGAACAAAACCCTACAAATTACCAAGCCTATACATCACTAATCTTTCATCTTTCTGATTTCAACAGCAAAAGACAGAAACAAATCCTATCCACCTTCACTACTCTCCCTTATTGTAAAACTATTTGGGGATATTTTGTTTGGAATGTGAGAAAAAGAAAATCAAATGCTGTTTATACCAGTCTAATCACAACTGGCTATAAAGTAGTAAAGAAGAGAATGCTGATGTTGTGTACAATTTGCAAGAACAAGTCCAGCAGACATAAGACTATGCAGTGGCTGGGGATGCCAGCGTGTAGCCTGTGTGCTTTCCCCAGCAGCCTGTTCTGCTGCCCTTCTGGCTAATCTCTGTAATGCAGCAGCTAAAACCAATAGGTACCACTTCTAGCAAGAAGAAAAATAATTTTCTTTCTTGATTTTATCTCCTAGGAAGCCTTGCATGTAGCTTCTTCAACTCAAGGTGTACAAAAAAGGGTTTTAGCTTTCATTTCATTTGCAGGCCTTACAATTCATCCCTAGTACTTTAATGCCTAACACTTCAGAAACAGTATGATCCAGTGAGCAGAGGAATCAGGAGACCTGGATTCTAATAATAGTCTTGCTAAATCTTGTACATTATGTAGCCTTCCTGAGTAAGAACCTGTTTCCTGTGGATGGCTTTAAATATAGACTTTCCCCACAAAGAAATTTCAGTGTTCCTCTAAATTAATGTGTTTATGTGCATTACCCATGCATTAGTTTCCTTAACAGTTCTTAAAAACTAATAAAAAATTAAAAAAACCAACACCTTCACCGTGTCTTGAACTTATGCATTCATTACTTGCAGTACCATAGGCAGAATTATGGGCAAGTTGAACACAGAATTGCAGCCAGCTTTTATTTCAGGGGTAGGAGCACATCTGCCTATTACAGGATGCAGAAGGCATAGGAAAGGCATGGGAAAGGACTAATTTCTCCACCTCCCACCTGAGAAATCATGAGACAATTAGTGAGGTATTGATAATAATACAAACTGGAGAGACTAATTTTAGCTTGGAGAGCCAGTATCCCTCAACTATTGATAGTGATCCTTTCTTGCGTCCAAAACACAAATGAGTTTTAGAAAAGTACTAAGCTGCATTAGTCTGAAGAAAAAAAATCAAATTCAGTACTGGTGCTAACACTTTGCCATTACTTCCCAAACTCACTCATTCCGTAGTAAGCACAGACAGATTCTTCAGAGTACAATTCACATCACCTACATCAGGCTCCCACTCTAAATGATACTCTAGAGGAGTCTATTTTTCTGTTGACTGTAAGGGAAACCTAGATGCTTGGTCCTCTTGGGCTTTGTGAATATACCTACAGTGCTTCTCTTTCTTAAATGCAAGCTGCTGATTTCAAGTAAGCATGGGATGCACTGTAGCCTACTTCCCGGTGTATTAATACATCATTTCATTCCTAAGAGGACTTGTCTCTACTATGGAGGCATTTGGCAAAGCGATGTGAAGAACTTAGTGCTAATGTTATGTTCTTCCTTTGGAAATGATGCTGGAAATGATCACCAGGAATGCCATGTTCAGGCCTGTCAATTAAATATTACATACATGGATGGGAACCAAATAAACATGCCAACTGTGCTAATGTTATAATGTTCTGTTTCCAAAAAAGCAAAAACCTTATCTTTATTTTGATAAAGTTCTCTTCACAAATGATTAAATGAATATATTAAACATGCATCACTTTCAGCAAAACACACTTAGTGTGGCATCAGTAGTCCTCTTTCTGTCAATACACTTTTTTGGAAGTGTACTGTGGAAGCTCACTCCTTTGCTGGTTAGATACTTTCTAATCTCCAGCTCAAAGACACTCAGGACTAGTTTATACTCACTTCTTAATGTCCAGTGTCTCTTCCAGTATACACTTAGAACTAGTGATGCCAAATGCACCTTGATCAATTTACAAAAAGGTGTATATAATTTGCTCTGTGGACTCAGTGGCTTGGCAGGCTCTTCCACTCCAGTGCTTCTAATTTGAACCAAGATTGACATATCTAATAATTTTGCTGAGTGATAGGAGATGAATTGCCATGCTAACTCCTGTGTCTAATAGCTATTTGGCTTTTTTCATCATAATTTTAGACTAACCTCTTAAATATCTGGAAGCAGCTTTTTTGCTTGCTTTTGCCCTTCTCCATTGTGTTTGGATGTGTCTGTTATAAACCTATTTTGTCTGGGCATAACCATTGCCAGTGACAACAAGATATGGAAAGCTAAGAAGAAAATGTTCTCATTTATTTCCTTGGCAAAGCATCAGAAATGTTCATAGTGTATTTACAGATTATTTCCCATTTCCTACTTTTCCCTCACCTCTATGGCCTCAGTCACCTTTGAAATGATCTGATGCCCTGGCAAATGAAAGAGAGGGTCTGTAGACATCTGGCATTTTCTACAAATTGACACCATTAATGCCCATATGCTCTATATATGAAAGTGCACACCCCTGCATATGCTAATGAAGATTATAGAGATCATGCTAAACATGTATGACTATGGCACTTGTCTCTCCACCCAAATCATGCTACATGTCACCTGAGGAAAGGAGAAATCTGAGATGAAACTACTCCGTAGCAAGTGGGGCGTGCCATGTTAATTCGGCAAATATAAAAGGGGAAAATAAGTGCCCCTAGACAAACAAAGAAGATTGTGCCTGGGAAGATTTTTCCCTGAAGAGATTTTTCCCTGGGGATACACAGAAGAGGCTGTGCTCTTACAGCAGCAACCCCAGTCAACTGGACCGGTGATCTCTTTATCTCTCTCTTGATCTCCCTTTGTTTCCTTTCTTTTCCTTTTCTCGTTTCTTTCAAAGAAGTATTAAGTACCGCTTGCCATAATCTGTTGTATACCTGTTGCTAAGTAACACAATGCCATAATTTGTTATATTCCTAACCAATTATCGTGGACTTAGTTAAGACCTATACTAATCATTTTGGGAAAGTAATAAATGTTTGTATACGGACCTTGAGATTTATCTCACCTTAGCCACGCTGTTGGGGAGTTACGAATCTGAGTCACTTACCCCCCCCCCCCCTTCCTGAGAGTGGGACTTGACATGCTCTGATAAACACAAAGAACAGGTTATCCGCGCTAAATTCTGACTTTTATTTTGGCAAAGTGCTGGAAAGTGGAAAATTTGCATGCTACAATCAGATAAAGAGTGAAATGAAACTTGAAAGTTAATCAGTGTGTGAATCGCTGAGAATTTCCCATAGAATCTTCACTTTTCAAAGTACCACCAAAGCCTCAGGGGAAACTACTGAAAGATAAGATACACTGACATTTCAACTAATTCAGATCAATTCTTAAAAGAACATGCAGAAACCATACAAACTTTTATGTTTCAAAGGAAATGAAAGGGAAAAGGGAAAAAAAGGGAAAAGGGAAAAAAAGGGAAAAGGGAAAAAAAGGGAAAAGGGAAAAAAAGGGAAAAGGGAAAAAAAGGGAAAAGGGAAAAAAAGGGAAAAGGGAAAAAAAGGGAAAAGGGAAAAGAAAGGAGAGTTCATTGTTTTTGACTTCTAAACCAAAGCCCTCTCCATGGCCATAAACCCTACTAAGATTTATATCTATTCTTTGAAAACATGTCTAGAAAACTGAAAAGTAGTCACATACTCTGAGCCAAATCCAATTATATCTAGAAGATGACAATACCAAACTTTCACACAAGGTAATTCCCTCTCTGGAAGGACTGTTTGGGCTGCCTTTCTGGTAATTTTGGCCCTTCTTGTCTACAGAGAAATGGCATGATCTTGAGACTGAAACAAAGAATTCATAAATATAGAATGACAGTGCCACTGCACAGGCCCTTTTTCTCATCCTCCTAAAATATTTTAACTTCTTGGTTTTCTCTTTAATTATTGCTTGATGGAAATGGAAAAAAATAATGCTTACACTCTCCTTTTAACTTGTTTTTATCATGATCAAAAGACATACACTTGATCACTCTTTCTGTTGCTCTACAATTCAGAGATGGTAGCTCTGTAACAGATTGTTCCATAAAGCTGTTTTGTGCAAAGAAACTACATTTGCTTCATGTAGCAGGAAATCAGATAGCTAAAAGAGATAAATCAAGCAATTAGTTCAGCCACTCTAAACCTCATTTGAACAGGGACCAACCATACTAGCTTAATGTTGGAAAAATAAAAGACACTTAAGAAGAATAACCCACAATAGAATATAGGTTTACTTCAGTCTTTAATAATATTTGAGTATGCTGTGAATGATGTAAGTATAAGAAAGAAAAAAAACACACAGAAACTACAAGTGGAAATCAAACCTCATCTGCCAGACTGCATTTTCACATCTTGGAAAAATACATGTTTGTGATTATAATTTTGGATGAGATATGCTTAAAAATAGACATTGTTTGACTATCTCACCAACCTTGAAAAAGTAGAATTTATAGGGGGTTTTATAGCTACTTGTCGTCTCTTTTTATCCTAAGGCTCTGATTTCTGAATACTTTTATTCAATTATGTTTAACAATAATTCAATTTGTACTGAAAAATCATATAAAAAACCCAAGAAGCTGTTCTCTGATATGTGTCAAGTACATATTTTTTTATATCTGGACTTTCCTTTCTTTAGATTTTATTTTAATGTTGTACCACCATTTTGTTTCCACAGCTATTTAACAACGTCACTGAATTCAACACCTGTCAGATGTCAAATACAATAGTGACCAATCTGTATTTGTCATCCTTTACTAGCAAAATTTGCTCTCCAAAGCCAATACATACTAAACATGACTTCAGTATCTCAATAAGCATGTGTAAATAAATGGCAAATACCACATAAACATTCCCAGTACATGTATGTACCATGCAGAACTAGGCATCTTAAACAGCATCCTAATTATTGCTGTTCTCCAATCAGAAAACTGAAAGACATTCTTACTGAAGGGCTTCTTTCCAGAGCACCTCTTTGGTTGAAAGGTTTCAGCGTATGACATCCGAGCAATTGCTCTGCAAAAGATTTATCAGTCTCTGTCCAAAGTCAAACAAACCCAACTCCATAACAACCTAACTTAAGATTTCAGATTTCTTTTCAAACAGGCATATTGAAGAGGATGCGGATCTTCCCTTCAAGCTGAAATTCTATTACTGCCAGAGTATGAAAAATATTAGCTAACAGAGCTGCAGTTCATAACTTAAATCACAGCAGACTGCAAAAGTGTTCTTTGCATTGTATAAAATAAGCAGGATTTATTGTTACCAATCCACTGGTAACATGACTGTTCTATTAAAAAAGTCATGTGTTCGAGTGTATAGTCTAGAGCCCCCAGAGCTCCTGCATGAGATTATAAAATAGGACCTAATAAATAACTGAAGTATGGTATGCCAGTGTAAATTGTTTTGAAACAACTACTGCTAAAAACTGTGCATAATGTAACTTGTATCTGTATATCATCTGTTTCTCCAGTGCTAAGGGGCATTATATTTTTTCCATATATAAAAACTGCTGAAAAGTGGCCACCTCTTTGCTACCCCCGATTCCAGCAATAAGTCATCTTTCCCTGGTGCAGATGGATAACTTTTTATTGAATAAACAGGTGGAGATATTGTGCCAACTTCCTGCGCATCCGGGTAGGACCTCGTTACATCTCATCACCTATCAACTTACATACTTTCACTCCCAGGGGAGCTGTGACCAACGCTCAAAGGGCAGTATCTGTAAAAGACTGTTCAGTTCTCCCCTATGAGACCCGAAACACACCCGCGGCCATTGTGGCGAGGTGGTGGCCACCGCAGGGCCGTGCCGCCCAGCCTCCCGCTCGCGTTGCCCCTCGGCCCGAGGAGCCGCACTGCGCGGGGGACGGGGCGGCCCCACCGCACCCCTGCTCCGCGACGGGATGCGGTTGCCCTCTCACAGGGACGCGAGCCACCCCCCCCGGGCCCCCTCACACACACCGCGGGGTCGCCTCACGCACCACCCGGGCCCCCTCACTCAATGGGCGTCCTCACCCGCCCCTCCCTCACACTTCCCGGCCACCAGCGGGAGAGCCCGGCCCGGCGACCCTGCCATGCCTGTGCAGGGCGGAGGGGCTCCTACCCCGTCCCGCGGGCGCCGGGGCGCCCACCTTTGGGCCGCGCTGCGCCCGCCGCCCCCCTCGCCGCTCAACTCGGCTCGGCTCGGCTCCAGCCTAAGGACCGACCTGCATGAGTGCTTCATGCCTCATCGCCGGGCGCGACCCGCTGCTCGCTCCGCTACCGCTCGCCCGCGCACACCAACCGCCACCGCCCACCCGGGCTCTGCTGACAAACCCGCATCGCGATCAGCACCAGAGCTATCCTCGCTCCTCCCCCGGCACCGCCCCTCCCTTTCGCGCACCCTCGTGAGCCAGGGCGGGGAAGAAAGACTACAACTCTCGGGATGCTCTGCGTTCGGCGGCCTAGTTCACGTGGCGGCAGGAAGAGTGTGGCGTTTTGCAAACTCTTCTTGGGGTAGCGGAGAGACGACGGAGCTGGGGAAAGGCTGGGTGGCACGGGGCGTAGCGTGGCGTGTCCGCGCTGAGACGGAAAGTAGGGATGGAGCTAGCGGAGCTGGGCGCTACCGGTTTGGCGGATGCGCTGCCCTCCGAGGCCCCACCGACCCGGCTCAGCCCGAGCGCCGGCAGCCGCAGAGGAGCAGCGTCGGGGAAACGAGGGGGGCGGCGGGCCCCGGGCAGGGCAGGGAGTAGCTTCCACGCGGGCTGCGGGGAGTCGCCCGGCGACGCGGGAGTCGCAGGGTGGGGCAGACACCACTCTCCTGTGCCGTGCCACTGCACCGCGCCCCCTGCAGGATCGGTCGGGAAGTGTCTGTGTTGCGCTGCTATTTCACGTCCCTTTATCCCTGTACGCTCAGCCGAGCTGGTCCCTCGCCGGGGTGCGGCGCCGCTCCGCCCCGCCGGCAGGGGCCGCCCGCACGCCCGCCCCACTGCTGGCCTCGCGCCAGCCCGGGCCTCGCTGCCGGACGGGCCACGCCACCGAGCGCGGGCAGCCTAGCGGGAGCTGGCGTGGAGGCCGGCCCGAGAGGATTAAATGTTTTAAGTAGATTTACTGCAGATAATGTATTAGAAATTACAGGACTTAAATGATGCTGGGCTCACGAATTTATCCCAAGACAAAGAACTTCCACATCTTTATATTATATTGGCATTTATCTTAGCATTGAAATCTCTAAGCAATCTGTCACCTAAAGCCTCCATACATGGAACTATCCATAGAACATAAAGCAGGATTACTACTTAGATTGTCATATGCCCTTCTTTAAAGTATTGGATTTATATTTTTTTTAAACTAAAAACGTTAAGGGAAACTATCTCTGCATAAGCAATACTTTTCTGTTCCTTTGTTTAATTTTTAAAAGACATAAAAACTCAAGAAGTAATGCTGAGATTTTGCTTTGTGTGTTGGTTGAAGAGATGATACTATTTTTTAATTCCCCAGGTTTTGTTTATTATTTATTTTCTGGCAGTGACTTTATCCTTTTCTTTCTGTCTTCTTCAGAGACTTTTGAAGATGATATGGAAACATTTTGTACCACAAGCATTCTAGTCCAGTGGTATGCTGTGATAATACTCCTGAATACTCTTGTTTGCAAAGCACTGTTTTCATGGGGTAGGAATTTCTGTTGATTACTAATCACTGGGTTACAATGTGTTAACATTTTTGGAACATGGTGTGCTTGAAGCTCTCTTTTGTACATAATTACTATGAACTAGGTATTTTCACCAGGGACCCAGTTTAGTAAAACATTGTCCTGGTTCCGGCAGGGACAGGGTTAAATATTCCATGCCATGTGAGCCACGCCCACCCTGAGATTAAAAGGAGGGAGGGGGCGAGCAGTCGGGTTCGGAGTGGGCTGGCGCGTCCCGGGGCCGGACCGGCGGGGAGCGGCGGTTCCGTATTCGCGTCTGTATATTTCTCTGTCGGTGGTGGTGTTGTTGTTTTCTTGTTCCCTTTGCTGTTCTGTTAAACTGCCTTTGTCTCAACCCAAGAGTTTTGCCTTTTTCTTTTGATCCTTCCCGTACCGGGAAGTGCTGAGCGAGCGACACGTGGTTCTTTGTTGCCATCTGAGGCCAAACCACGACAGTCCTTATTTGGCGCCCAACGTGGGGCTCGAAGGGTTGAGACAAGAACAGAATCCAACTAGAGCTTGAAAAAACTAATTTGTTAAGTAAATAGTCACTGGTCACTATGTTGCTTAGTTTGTTCTCATGGCTGTGTTATGTAAATTCCTATGTGTCTTATGCACTCCCTGTGATGATATTTGTTACTTCTGGGAGGGGGATGAGGATTATCATTTTGCTGTCCTGTGCAATATCGGCTTATGATATGATAACATCACTTGTTAGACGGTTATTTTGGGGTGTTTATGTGGTATTGCTGTCCTGTCCGTACATTGGGCACCACCTCTCAGAATTCATTAATAATTACACCCAGTCTATGGGGGAAACAGGGGGGGACACTTTCCCCAGCTCTTTTGCCTCCCTTTTCTCCTTTGAGTCAGGTATGACAGCTTTTGAGAATTTTGAATATCCTTGGGCTGCTCAAACCAGCATGTTCCTAGTGTTATGTCTGCTGAATATGTTCCAGGTCTCGTTTAGGGTTAAACAACTATTTAAGACTGCCACCCAGAGATCTGCTCCAAGGCTGGACAGTCAGGGGTGGCATGGCATGTGGGAGAACATGGGCAGGTCCTTAGAGAACTTCTCACCTCCAATGGTCTGGGACTTCACCCCTGAACAATTACAGGAGTTGCAAGGAAGGACAACCACAAAAGAGGATCCCTCCAGGAAAAGTGCCGCCCCAGTTTCCAGTGGGCAGTTCCCCAGACAGAGCATAAGGCCTGATCTTGCTTCTGATCCTCTTGAAGGAACCTCCAAGTCATTTCTGCAAGAAGTGAGTAATGGATACTATGACCAATATTAGAGGGGCCCTGCCTCCAGCCAGGTGGAGGAAAGGGACAACCGGGTTTATTGGACAGTGTGGATTTGATGGCCTGGCACATCAGACCCACAGGAGTATAAGGCTCTAGGGGACACAGGAGCACAGTGCACTCTGATACCATCAAGCTATAGAGGGGCAGAACCCATTTGTATTTCTGGGGTCACAGGGGGATCCCAAGAGTTGACTGTACTGGAGGCTGAAGTGAGCCTAACTGGGAATGAGTGGCAAAAGCATCCCATTGTGACTGGCCCAGAGGCTCCATGCATCCTTGGTATAGATTACCTCAGGAGAGGGTATTATAAGGACCCAAAGGGGTATCGGTGGGCCTTTGGCATAGCTGCCTTGGAGGCGGAGGAAGTTCAACAGTTGTCCACCTTGCCTGGTCTCTCGGAGGACTCTTCTGTTGTGGGGTTGTTGAGGGTCGAAGAACAGCAGGTGCCGATTGCTACCACAATGGTGCATCGGTGGCAATATCGCACTAACCGAGACTCTCTGATTCCCATCCATAAGCTGATTCGTCAACTAGAGGTTCAAGGAGTGATCAGTAAGACTCGCTCGCCTTTTAACAGTCCTATATGGCCGGTGCGAAAATCCAATGGAGAGTGGAGGCTAACTGTAGACTATCGTGGCCTGAATGAAGTCACGCCACCGCTGAGCGCTGCTGTGCCGGATATGCTAGAACTGCAGTATGAACTGGAGTCCAAGGCAGCCAAGTGGTATGCCACGATTGATATAGCAAATGCATTTTTCTCAATCCCTTTGGCAGCAGAGTGCAGGGCACAGTTTGCTTTCACTTGGAGGGGCATCCAGTACACCTGGAATCGACTGCCCCAGGGGTGGAAACACAGCCCCACCATTTGCCATGGACTGATCCAGACTGCACTGGAACAGGGTGAAGCTCCAGAACATCTGCAGTACATTGATGACATCATTGTATGGGGAAACACAGCCGAA
The DNA here is from genome assembly GCA_947846985.1 of Fratercula arctica. Classification (NCBI taxonomy): domain Eukaryota; kingdom Metazoa; phylum Chordata; class Aves; order Charadriiformes; family Alcidae; genus Fratercula; species Fratercula arctica. The sequence goes on along the minus strand of CANTUZ010000025.1, from coordinate 20,681,050 downwards.
GAAGTTTTTGAGAAAGGGGATAAAATAGTCCGAATCCTTCTGAAAGCTGGTTTTGCCATAAAACGAAGTAAGGTCAAGGGACCTGCACAGGAGATCCAGTTCTTAGGAATAAAATGGCAAGATGGATGCCGCCAAATCCCAATGGATGTGATCAACAAAATAGCAGCTATGTCTCCAGCAACTAGCAAAAAGGAAACACAAGCTTTCTTAGGCATTGTGGGTTTTTGGAGGATGCATATCCCAGATTACAGTCTGATTGTAAGCCCTCTGTATCAAGTAACCCGGAAGAAGAATGATTTTAAATGGGGTCCTGAGCAACGACAAGCTTTTGAACAAATCAAACAGGAAATAGTCCATGCAGTGGCCCTGGGGCCAGTCCGGGCAGGACAAGATGTGAAAAACGTGCTCTACACCGCAGCCGGGGAGAATGGCCCTACCTGGAGCCTCTGGCAGAAGGCACCGGGGGAGACCCAAGGTCGACCCCTAGGGTTTTGGAGTCGGGGATACAGAGCATCCGAAGCGCGCTACACTCCAACAGAAAAGGAGATATTGGCAGCATATGAAGGGGTTCGAGCTGCTTCGGAGGTGGTTGGTACAGAAGCGCAGCTCCTCTTAGCACCTCAACTGCTGGTGCTGGGTTGGATGTTCAAAGAAAGGGTCCCCACCACACATCACGCAACTGATGCTACATGGAGGAAGTGGATTGCACTGATCACACAGCGAACTCGAATGGGAAACCCCAGTCGCCCAGGAATTCTGGAAGTGATCAGGGACTGGCCAGAAGGCAAGGATTTTGGAATGTCACCAGAGGAGGAGGTGACGCGTGCGGAAGAGGCCCCACCATATAATAAACTGCCAGAAAATGAGAAGCAATATGCCCTGTTCACTGATGGGTCCTGCCGGATTGTGGGAAAGCATCGAAAGTGGAAGGCTGCTGTGTGGAGTCCTACAGGACAAGTTGCAGAAGCCAGAGAAGGACAAGGTGAATCGAGCCAGTTTGCAGAGGTGAAAGCCATTCAGCTGGCTTTGGACATTGCCGAGCGAGAAAGATGGCCAGTACTTTATCTCTACACTGACTCATGGATGGTGGCCAATGCTCTGTGGGGATGGTTCCAGCAGTGGAAGCAGGGCAACTGGCAGCGCAGAGGCAAACCCATCTGGACTGCTGAACTATGGCAAGATATTGCTGCCCGGATAGAGAATCTGGTTGTGAAAGTACGCCACGTAGATGCCCACGTACCGAAGAATCGGGCCACGGAGGAACATCAGAACAACCAGCAGGTGGATCGGGCTGCCAGGATTGAAGTGGCTCAAGTGGATCTGGATTGGCAACGTAAGGGTGAACTCTTCATAGCTCGGTGGGCCCATGAGACCTCAGGCCACCAAGGAAGACATGCGACATATAGATGGGCTCGTGACCGAGGGGTGGACTTGACCATGGACACTATTGCACAGGTCATCCATGAATGTGAGACATGCGCTGCAATCAAGCAAGCCAAGCGGTTGAAGCCTCTTTGGTATGGAGGACGATGGTTGAAATATAAATATGGGGAGGCCTGGCAGATTGATTATATCACACTGCCACGAACCCGTCAAGGCAAGCGCTATGTGCTCACAATGGTGGAAGCAACCACTGGATGGCTGGAAACATACCCTGTGCCCCATGCCACTGCCTGGTTTGCTATCCTGGGCCTTGAAAAGCAAGTCCTGTGGCGACATGGTACCCCAGAGAGGATTGAGTCAGACAAAGGGACTCATTTCCGAAACAGCCTCATAGACACCTGGGCCAAAGAGCATGATATTGAGTGGGTATATCACATCCCCTATCATGCACCAGCCTCTGGGAAGATAGAACGGTACAATGGACTGTTAAAAACTACACTGAGAGCAATGGGTGGTGGGACCTTAAAACATTGGGATGCACATTTAGCAAAGGCTACCTGGCTAGTTAATACCAGGGGATCTACCAATCGGGCTGGCCCTGCCCAGTCAAAACTTCCACGTACTGTAGAAGGGGATAAGGTCCCCGTAGTGCACATGAAGAATATGTTGGGGAAGACAGTCTGGGTTAGTCCTGCCTCAGGCAAAGGCAAACCCATCCGTGGGATTGCTTTTGCCCAAGGACCTGGGTACACTTGGTGGGTAATGCGGCAGGATGGGGAAGTCCGATGTGTACCTCATGGGGACTTGATTTTGGGGGAGAATAGCCAATGAATCAAATCGTGTGCAACACTGTCACTGTATGTCCTCGTTACTATAATTGCTATTGGCTGTACTGCAGTAAGAATCACCCAAATTAAGGACAGATGGACTTTGATGAACAGTTGAGTAAAGCAAAGTGGTGATGGGATCAGAGCTGACGCCCAGCAACTTCCTCGAGATCTGCATCTTCGGACCATGGACTGTGTGCATGAGCTACGCCGGGTACACCAGTCACATGTTCCGAAAACTGTAAGATCTGGGCGTGGCAAAATGGTATGGATTAAGGGGTGGATAATGTCCTGGTTCCGGCAGGGACAGGGTTAAGTATTCCATGCCATGTGAGCCACGCCCACCCTGAGATTAAAAGGAGGGAGGGGGCGAGCAGTCGGGTTCGGAGCGGGCTGGCGCGTCCCGGGTCCGGACCGGCGGGGAGCGGCGGTTCCGTATTCGCGATTGTATATTTCGCTGTCGGTGTTATTGTTGTTGTTTTCTTGTTCCCTTTGCTGTTCTGTTAAACTGCCTTTGTCTCAACCCAAGAGTTTTGCCTTTTTCTTTTGATCCTTCCCGTACCGGGAAGTGCTGAGCGAGCGACACGTGGTTCTTTGTTGCCATCTGAGGCCAAACCACGACAAACATCTAATTCTTTTAACCAGGAGTAGTATTAAGCTAAGAAAACACCGCAGAAGTAGTCATGAACATCAGTTCAGGTTTTCAGTGACTGCTCTGTTTATACTACCTCCTTTTCATTTGCTAACACAAGTGTTTTTTGTTTTATTTTTTTTTATACCAAATGCTGGATCATGAAATTCACAGAAGTAGTTATTATTTGGTAATTTTGACTAAAGAAAGGAGAAATTTTTGTGTTCCTTGAGTGGTGACAAATAGTAACTCAAATAACATGTAATCACAAAAGCTAACCTAGAATGAGCATGCTGCCTGTGAAACAGCTAGGAGTCAATCTGGTTTATCTAGATGTAGAATAGTGTGATTTTTACAACATATTTCAGTCTTTGTAACACAGGGGGTTTTTTTTGCCCAAAACACTAGTTTTACAGTACATAGAAGATAAACAATAACTTTCAGGGCTGCATACTAAATATAAGAAATCTTGTATTAACAGTGGCATCAGGAGACAGCCAACGTGTATGCAACTAAGTTGTGTTGGATGAGTGAATTCTGGAATGATGGACGCATTGTTAACAAAGGTGTTTCTCAATTTCTTGCTAGAGGCCTACTTAAGTAAAAAGAATATAAATGCAATGTAACTTTTATTTCACAGGTTCAATGCATGTATTGGGAGCAAATATTTTATCTGCTTTCAAAACTTTCAAAGTGTAGGCCATGCTATAAAATTAACAAATAAGTAAGATTCAGAAGTAGAAGAAACCTAGGTTGAGGGAGAGAAATAAGGCAAAAAGAGTTAACTAATGATCATCGTTCCTCTCTTGTGATTTTTTGATTTAAGAAGGTATAAAATGCCAGCCATTTTGATATATCTATATAGCTTGAGAATGTTTTCTCTCATGTTCTCTCCCTTAATGTAAAATAGCTTTCTTTTTTCCCTTGACCTTTTAGAATACAGTATTTCTTTTACTCCTGCATGCCATTTGAATTATCTTGGGATTAGACTTTGGATGCAGAGAAAAGAAAAAAAAGAGTGTCACGGGTCTTTCACTAAGCAATAAAGGTTGTTCACTCTGACTCAGTCTGTCATGTTTGCAAGTCTGGATTACGCTTGCAAAATGTAAATGTTGAGGTATGCCTTCTGTAGAATTTTCTTTAAAAAAAAAAAAGTATGGGATCTTTATATTTGACTAGGTAAACAGGAAGCGTAGAGAGCAAGAAAATGGTGGTTAAAGATCTCGGGGATGTTTCTTTCCAATTACAGTTTTTAACAATATTTCATCAAGAAGGCAAGCATAAATTGACAAAATACAGTTCTGAAATCAAACTAGAAGTTCTGTTGAGAGCAGATGTGGCATTGAAACAAGGCAAGATTTCTCTCAACCACAGATCTCGGATACCCTTTGGAAAAAAAATCTGTTGGAACTTCTTGTCAGTCTAGAAGGCAAACTACACAGAATCTTGTCATGGGGTAAACCATGGAAGTTGTTATATTTGCAACAGATGAAGATGCTTCACTGCTGTATAGATGTTTGGTTTTGTAACCTTGCCAGATTCTGAAAGTCCTTAAAATCCCAATAGACGAGACTCACATGTCAGGCTGCATGACAGCACACTGGTGATAGATAAACTGGAAGTATCACAGTGGGGAATGAGAAATCCATGGCTAAAAGAGCAAGTCTGATGCTCAGCACATGAGACTTGACATGTCTGCATTACAATGAAAGACAAGTTAACAGTTCCTGTCAATGATTTTTTTTCCCTCTTCTTCTGTTTCTCAGTATGGAAGATACTGTTGGTCTCTTCCCTGTTAAACTTTGCAACCACTAAAATGGTAACACAGAACTGAAATTCAGCTTTTCATTTTGTGGATGAGGGACCAGCATAAATCACTACAGTTCTGCTATTGATGGAAATCAGCACTGGGTTAATCTATCTTTGCACTATAGTTGCCATGGCTACCGGGTCATAGCACCAGATATGCCATCACATTTCCTGCATCCTCAGATGCTACATGCAGTGGTTTCATTGGAGTATAGAAAAGGGAAAACTTGCATTGTGTTTTTCATTTTCTATTGTATAGCACACTGTCTTGTCTCCAGTAAGATCACCCTGGTTCATGGAGATCAAACAGGCATTTCATACAGGTGAAGGCATCTCCCTTTGATACACATCCTGGGGCTGCAGAAAACAGCCTCTTACCTTGTCTCCATTCACCACCTAATCTGAGCACTCACACCATTATGCATCTACATGTCCAGTGACCTCTGCAGGCAAGAGACAAGCTGCCACCTGGAGGTGATAGTGGGAGTACTTTAAGTCTTTCAGCAAAGTCTTTGGTTCAAAGTATAACTTTAAAAATCTTAAAAATATCTACTCAGCTGTTTCCTGAATAAGGGCTTTATACTTGTAGTCTGCATGCCATTCAAGAGGAAGACCAAAGCAGTGTATATTCATCATGATGGGTAGTTTATAAAGGTTATAGAAATCATGGAACTAAAACCCATACTTGGAATTCTATGTATATCTGTAGAGATATTTAGTAGAAGTACATGCATCATCAAATTAAAAAATGCACTTAAATTACAGATTTAATGTATTGCTTATGTAATGCTTTTGTAACATGCTTTCTATTCATGGCAAAATGTTTTCATCCTAAGCTTTCTGTATATCAGAAGAATGATTCTTTTACTATCCAGGCATTTCTATACTATTAATCACAAGATCTGTCCTAGACAAGAGGAAGCTCTGATGGGAGAAAAAAAAAGCATGCGTTAGTTTCTATCAAGTGTGAACATTCTTAAACATAGCAAACAAAATAGAGTTTTGTTAGATCCATGGCACATGTCACAATTCTGGACAGTAATTAGATGATGTTGATAGCTCACTACCGGCAACAGCTTAGATCTATCAGATGACCTAGAGAGAGGGGTTCTGAGGCTACTGCTCTGTTAGGAATTTTCACAGAATCATAGAATCGCCTAGGTTGGAAGGGACCTTTAAGATCATCTAGTCCAACCATCAAACTAACTCTGACAAAAACCATCACTAAACTATATCTCTAAGCACTATGTCTACCTGTCTTTTAAATACCTCCAGGGATTGTGACTCAACCACTTCCCTGGGCAGCCTGTTCCAATGTTTGATAACCTTTTTGGTGAAGAAATTTTTCCTAATATCCAATCTAAACCTCCCCTGGTGCAACTTGAGGCCGTTTCCTCTTGTTCTATTGCCTGTTACTTGGGAGAAGAGACTGACCCCCACCTCTCTACAGCCTCCTTTCAGGTAGTTGTACAGAGAAATAAGGTCTCCCCTCAGCCTCCTTTTCTCCAGGCTCAACAATCCCAGTTCCCTCAGCTGCTCCTCATAAGACTTGTTCTCCAGGCTCCTCACCAGCTTTGTTGCCTGTCTCTGGACATGCTCCAGCACCTCAATGTCTTTCTTGTAGTGAGGAGCCCAACACTGAGGTATTTGAGATGGGGCCTCACCAGTGCCGAGTACAGGGGGACAATCACTTCCCTAGTCCTGCTGGCCACACTGTTTCTGATACAGGCCAGGATGCTGTTGGCCTTCTTGGCCACCTGGGCACACTGCTGGCTCATATTCAGCCAGCAGTCGACCAACACCCCCAGGTCCTTTTCTGCCAGGCAGCTCTCCAGCCACTCTTCCCCAAGTTTGTAATGCTGCATGGGATTGTTGTGACCCAAGTGCAGGACCTGGCACTTGGCCTTGTTGAACCTCATACCATTGGCCTCAGCCCATCAATCCAGCCTGTCCAGATCCCTCTGTAGAGCCTTCCTACCCTCAAGCAGATCAACACTTCTGCCCAACTTGGTGTCATCTGCAAACTTACTGAGGATGCACTCGATCCCTTCGTCCAGATCATTGATAAAGATATTAAACAGAACCAGCCCCAGTATTGAATCCTGGGGAACACCACTTGTGACCGGCCACCAACTGGATTTAACTCCATTCACCACAACTCTTTGGGCCCTGCCCTCCAGCCAGTTTTTAACCCAGTGAAGAGTACTCCCGTCCAAGCCACGAGCAGCCAGTTTCTCCAGGAGAATGCTGTGGGAAATAGTGTCAAAGGCTTTACTAAAGTCCAGGTAAACAACATCCACAGTCTTTGCCTCATCCACTCTCCTGGTTTGAGGTAGAACAAAACCAATTTTTCTTTTCAGTAATTTTACTTTTCAGTTAAGTCTCTTCTAACTGACTGCTCTCTGAAATTAATGGCATGTTTTTCAGACAGTGTCTGCTTCTCGCAGTGATAACGTCTGATGTGTTTATAGTGAATACTAAGGAATGGTATGCAGAGAGGCTCTTTCTTATACTTGCTATAACAACCAAGGTCAGATAACTTTCTTATTTACCAAGTTGTAGGGATGGAAGCAGAAAAGTGTACAGGGGCCTCACCTGTGGGGAGGAGCAGACAGGACAGGTGACCCAAAACTGACCAATAGGGTATTCCATCCCATCTGCATCATGCTCAGTATAAAGGTGAGGGATCAAGGGGTCAAGTCCCTCCTTCTTCAATGGCTGGTATCCGAGGAGGACTCTCTCTGTTCTGCTTTTGATCCCAATCCATGTGTACCTGAATCCAGTTCTTTAATCCAGTTCCCGTCTGCCGCTGAGTGCAGTCCCAGTGCTTGCCGGTGACATGATTGTCATCCTGGGAGCGCAATATTGGTTTTGTATATGTTTGTATATATTTCATTATCTTGTTATTAATATTATTATATTTTTATTGTTGATATTTCATTAAAGTGGTTTTAGATGGTTTTTTTTCAACACATAAGTCTCTCACCCTTATTCTCTCTTCCTTCCCCTTCTGGGAAGGGAGAGGGGTTAATAGAAAACATCTGTAATTCGTTTAGTGGCCAGCCCAGCTGTCGTGGTTTGGCCTCAGATGGCAACAAAGAACCACGTGTCGCTCGCTCAGCACTTCCCGGTACAGGAAGGATCAAAAGAAAAAGGCAAAACTCTTGGGTTGAGACAAAGGCAGTTTAACAGAACAGCAAAGGGAACAAGAAAACAACAACAATAACACCGACAGAGAAATATACAGACGCAAATACGGAACCGCCGCTCCCCGCCGGTCCGGCCCCGGGACGCGCCAGCCCGCTCCGAACCCGACTGCCTGCCCCCTCCCTCCTTTTAATCTCAGGGTGGGCGTGGCTCACATGGCATGGAATACTTAACCCTGTCCCTGCCGGAACCAGGACATTATCCACCCCTTATTCCATACCATTTTTGCCATGCCCAGATCTTACAGTTTTCGGAACATGTGACTGGTGTACCCGGCGTAGCTCATGCACACAGTCCATGGGCCGAAGATGCAGATCTTGAGGAAGTTGCTGGGTGTCAGCTCTGATCCCATCACCACTTTGCTTTACTCAATTCTTCATCAAAGTCCATCTGTCCTTAACTTGGGTGATTCTTACTGCAGTACAGCCGATAGCAATTATAGTAACGAGGACATACAGTGACAATGTTGCACACGATTTGATTCATTGGCTATTCTCCCCCAAAATCAAGTCCCCATGAGGTACACATCGGACTTCCCCATCCTGCCGCATTACCCACCAAGTGTACCCAGGTCCTTGGGCAAAAGCAATCCCACGGATGGGTTTGCCTTTGCCTGAGGCAGGACTAACCCAGACTGTCTTCCCCAACATATTCTTCATGTGCACTACAGGGACCTTATCCCCTTCTACAGTACGTGGAAGTTTTGACTGGGCAGGGCCAGCCCGATTGGTAGATCCCCTGGTATTAACTAGCCAGGTAGCCTTTGCTAAATGTGCATCCCAATGTTTTAAGGTCCCACCACCCATTGCTCTCAGTGTAGTTTTTAACAGTCCATTGTACCGTTCTATCTTCCCAGAGGCTGGTGCATGATAGGGGATGTGATATACCCACTCAATACCATGCTCTTTGGCCCAGGTGTCTATGAGGCTGTTTCGGAAATGAGTCCCATTGTCTGACTCAATTCTCTCTGGGGTACCATGTCGCCACAGGACTTGCTTTTCAAGGCCCAGGATAGTATTCCGGGCAGTGGCATGGGGCACAGGGTATGTTTCCAGCCATCCAGTGGTTGCTTCCACCATTGTGAGCACATAGCGCTTGCCTTGACGGGTTCGTGGCAGTGTGATATAATCAATCTGCCAGGCCTCCCCATATTTATATTTCAACCATCATCCTCCATACCAAAGAGGCTTCAACCGCTTGGCTTGCTTGATTGCAGCGCATGTCTCACATTCATGGATGACCTGTGCAATAGTGTCCATGGTCAAGTCCACCCCTCGGTCACGAGCCCATCTATATGTCGCATGTCTTCCTTGGTGGCCTGAGGTCTCATGGGCCCACCGAGCTATGAATAGTTCACCCTTACGTTGCCAATCCAGATCCACTTGAGCCACTTCAATCCTGGCAGCCCGATCCACCTGCTGGTTGTTCTGATGTTCCTCCGTGGCCCGATTCTTCGGTACGTGGGCATCTACGTGGCGTACTTTCACAACCAGATTCTCTATCCGGGCAGCAATATCTTGCCATAGTTCAGCAGCCCAGATGGGTTTGCCTCTGCGCTGCCAGTTGCCTTGCTTCCACTGCTGTAACCATCCCCACAGAGCATTGGCCACCATCCATGAGTCAGTGTAGAGATAAAGTACTGGCCATCTTTCTCGCTCGGCAATGTCCAAAGCCAGCTGAATGGCTTTCACCTCTGCAAACTGGCTCGATTCACCTTGTCCTTCTCTGGCTTCTGCAACTTGTCGTGTAGGACTCCACACAGCAGCCTTCCACTTTCGATGCTTTCCCACAATCCGGCAGGACCCATCAGTGAACAGGGCATATTGCTTCTCATTTTCTGGCAGTTTATTATATGGTGGGGCCTCTTCCGCACGCGTCACCTCCTCCTCTGGTGACATTCCAAAATCCTTGCCTTCTGGCCAGTCCATGATCACTTCCAGAATTCCTGGGCGACTGGAGTTTCCCATTCGAGTTCGCTGTGTGATCAGTGCAATCCACTTGCTCCATGTAGCATCAGTTGCATGATGTGTGGTGGGGACCCTTTCTTTGAACATCCAACCCAGCACCGGCAGTCGAGGTGCTAAGAGGAGCTGCGCTTCTGTACCAACCACCTCCGAAGCAGCTCGAACCCCTTCATATGCTGCCAATATCTCCTTTTCTGTTGGAGTGTAGCGGGCTTCGGATCCTCTGTATCCCCGACTCCAAAACCCTAGGGGTCGACCTTGGGTCTCCCCTGGTGCCTTCTGCCAGAGGCTCCAGGTAGGGCCATTCTCCCCGGCTGCGGTGTAGAGCACATTTTTCACATCTTGTCCTGCCCGGACTGGCCCCAGGGCCACTGCATGGACTATTTCCTGTTTGATTTGTTCAAAAGCTTGTCGTTGCTCAGGACCCCATTTAAAATCGTTCTTCTTCCGGGTTACTTGATACAGAGGGCTTACAATCAGACTGTAATCTGGGATATGCATCCTCCAAAAACCCACAATGCCTAAGAAAGCTTGTGTTTCCTTTTTGCTAGTTGGTGGAGACATAGCTGCTATTTTGTTGATCACATCCATTGGGATTTGGCGGCGTCCATCTTGCCATTTTATTCCTAAGAACTGGATCTCCTGTGCAGGTCCCTTGACCTTACTTCGTTTTATGGCAAAACCAGCTTTCAGAAGGATTCGGACTATTTTATCCCCTTTCTCAAAAACTTCTGCTGCTGTGTTTCCCCATACGATGATGTCATCAATGTACTGCAGATGTTCTGGAGCTTCACCCTGTTCCAGTGCAGTCTGGATCAGTCCATGGCAAATGGTGGGGCTGTGTTTCCACCCCTGGGGCAGTCGATTCCAGGTGTACTGGATGCCCCTCCAAGTGAAAGCAAACTGTGGCCTGCACTCTGCTGCCAAAGGGATTGAGAAAAATGCATTCGCTATATCAATCATGGCATACCACTTGGCTGCCTTGGACTCCAGTTCATACTGGAGTTCTAGCATATCCGGCACAGCAGCGCTCAGTGGTGGCGTGACTTCATTCAGGCCACGATAGTCTACAGTTAGCCTCCACTCTCCATTGGATTTTCGCACCGGCCATATAGGACTGTTAAAAGGCGAGCGAGTCTTACTGATCACTCCTTGAACCTCTAGTTGACGAATAAGCTTATGGATGGGAATCAGAGAGTCTCGGTTAGTGCGATATTGCCGCTGATGCACCGTGGTGGTAGCAATCGGCACCTGCTGTTCTTCGACCCTCAACAACCCCACAACAGAAGAGTCCTCCGAAAGACCAGGCTAGGTGGACAACTGTTTAACTTCCTCCGCCTCCAAGGCAGCTATGCCAAAGGCCCACCGATACCCCTTTGGGTCCTTAAAATACCCTCTCCTGAGGTAATCTATACCAAGGATGCATGGAGCCTCTGGGCCAGTCACAATGGGATGCTTTTGCCACTCATTCCCAGTTAGGCTCACTTCAGCCTCCAATACAGTCAACTCTTGGGATCCCCCTGTGACCCCAGAAATACAAATGGGTTCTGCCCCTCTATAGCTTGATGGTATCAGAGTGCACTGTGCTCCTGTGTCCACTAGAGCCTTATACTCCTGTGGGTCTGATGTGCCAGGCCATTGAATCCACACTGTCCAATAAACCCGGTTGTCCCTTTCCTCCACCTGGCTGGAGGCAGGGCCCCTCTAATACTGGTCATGGTATCCGGTACTCACTTCTTGCAGAAATGACTTGGAGGTTCCTTCAAGAGGATCAGAAGCAAGATCAGGCCTTATGGTCTGTCTGGGGAACTGCCCACTGGAAAATGGGGCGGCACTTTTCCTGGAGGGATCTCCTTTTGTGGTTGTCCTTCCTTGCAACTCCTGTACCCGTGCCCGCAGGATCCAAGTAGGTTGTCCATCCCACTTCCTCATGTCCTCTCCATGGTCTCGCAGGTAGAACCACAGGGTGCCTCGTGGTGTGTACCCTCTGTACTCTCTCTCTTGAGTGGGGAAATGCCTGCTCCTAATAGCTGAGATGCTGGCCCTTACAGGTGGGGAGTAGGACATATTCTCTTCAAGTTGCTGAACCTTCCGGGACAGTTTCTCCACAGCTGAGACAAGGGGGGAAGAGAGGCTTTCTTCATATCGCCGGAGCCGGCCAGCCACCTCATCCACCGTTGGTCCTTCTTCACCCTTCCATTCCATTACTGCCAGTGAGTTGGCATATGACGATGGTGCGCTCCGTACAAACTTCCGCCACATGGGCCTTGTGCAGTGCACCTCATCAGGGTCCGTGGGCAAGTCTGTGTTGTCCAAGTCATAATAAATCATCTCCCGCACGGCTAATTCTCTCAGGTACTGGATACCTCTTTCCATGGTGGTCCACTTGCTTGGTTGACATACAACATCTTCACTGAAGGGGTACCTCTCCCTCACGCCTGACAGGAGTCGTTTCCAGAGGCTGAGGGCTTGGGTCTTTTTTCCAATTGCCTTGTCAATGCCACCTTCCCTAGACAGGGATCCCAACTGCCTGGCTTCCCTGCCCTCTAATTCCAGGCTACTGGCCCCATTATCCCAACACTGAAGCAGCCAGGTGACAATGTGCTCGCCTGAAAGTCGGCTAAAATCTTTTCGCATATCCCGCAGCTCACTCAGGGATAGGGATCGGGTAATTATCTCTGGTTCTGCCTCTTCCTCCTGTCCTTGTGATGGCCCTGGTTCATCGTCATCTCTTACTATGCGAACTGATTTCTTTGTGTACTTCTTCTTCTGTATGGGGGCAACGGATACTGGCACGGATTGGTTCCCTGGTTCAGCAGCAGTGGCTGTCACCGGGGCTGGAGTAGCCGCAGTGCCTGTCGCAGGGGTTGCAGTAGCCGCAGTGCCCGTTGCAGGGGTTGCAGTAGCCGCAGTGCCCGTCGCAGGGGTCGCAGTAGCCACAGTGCCCATCGCAGCAGCACTTGCCACAGGGGCCACAGCAGCCGCAACGCCTGCCGCAGGGGCCGCAGCGCCTGCTAGTCTGGTCTCTGTCTCTTTCTTCTGAGGGTGCTGCATAGCACTGAGCAGTGCCTGGTAGACACTAGCCAGGGCCCAGCACAGTGCGGTGAGTTGTGCCTCTCTAGAATAGCCACAGCATTTTCCCTTCAGATATTCTACTATTCTATCAGGGTCCTGTAATTGTTCAGGGGTGAAGTCCCAGACCATTGGAGGTGAGAAGTTCTCTAAGGACCTGCCCATGTTCTCCCACCTGCCATGCCACCCCTGACTGACCAGCCTTGGAGCAGATCTCTGGGTGGTAGTCTTAAATAGTTGTTTAACCCTAAACGAGAGCTAGAACATATTCAGCAAACATAACACTAGGAACATGCTGGTTTGAGCATCCCAAGGATATTCAAAATTCTCAAAAGCTGTCATACCTGACTCAAAGGAGAAAAGGGAGGCAAAAGAGCTGGGGAAAGTGTCCCCCCCTGTTTCCCCCATAGACTGGGTGTAATTATTAATGAATTCTGAGAGGTGGTGCCCAATGTACGGACAGGACAGCAATACCACATAAACACCCCAAAATAACCGTCTAACAAGTGATGTTATCATATCATAAGCCGATATTGCACAGGACAGCAAAATGATAATCCTCATCCCCCTCCCAGAAGTAACAAATATCATCACAGGGAGTGCATAAGACACATAGGAGTTTACATAACACAGCCATGAGAACAAACTAAGCAACATAGTGACCAGTGACTATTTACTTAACAAATTCGTTTTTTCAAGCTCTAGTTGGATTCTGTTCTTGTCTCAACCCTTCGAGCCCCACGTTGGGCGCCAAAAAAGACTGTCGTGGTTTGGCCTCAGATGGCAACAAAGAACCACGTGTCGCTCGCTCAGCGCTTCCCCGTACGGGAAGGATCAAAAGAAAAGGCAAAACTCTTGGGTTGAGACAAAGGCAGTTTAACAGAACAGCAAAGGGAACAAGCAAACAACAACAATAACACCGACAGAGAAATATACAAACGCGATTACGGAACTGCCGCTCCCCGCCGGTCCGGCCCCGGGACGCGCCAGCCCGCTCCGAACCCGACTGCTCGCCCCCTCCCTCCTTTTAATCTCAGGGTGGGCGTGGCTCACATGGCATGGAATACTTAACCCTGTCCCTGCCGGAACCAGGACACCAGCCTAAACTGTGACATCCACTAGGGTCACCTTGTCATAGAAGGAGATCAAGTTAGTCAAGCAGGACCTGCCTTTCATAAACCCGTTGTCCTGGTTTGAGGTAAAACAGAACCAATTTTCTGTTCAGTAGTTTTACTTTGCAGCTAAGCCTCTTCTAATTTTCTGAAATTAACAGCATATTGTGCAGAAAACTGTTTGTTCTCAGAGTGAGATAAACCTATGTTTATCGTTAATGCCAAGGAATGGTATGCAGAGAAGCTCTTGCTTATACTTATTGCTATGACAACCAAGGTCAGCTAATTTCGTTATTTGCCCCATTGGAGGGTCGGAAGCAGAGAAGCGTAGAGGGGTCCCACCTGCAGGGAGGAGTGGACAGGACAGGTGACCCAAAATTGACCAACAGGGGTATTCCATCCCATCTGCCTCATGCTCAGTAGAAAAGCTGAGGGATCAAAGGGTCAGCCCTCTTTTTTCAGTGGCCAACGTCTGAGGAGGATCCTGCCTGTTCATCTGCCTTTGATCCCGATCCATGTGTTCCTGACTCCAGATCCGGAATCCTGTTCCCACCCATCGCTGAGTCCAGTCTGGGACTTCCACAGTGTCTGCCGGTGATGCGATCGTCATCCTGGGAGCTTGATACAGTTTTGTACATATTGTATCTATTTCATTATTTTTTATTTTTTTTATTTATTATTTCATTAATTTATTAATATTTTCATTAAAGTAGTCTATTTTTTTTTCATCTCATAAATCTCTTTACCTCTCTCTCTCTCTTTGGAGAAAGAGGTGGGGGGGGGAGCATCTGTCACTGGTCGTTGGCCAATCTGGCCCAAACCACGACACCCATGCTGACTGGGCCTGATCGCCTTGTTGTCCTGTATGTGCTGTGCGATGGCACTCAAGATGAGCTGCTCAATAACCTTCCCTGGCACCAAGGTCAGACTGACAGGCCTGTAGTTCCCTGGATCCTCCTTCCAGCCCTTCTTGTGGGTGGGTGTCACGTTTGCTAACCTCCAGTCAACTGGGACCTCCCCAGTTTGCCAGGACTATTGATAAATGATGGAAAGTGGCTTGGTGAGCGCTTCCACCAGCTCCCTCAGTACCCTTGGGTGGATCCCATCTGGCCCAACCTTCAAACTTTGAACCGTTTCACACAGTTCCTCCTGTCAAATCATTTGTGAACTGCCAAAATAGTTGTTACAGCAGCATAGCAGCAAACACCATGTAATAAAATCAGCTGTATTAAGTTCTGCAGAATAGCCAAGGGAAGCAGCAGGCATAAACAATGCATTTTAGGCTCTCAGACCGAGCAGGCTGATTTTTTTTTCTACTCTTGGTGAAAGGCTGGTTAAAGAAATAGTCTTACCAATTTTATCAGATATACACACAGTCAATGGGACTTCTAGGGGTGTTGTGTTCATTCATTTTGCATAAAGCTTCCAATAATTAATGGAAATGCCAGTGACAGATATTGCTGCAGTTCACTAGATTTTCTTTTGAAAGTTTCTGCAACAGTAACTACACACTGAAGTAAAAAAAGATGGGGAAAAGGAGAAACATTTAGTTAAAAGAAGTGCATGTAGTCAGATTGCATATTTTTTCAGCCAAAAATGTCAAAATGAATATATTCACATCTAGCTCTAATATAATTTAATTTTGCTTGCTTTTTCTCATCTAATAAGCATTTAAAGCCAGAAATACAGTTGCTGCTAATGATATCATGGTGATTTTATCAAGTATTTCCCATGAATACTGTGCAGCTGTGTTAGAAGAGGCTGTTATGGCAGGAAACAACCTAATAGCTATTTTTGGGTCCCTGAGCTATGCATGACCCAGGGGAAAAAAAGAATCATTACTTGATTTTTCTGTTCTGTCTAGGTACTTATAACACCAGTCACCAGGCCTACTCAGACATCAGTCCCGTTTCATCAGGGAGATGAAGAATAAGCCTCTGGAGCTCAAATGTGAGGATGTATTTCTGTGAGATGCTGATCCCCTGTAGATCTCATTAGCTTTCAGTTAGAGACACCCACCTTCTCTCAGGTCTGAGATCTTAGGCTGAAATTCAAAACCAAGGAAGGAGCTCCAACTTGGCCTTAAATGTCACATCAACTTCATAAGCATCATTTGGAGTCTCTGAAAGCAACCAGTAATTTTTTCAACAGAATAGAGATGTTGAGTGGTGTCACGTCCTACTCTCAGTAAAAAGAGGGGGGTAAGTGACTTCAGATTCATAAATTCTCAACGGTGCAGACTAAGGTGAGATAAATCTCAAGGTCCATATAGAAACATTTATTAGCTTACCAAAATGGTTAGTATAGGTTTTAACAAGTCCACAATAATTGGTTAGGTATATAACAAATTATGGCGAGTGATGGGGTATACATACTGTTAGTTAACAACAGTTATACGACAACTTATAGCAAGCGGTACTTAAGGTCGTTACTTAACAATTCTAAGAGAAAAGAGAAACTGAGGGATAGAGAAAGGAAAAGACAGAGAAAAAAGACAGAGATAAAGAGATCACCGGTCCTGGTTCCAACATCTTTTTCAGGGAATCTTCCCAGGTGTAATCTTCTTCTTTCTTGGAAAAATCTTCCCAGGTATGGTCTTCTTTCTTGGGAAGAATCTTCCCAGGCACAATCTTCTTTCTTGGAAAGAATCTTCCCAGACACTGTCTTCTTCTTTTGTTTCTTCTTTGTTTTTCTTTCCCCTAAGGGCGCTTATTTTCCCCTTTTATGTTTGCTGAATTAGCATGGTCCACCCCCCCTTGCTGAGGACAGCCTCGTCTCAGGTTTCTCCCTTCTCCCAGGTGACATGTAGCATGATTTGGGTGGAGAGATGAGTGCCATAGTCATACATGTTTAGCATGATCTCTATAATCTTCATTAGCATATGCAGGGGTGTGCACTTTCATATGCATTTCATGGATAATGAAGCAAAGGTCATTCATTGGACACAATGGCCTCAAGAACTGAGAACTAGCAAGCTCACCACGTGAGTGGCAGAACTATCCTGTCTTCACAAGACAGTTCTCCCACACTTTCAGGCACCAGAAGTGTTAGCCTTATCAGTTCTTTGACGGCCAGGCCTGCATTATTTATTTCCTTGTGAGTGTTTGAGGCATTCCATTGAAGGCTTGGAAGGCCTTCTGCCCCTCATCAGGGAATTTACAGTCTGTCCCTTACAAGTGGTCATCAGATTCTAAACATGATTAATGACATATTATCTGCCTTCATTTTACTCCATATTTCCAAGTTAAATGCTTCCACACTTCACTGCCTTCCTTGTTATACACATAGTACATTATCATGCCGGGGAGCTGGCAGTAGCCCCTAGCATTAGGTCACCATTATTTGCCATTAAAGGAGAGCTTTCTAACTGTTTCAGAGAAATCATCATATTGTATCTCTATTATCTGCAACCATCTCTTAATCTTTTTGGAAAAAGCATTAGGGGGTTGTGTCCCATGTGAATATGTCCGTATTTTGAATGTCTGTTTCCTTCTGTTGCTTGTGCTCATTGCAAAATTGCACATCTATCCAAAATAATAACTCAACATGAACATCTGAACCTAAGGGCAGGTTCAGCCATAGTAACATGGTATAGCTCATTTTGCCTGTGAATCTCAGGGGCACACTCATTTGGCACACAGGGCTGAGGGTGTAGAAGAATTAATCAGGAAGGGAATCGGGCTGTTTGTATACGTCTGTCCCAAGTGCTCTGGAACCTACAAAATATGTAGAAAACAAGGCCATAAAGGCAGGTAGATAAAGATGGGATATGGTAGATGAATGTTTTGCAAGACAACCCAGTTCTACCACCATGACTTCTGCATAAGGTACTGCGCAAAATATTGGCAGTTGTCCACAGAGTCCATAGTTAGATATTCACTACAGGAACAACTGTGTCATTTTTCACATGGGTGGTGGTGAGGTGGCAACACAGCCCAAGAACAATCAAAAGAGACTTCAGGGCCCTGGGAAGGTTAATAAGGGAGTCTGGGGCACAGGTTATCTTTTCTTCTGTTCTTCCAGTTACAGGCAGGGACACTGTAAGAAACAGACGTGTGCAATCTGTCAATACATGGCTCCGTGGCTGGTGTCACCGCCACAGTTCTGGGTTTTTCGACAATGGGATGACCTACATGGCACCAGGCTTGCTGGCATCGGATGGGGCTCATCTTTCTGAAAGGGGGAAGAGGGTGTTTGCTCATGAGCTAGCAGGGCTCATTGACCGAGTGTCCTGGTTCCGGCGGGGACAGGGTTAAGTATTCCATGCCATGTGAGCCACGCCCACCCTGAGATTAAAAGGAGGGAGGGGGCAGGAAGTCGGGGCTTGGAGCAGGCTGGGGTGTCCCGGGTCCGGTCTGTGAGCGGCAGGGAGCGTTGGTTCCGTACTCGCGTTTGCATATTCCTCTGTCGGTGTTATTGTTGTTGTTTTCTTGTTCCCTTTGCTGTTCTGTTAAACTGCCTTTCTCTCAACCCAAGAGTTTTGCCTTTTTCTTTTGATCCTTCGCGTACCGGGAAGCGCTGAGCGAGCGACACGTGGTTCTTTGTTGCCATCTGAGGCCAAACCACGACAGTCCTTTTTTGGCGCCCAATGTGGGGCTCGAAGGGTTGAGACAATGACAGAATCCAACTAGAGCTTGAAAAAACTGAACTTGTTAGGTAAATAGTCACTGGTCACTATGTTGCTTAGTTTGTTCTCATGGCTGTGTTATGTAAATTCCTATGTGTCTTATGCACTCCCTGTGATGATATTTGTTACTTCTGGGAGGGGGATGAGGATTATCATTTTACTGTCCTGTGCAATATCGGCTTATGATATGATAACATCACTTGTTAGACGGTTATTTTGGGGTGTTTATGTGGTATTGCTGTCCTGTCCGTACATTGGGCACCACCTCTCAGAATTCATTAATAATTACACCCAGTCTATGGGGGAAACAGGGGGGGACACTTTCCCCAGCTCTTTTGCCTCCCTTTTCTCCTTTGAGTCAGGTATGACAGCTTTTGAGAATTTTGAATATCCTTGGGATGCTCAAACCAGCATGTTCCTAGTGTTATATCTGCTGAATATGTTCCAGGTCTCGTTTAGGGTTAAACAACTATTTAAGACTACCACCCAGAGATCTGCTCCAAGGCTGGTCAGTCAGGGGTGGCATGGCAGGTGGGAGAACATGGGCAGGTCCTTAGAGAACTTCTCACCTCCAATGGTCTGGGACTTCACCCCTGAACAATTACAGGACCCTGATAGAATAGTAGAATATCTGAAGGGAAAATGCTGTGGCTATTCCAGAGAGGCACAACTCACCGCACTGTGCTGGGCCCTGGCTAGTATCTACCAGGCACTGCTCAGTGTTATGCAGCACCCTCAGGAGAAAGAGATAGAGTCCAGACCGACAGGTGCTGCGGCTGCTGCGACCCCTGCGGCGGGCGCTGCGGCTACTGCGACCCCTGCGACGGGCACTGCGGCTACTCCAAACCCTGTGACAGCCACTGCCGCTGAACCAGGGAACCAACCTGTGCCAGTATCTGTTGCCCCCATACAAAAGAAGAAGTACACAAAGAAATCGGTTCGCATAGTAAGAGATGACGATGAACCAGGGCCATCACAAGGACAGGAGGAAGGGGCAGAACCAGAGATAATTACCCGATCCCTATCCTTGAGTGAGCTGCAGGATATGCAAAAAGATTTTAGCTGACTTTCAGGTGAGCACATTGTCACCTGGCTGCTTCGGTGTTGGGATAATGGGGCCAGTAGCCTGGAATTAGAGGGTAGGGAAGCCAGGCAGCTGGGATCCCTATCTAGGGAAGGCGGCATTGACAAGGCAATTGGAAAAAAGACCCAAGCCCTCAGCCTCTGGAAACGACTCCTGTCAGGCGTGAGGGAGAGGTACCCCTTCAGTGAAGATGTTGTATGTCAACCAAGCAAGTGGACCACCATGGAAAGAGGTATCCAGTACCTGAGAGAATTAGCCGTGCGGGAGATGATTTATTATGACTTGGACAACACAGACTTGCCCACGGACCCTGATGAGGTGCACTGCACAAGGCCCATGTGGCGGAAGTTTGTACGGAGCGCACCATCGTCATATGCCAACTCACTGGCAGTAATGGAATGGAAAGGTGAAGAAGGACCAACGGTGGATGAGGTGGCTGGCCGGCTCCGGCGATATGAAGAAAGCCTCTCTTCCCCCCTTGTCTCAGCTGTGGAGAAACTGTCCCGGAAGGTCCAGCAACTTGAAGAGAATATGTCCTACTCCCCACCTGTAAGGGCCAGCATCTCAGCTATTAGGAGCAGGCATTTCCCCACTCAAGAGAGAGAGTACAGAGGGTACACACCACGAGGTACCCTGTGGTTCTACCTGCGAGACCATGGAGAGGACATGAGGAAGTGGGATGGACAAACTACTTGGATCCTGTGGACACGGGTACAGGAGCTGCAAGGAAGGACAACCACAAAAGGAGATCCCTCCAGGAAAAGTGCCGCCCCATTTTCCAGTGGGCAGCTCCCCAGACAGACCATAAGGCCTGATCTTGCTTCTGATCCTCTTGAAGGAACCTCCAAGTCATTTCTGCAAGAAGTGAGTAATGGATACTATGACCAGTATTAGAGGGGCCCTGCCTCCAGCCAGGTGGAGGAAAGGGACAACCGGGTTTATTGGACAGTGTGGATTCAATGGCCTGGCACATCAGACCCACAGGAGCATAAGGCTCTAGGGGACACAGGAGCACAGTGCACTCTAATACCATCAAGCTATAGAGGGGCAGAACCCATTTGTATTTCTGGGGTCACAGGGGGATCCCAAGAGTTGACTGTACTGGAGGCGGAAGTGAGCCTAACTGGGAATGAGTGGCAAAAGCATCCCATTGTGACTGGCCCAGAGGCTCCATGCATCCTTGCTATAGATTACCTCAGGAGAGGGTATTTTAAGGACCCAAAAGGGTATCGGTGGGCCTTTGGCATAGCTGCCTTGGAGACGGAGGAAGTTCAACAGTTGTCCACCTTGCCTGGTCTCTCGGAGGACTCTTCTGTTGTGGGGTTGTTGAGGGTCGAAGAACAGCAGGTGCCAATTGCTACCACAACGGTGCATCGGCAGCAATATCACACTAACCGAGACACTCTGATTCCCATCCATAAGCTGATTCGTCAACTAGAGGTTCAAGGGATGATCAGCAAGACTCGCTCGCCCTTTAACAGTCCCATATGGCCGGTGCGAAAATCCAATGGAGAATGGAGGCTAACTGTAGACTATCGTGGCCTGAATGAAGTCACGCCACCGCTGAGCGCTGCTGTGCCGGACATGCTAGAACTCCAGTATGAACTGGAGTCCAATGCAGCCAAGTGGTATGCCACGATTGATATAGCGAATGCATTCTTCTCAGTCCCTTTGGCAGCAGAGTGCAGGGCACAGTTTGCTTTCACCTGGAGGGGCATCCAGTACACCTGGAATCGACTGCCCCAGGGGTGGAAACACAGCCCCACCATTTGCCATGGACTGATCCAGACTGCACTGGAACAGGGTGAAGCTCCAGAACATCTGCAGTACATTGATGACATCATTGTATGGGGAAACACAGCCGAAGAAGTTTTTGAGAAAGGGGATAAAATAGTCCGAATCCTTCTGAAAGCTGGTTTTGCCATAAAACGAAGTAAGGTCAAGGGACCTGCCCAGGAGATCCAGTTTTTAGGAATAAAATGGCAAGATGGACGTCGCCAGATCCCAATGGATGTGATCAACAAAATAGCAGCTATGTCTCCACCAACGAGTAAAAAGGAAACACAAGCTTTCCTAGGCATTGTGGGTTTTTGGAGGATGCATATCCCAGATTACAGTCTAATTGTAAGCCCTCTGTATCAAGTAACCCGGAAGAAGAATGATTTTAAATGGGGTCCTGAGCAACGACAAGCTTTTGAACAAATCAAACAGGAACTAGTCCATGCAGTGGCCCTGGGGCCAGTCCGGGCAGGACAAGATGTGAAAAATGTGCTCTACACCGCAGCCGGGGAGAATGGCCCTACCTGGAGCCTCTGGCAGAAGGCACCAGGGGAGACCCGAGGTCGACCCCTAGGGTTTTGGAGTCGGGGATACAGAGGATCCGAAGCCCGCTACACTCCAACAGAAAAGGAGATATTGGCAGCATATGAAGGGGTTCGAGCTGCTTCGGAGGTGGTTGGTACAGAAGCGCAGCTCCTCTTAGCACCTCGACTGCTGGTGCTGGGCTGGATGTTCAAAGAAAGGGTCCCCACCACACATCATGCAACTGATGCTACATGGAGCAAGTGGATTGCACTGATCACACAGCGAACTCGAATGGGAAACCCCAGTCGCCCAGGAATTCTGGAAGTGATCAGGGACTGGCCAGAAGGCAAGGATTTTGGAATGTCACCAGAGGAGGAGGTGACGCGTGCGGAAGAGGCCCCACCATATAATGAACTGCCAGAAAATGAGAAGCAATATGCCCTGTTCACTGATGGGTCCTGCCGGATTGTGGGAAAGCATCGAAAGTGGAAGGCTGCTGTGTGGAGTCCTACACGACAAGTTGCAGAAGCCAGTGAAGGACAAGGTGAATCGAGCCAGTTATCAGAGGTGAAAGCCATTCAGCTGGATTTGGACATTGCCGAGCGAGAAAAATGGCCAGTACTTTATCTCTACACTGACTCATGGATGGTGGCCAATGCTCTGTGGGGGTGGTTCCAGCAGTGGAAGCAGGGCAACTGGCAGCGCAGAGGCAAACCCATCTGGACTGCTGAACTATGGCAAGATATTGCTGCCCGGATAGAGAATCTGGTTGTGAAAGTACGCCACGTAGATGCCCACGTACCGAAGAATCGGGCCATGGAGGAACATCAGAACAACCAGCAGGTGGATCGGGCTGCCAGGATTGAAGTGGCTCAGGTGGATCTGGATTGGCAACATAAGGGTGAACTCTTCATAGCTCGGTGGGCCCATGAGACCTCAGGCCATCAAGGAAGAGATCCGACATATAGATGGGCTCGTGACCGAGGGGTGGACTTGACCATGGGCACTATTGCACAGGTCATCCATGAATGTGAGACATGCGCTGCAATCAAGCAAGCAAAGCGTTTGAAGCCTCTTTGGTATGGAGGACGATGGTTGAAATATAAATATGGGGAGGCCTGGCAGATTGATTATATCACACTGCCACGAACCCGTCAAGGCAAGCGCTATGTGCTCACAATGGTGGAAGCAACCACTGGATGGCTGGAAACATACCCTGTGCCCCATGCCACTGCCCGGAATACTATCCTGGGCCTTGAAAAGCAAGTCCTGTGGCGACATGGTACCCCAGAGAGAATTGAGTCGGACAAAGGGACTCATTTCCGAAACAGCCTCATAGAAACCTGGGCCAAAGAGCATGGTATTGAGTGGGTATACCACATCCCCTATCACGCACCAGCCTCTGGGAAGATAGAACGGTACAATGGACTGTTAAAAACTACACTGAGAGCAATGGGTGGTGGGACCTTAAAACATTGGGATGCACATTTAGCAAAGGCTACCTGGCTAGTTCACACCAGGGGATCTACCAATCGGGCTGGCCCTGCCCAATCAAAACTTCCACGTGCCGTAGAAGGGGATAAGGTCCCCGTAGTGCACATGAAGAATATGTTGGGGAAGACAGTCTGGGTTAGTCCTGCCTCAGGCAAAGGCAAACCCATCCGTGGGATTGCTTTTGCCCAAGGACCTGGGTACACTTGGTGGGTAATGCGGAAGGATGGGGAAGTCCGATGTGTGTCTCATGGGGATCTGATTTTGGGTGAGAATAGCCAATGAATCAAATTGTGCGTTGTTGATTGCTATGTAACACTGTCACTGTATGTCCTTGTTACTATAATTGCTAACGGCTGTACTGCAGTAAGAATCACCCAAATTAAGGACAGATGGACTTTGATGAAGAATTGAGTAAAGCAAAGTGGTGATGGGATCAGAGCTGACATCAGCAGCTGGCGCCCAGCAGCTTCCTCAAGATCTACATCTTCAGCCCATGGACTGTGTGCACGAGCCACGCTGGGTACATCAGTCACATGTTCCGAAAACTGTAAGATCTGGGCATGGAAAAAATGGTATGGATTAAGGGGTGGATAATGTCCTGGTTCCAGTGGGGACAGGGTTAAATATTCCATGCCATGTGAGCCACGCCCACCCTGAGATTAAGAGGAGGGGAGGGGGCAGGAAGTTGTGGCTTGGAGCGGGCTGGGGCGTCCTGTGTCCGGTTGGTGAGCATCTATTCTGTAGTTGTTTTTGTATATTTCTCTACTTTTTTTATTGTTGTTGTTTTCTTGTTCCCTTTGCTGTTCTGTTAAACTGCCTTCGTCTCAACCCAAGAGTTTTGCCTTTTTCTTCTGATCCTTCCCGTATTGGGATGACCTGAACGAGCGGCATGTGGTTCTTTGTTGCCGTCTGAGGCTAAACCACAACGCCGAGCTTTAAATTAGGCTTGTTGGAGGAGGGGAATATTACCCAGCTTGCTTGTGGCAACCAAGGGACAATGTTCCAAGGTCTGAGGGGTGGGTTGCTACCGAAGGCCCTTGATCTGTTGCTCCGAGATGTGCTGGGCACACTGCAGCACACTCGAAGTCTTATGGGCACAAGCCAGGGGCTCATGAGGCAATAGGAACCGGGGAGTCACAGATAAAACACCTCAAAGGAAGACCACCTGAAGAGCAGCATGAAGGAAATGCAGCCACTCCAGCCAGTAAGTCAGCTTCATCGGGCGCCCAGCTGAAATGCCTTTACGCAAATGCATGCAGCATGGGAAATAAGCAAGAGGAGTTGGAGATGTGCGCATGCCTCCAGGGCTACGACCTTATTGGCATCACAGAGACATGGTGGGATGGCTCTTATGATTGGAGCATTGGAATGGATGGATACTGACTCTTCAGGAAGGACAGGCAGGGGAGATGAAGAGGGGGTGTTGCCCTCTATGTCAATGAACAGCTGGAGTCCATGGAGGTCCACCTGGGGATGGATGAAGACCCAACAGAGAGCTTATGGGTCAAGATTAAAAGGAGGGCAGGGGCAGGTGACATTACAGTAGAGGTCTGCTACAGGCCACCTGACCAGGATGATGGAGCGGATGAGGCCCTCTATAGACAGATAGGAGTAGCATTGCGTTCACAGACCCAATATCTGTTGGAAGGACAACACAGCAGGGCACAAGAAATCCAGGAAGTTCTTGGAATGCGTCGATGACAACTTTCTTCTTCAAATGGTAGAGGAGCCAATGAGGAGAGGAGCTATGCTGGGCCTTGTCCTTACCAACAAGGAGGGGCTGGTGGGGAATGTCAAGCTCAAGGGTAGCCTTGGCTGCAGTGATCATGAAATGGTAGAATTCAAGATCCTTCGAGCAGCGAGGAGGGCACGCAGCAAGCTCACTACCCTGGACTTCAGGAGAGCAGACTTTGGCCTCTTGAGCGACCTGCTTGGATAGGTAACATGGGAAAAAGTACTGGAGGGGAGAGGGGCCCAAGGAAGCTGGTTAGGATTCAAGGATCACCTCCTCCAAGCTCAGGAGCGGTGCATCCCAAGGAAGAAGAAGTCAGGCAAAAATGCCAGGAGGCCTGCATGGATTAACAAGGAGCTCCTGGACAAGCTCAAAAGCAAAAAGGAGGCCTACAGAGGGTGGAAGCAAGGACAGGTTGACTGGATGGAATACAGAGAAACTGTCCAAGTGGCCAGGAGCAAGATTAGGCAAGCTAAAGCCCAGATAGAATTAAATCTGGCTAGGGACATCAAGGATAACGAGAAAAACTTCTAGAAGTATGTCAGGGGCAAAGGCAAGAGTAGGGAATATGTGGGCCCTCTCAGGAAGGAAACAGGAGACCCAGTCACCCAGGATATGGAGAAGGCTGAGGTGCTGAATGACTTTTTCACCTCGGTCTTCATTGACAAGGGCTCCAACCACACCGCCCAAGTTGCAGGATGCAAAGGTAGGGGCTATGAGAATGAAGAACTGCCCACTGTAGGAGAAGATCAGGTTCAAGACCATCTGAGGTACCTGAAGGTACATAAGTCCATGGGACCAGATGAAATCCATCCATGGGTCCTGAGGGAGCTGGCAGATGAAGTCTAAGCTGCTTTCCATTATAATTGAAAAGTCGTGGCAGTCTGGTGAAGTTCCCACTGACTGGAAAAGGGGAAACATAACTCCAATTTTCAAAAAGGGAAAAAAGGAAGACCCAGGGAACTACAGACTGGTCAGTCTCACCTCTGTGACCGGCAAGATCATGGAGCAGATCCTCCTGGAATCTCTGCTAAGGCACATGGAGAACAAGGAGGAGATCGGTGACAGCCAGCATGGTTTCACCAAAGGCAAATCATGCCTGACAAATTTGGTGGCCTTCTATGATGTTTCTACAGCATTGGTAGATGAGGGGAGAGCAACCGACGTCATCTACCTGGACTTATGCAAAGCATTTGACACTGTCCCGCATGACATCCTGGTCTCTAAATTGGAAAGGCATGGATTTGATGGATGGACCACTTGGTGGATAAGGAACTGGCTAGATGGCCGCACTCAAAGGGCTCAATGTCCAAGTGGAAGCCAGAGATGAGTGGCATTCCTCAGGGGTCAGTACTGGGACCAGTACTGTTTAACATCTTTGTTGGTGACATGGACAGTGGGATAGAGTGCACCCTCAGCAAGTTTGCCGATGACACCAAGCTGTGTGGCACGGTCCACACACTGGAGGGAAGGGATGCCATCCAGAAGGACCTGGACAGGCTTGAGAGGTGGGCTCGTGCGAACCTCATGAGGTTCAACCAGGCCAAGTGCAAGGTCCTGCACCTGGGTCATGGCAATCCCAGGCACAAATACAGGTTGGGCGGAGAACGGCATGAGAGCAGCCCTGAGGAGAAGGACTTGGGGGTGTTGGTGGACGAGAAGCTCAACATGAGCCGGCAATGTGCACTTGCAGCCCAGAAGGCCAATCACATCCTGGACTGCATCAAAAGAAGCGTGGCCAAGGAGATCAGCACTCACTGAGGAGACCAGCTCCAGTGCAGGTAAGTCCGCACTAGGGAAGGGAATCGCGTCAAAAAAGGGTCGGCTAGGGGCTCGTTTTTGAAGCTTTTCAAAGCCAGGAAAAGTGGCCAGCCCGGGCTGGTACCCGGCACTTCCGGGGGGTGGAGGCAGCTGAGGAGCCGAGGGCAGAGCCAGCACCCCTGGCAGCAGATCTAAACAAGGCGTAAACACGCCAATGGTCACTCGCTGAGGAGACCAGCTCCAGTGCAGGTAAGTCTGCACTGGGGAAGGGAATCGCGGGGAAAAAAGGGTCAGGTAGGGGCTCGTTTTCGAGGCTTTTCAAAGCCAAGAAAAGTGGCCAGCCCGGGCTGGTACCTGGCATTTCCGGGGGGCGGAGGCAGCGAGATGCTGAGGGTGGAGGTCAGACCTCCCCCCGCATCAAAACCTCTGCGGTAAAGAAGAAAAGACGGGTCATTGTCATAGGTGACTCGCTACTGAAGGGAGCAGAAGGCCCAATATGCAGGCCGGACCCAGTACATAGGGAGGTCTGCTGCCTCCCTGGGGCCCGGGTCAAGAATGTGAAGAGGAATCTTCCTTCCCTGGTATGGCCCTCAGACTATTACCCGCTTTTGATCTTTCAGGTAGGCAGTGACGAGGTAGGAAAAAGAAGTCCAAGGGCAATGAAGAAAGATTTCAGGACCCTGGGACGGCTGGTCAAGGGATCGGGAGCGCAAGTTGGGTTCTCCTCTATCCCCCCAGTTGCGGGGAATGATGAGGGGGTAAATAAGAGGAGCCAGCAGACCAATGCCTGGCTCCAAGTCTGGTGCTGCCAGCAGGACCTTGGTTTCTTTGATCATGGCCTGATTTACAAAACACCAGGCCTGCTGGTAACAGGTGGGAATAGCTTATCTTGCAGGGGGAAAAGGGTTCTAGGACAAGAGCTATCAGGGCTCATTGATAGGGCTTTAAACTAGATTTGAAGGGGGGTGGGGATGGTACTGGGCTTGCTAGAGAGGTGCCAGGGCGTAGTTGCTCAGCACTTGTCGGGGAGCATGCCAGTATTTCTGAGAACCAGAAGGCATACCACATCTCAAGGGTCAAAACTACACACACAACTCCCTCTCTGAAATGCTTAAACACCAATGCATGCAGCATGGGGAATAAGCAGGAAGAGCTGGAGATCTATGTGCAGTTGCAGGGCCACAATCTCATTGCAATTACTGAGATGTGGTGGGATAGCTCACATGACTGGAATGCTGTCATGGATGGCTATGTCCTTTTCAGGAAAGACAGGCCAGCGAGGCGAAGTGGTGGAGTTGCACTCTATGTGAGAGAGCAACTGGAATGCATCGAGCTCCCACTTGGGGCGGATGAAGAGAGGGTTGAGAGCTTATGGGTGAGGATTAAGGGGCAGGCAAATATGAGAGACACTGTTGTGGGTGTTTCCTACAGGCCACCTGATCAGGATGGGGAAGCTGATGAGGCCTTCTACAGACAGCTGAAGGTAGCCTCACAATCACAGGCCTTGGTTCTTATGGGGGACTTCAATCACCCTGATATCTGCTGGGAAGACCACACAGCCAGGCACGCACAGTCCAGGAGGCTCCTCCAGTGTATTGATGATAACTTTTTGACACAGGTGGTGCAGGAGCCAACAAGGAGAGGTGTACTACTGGACCTAGTACTGACAAACACAGAGGGACTGGTGGAGGACATTAAGGTTGGGGGCACCCTAGGTTGTAGTGATCATGACTTGATAGAGTTCAGGATCATGGGTACTACGCACAAAACAACAAGAAGTAAAATCGCAACCTTGGATTTCAGGAGGGCTAACTTTGACCTCTTCAAGAAAGTACTTGGAGAGATCCCGTGGGCTAGGGCTCTGGAAGGCAAAGGGGCTCAAGAGAGCTGGTTGGTATTCAAAGACCACTTTCTCCAAGCTCAGGATCAGTGCATCCCTAAGAACAAGAAATCAGCCAAGGGATGCAGGAGACCTGCATGGTTGAGCAGGGAGCTTCTGAAAAAGCTCAAGAGGAAGAAGGAAGTTTATAGTAAGTGGAAGAAGGGACTGACCCCTTGGGAGGATTACAAGAACGCCGCCAGAGCGTGCAGGGATGAAACAAGAAAAGCCAAGGCCTCCTTGGAATTAAACCTGGCAAGGGATGTCAAGGACAACAGGAAGGGCTTCTACAAGTATATTGGAGGCAAAAGGAAAACTAGAGAAAATGTGGGCCCACTGTTGAATGAGACAGGAGCCATGGTGACAGAGGATGCGGAGAAGGCGGAGCTACTGAATGCCTTCTTTGCTTCGGTCTTTACTGCTCAGGCCAGCCCTCAGGAGTCCCAGGCTTTGGGGAAAGTAACGGGGAAAGAAGAAGACTTCCCCTGGGTTGAGGAGGATTGAGTGAGGGATCAATTAGGTCAATTAGATATTCACAAGTCCATGGGTCCTGATGGGATGCACCCGAGAGTGCTGAGGGAGCTGGTGGAAGTCATTGCTGGGCCACTCTCCATCATCTTTGAAAGGTCTTGCAGAACAGGTGAGGTGCCTGAGGACTGGAGGAAAGCCAATGTCACTCCAGTCTTCAAAAAGGGCAAGAAGGAGGACCCGGGGAACTACAGGCCAGTCAGCCTCACCTCCATCCCTGGAAAGATGATGGAACAGCTCATTCTGGGCGTCATCTCAAGGCATGTGGAGGAAAAGAAAGCTATATCGGAAGTAGTCGACATGGATTCACCAAGGGGAAATCATGTCTGACTAATCTGATAGCCTTCTATGATGGGATGACTGGATGGATAGATGAGGGGAGGGCGGGAGATGTGGTCTATCTTGACTTAAGCAAGGTGTTCGACATGGTCTCCCACAGCATTCTCATAGGGAAGCTTAGGAAAAGTGGGTTAGATGAATGGACAGTAAGGTGGATAGAAAACTGGCTGAAAGATAGAGCTCAGAGGGTTGTGATTAGGGGCACAGAGTCTAGTTGGAGGTCAGTGACGAGTGGCGTTCCCCAGGGGTCAGTACTGGGTCCAATCCTGTTCAATATATTCATCAATGACCTGGATGAGGGGATAGAGTGCACCCTCAGCAAGTTTGCTGATGACACAAAGCTGGGGGGAGTGGCTGACACATCGGAGGGCTGTGCCGCCATACAGAGAGACCTAGACAGGTTGGAGATTTGGGCAGAGAGGAACCTTCTGAAATTCAACAAGGGCAAGTGTAGGGTGCTGCACCTGGGGAGGAATAACCCCATGCACCAGTACAGGTTGGGGGCTGACCTGCTGGAGAGCAGCTCTGTGGAAAGAGACCTGGGAGTCCTGGGAGTCAACAGGATGACCATGAGTCAACAATGTGCCCTTGTGGCCAAGAAGGCCAATGGCATCCTGGGGTGCATCAAGAAGAGTGTGGCCAGCAGGTCAAGGGAGGTCATCCTCCCCCTCTACTCTGCCTTGGTGAGGCCGTGTCTGGAGTACTGTGTCCAGTTCTGGGCTCCCCGGTTCAAGAAGGACAGGTAACTGCTGGAGAGGGTGCAGAAGAGGGCTACCAAGATGATTAGGGAACTGGAACACCTCTCTTATGAAGAAAGGCTGAGGGATTTGAGTCTCTTCAGTCTGGAAAAAAGAAGACTGAGGGGGGACCTGTGGAATAATTACTAAATTGGCTAAAAAATACAAAAGTACGACATTGTTCACACATTAAGGAAAAGTATAAAATCAAGAGGCCTCTGAGGTAGAAAACGGCTGCAGCTGGCATGAAGAATACAACATCCGCGGTTCCCTGATAAGGATGCTTGTGAAGCTACATGAGGTACGGGGCGGGATGCAATTATTCCGCAGCTTTATCTTATGATGTATAGCAGATACGGGGACGGGACAACACCGTGAAACAGATAAGCTGCCAATTAGCTGCCTGCTCGATACTCGGAGCCAACATTTTGTCAAATTTTGATGAAATGCTGTCCTTTGTGCGAACTTTGCTCATTATAATGTCATTATAATACCAAAACACACCTCCATCCCAAAGGCTACCCGCCTCCAAGGTGCGACCACTCCTTCTTGAGTCTGCGCTCTGAATTTTTCGTAAACTATACCTTTAAATGTGAAGTGAGAGAATTTTACACCAATCATAATTAAAGTATGTATGACTAAAGTCACTCAAACTCCACCTTGAAGATAACAAATAGTATAAAAATAGTCCGAGAGAGGGGGGATACTCAGGGAAGACACCATCGCGAAGAACTCCATCGCTGACTTCCGGGATCAGTCGATGGGCTGAGCCTTTCTTCCCCCCCATAGGGACGCCTTTGGGTAAGACTTAGATTATACTGAGTGCTTTCTCAGGAAACTTAGAAATTTCTCTAGAGAATCTCTTTCCTACATTTATAGCCAGGCTGTATCGTTTATAACTTCATCGCGCGTTTGATATACGTAATAATACTTTCATTTGCACGTGCTTTGCAGACAGTGTATTTATCACCGGCAATCCTAAGAACCTATCGATCTGTTGTTTAAATAAACTGCACTGTTTAAGTAGCTAGTCGTTTCGGTTTCTCATTGAACGCGACCAAAGACTCGAGAGTGGCCGTGCTAGTTCATGAGCACGACTAGACTGAAGGTGCGGTCCACTATTAGTGTATCCAAATCGTAATAGTTTAATACATATTAAACGTGATTGGACTGATAGTGCTGAATTGGGCATCACTCAGAATTTAAACCCAGCCGCACCTAGCCTCCCACTTTGGTGAGGAGTGTTAGAACGCAAGGGGGTTTATCTTCTGCCAAAACCGCTTTGCCCCTTTCCACGCAACAGATGTAGACCCAAAAATGTTGTTTATAATAATACATCTTTATATAGTGTGCCTTGCCTGCATATGATTTTCAGTAAGGGCAAATAAAGGAAGGTTTGAATCTATCTGGAATTTGTATTTGTTAGTGGTAACAATGATTTTCAGTATCAAATCTGGATTATTCAGTTTCAAATCTAGTCTAGTTTATTGATATAAAGCAGTCAAACTCCTCTTACTTATATGGTCCTTTTGCAAAGGAAATGTGTATTAATTTTCTATGTTCATAAAGATATCAAGGTAGCAGTTACTTAATTAGGATGGTTTTGTCTTATCAGATTTTCATGTAGTTATGGCAGTTTTAAGTATTTGATTCAACCAATTTTATGACTGAAATTGACGCTGTACATAGAGAAGACACTATATTTGAATAAGAACATAACTAAAAGTTGGGGGAGGAGCTGAGTTTCATTTAGAACAGCCTGCTTAAATGTAATGTGAAAATTGGAAGTAATGGCTACATCTTTGTAAACAGGAAAAGTCTGGTTTAATATCATATTATAACCCAATTTAGGTTCATTATGCCACAAACAGAACAGAATTTTGGTCACATAAATGGATAAATACATTGCAACTAAAGATACTGAAGTGACTTCAAAATGTATTATTTTTATCCAGCAAGATCTATGTTTGTTAACATCAGTGTAGAATGATTGTAGCTCTGCTCTCCATTTCTTGCAAAATTAAAGAGCATTTGATAAAAATATCTCCCAGGAATGGGTGAAAGGTTCAATAGACATTTCAGAGATTTTCTAATATCAATATTATACAGAGAGATATTTGCCACATTTGCTTGAACATGTGAGAAAAGGCATATGAAATTTCTGCAGGATTATTTATAAGATCTAAGTAGACCAGTGTTGCTCCCTGGGGACCCCCGTTTCCTCTGCATGTTCAACCTATGCTTAGTGCAAGGTTGGAGAGCAGCCATCATCACAGCTTCAGGAAACTGAGGTGACCAGCCACTGACAAAGGGCTCCTTTCTCCCTCACAGCAGATCAAGAGCTGTTCTGGTTTGCTCCCAGGTTCCTCGTCAGGATGTAGTGATACATCCAAGCCGTGAGCAGTTTCCTCTGATTGCACCTCCTCTGCTAGTGGTTGGTTAGATAAGGGATATTATATAGCCTCCCAATCTCTTTGATGGACACAATTTATAAAAGGAATGTCCTACCGTTCCTTGTGCAACTAGGACTACGTGGTGCTGTACACGTGTTCCTGGTCATGGTACATTGAACTGTCCTGGCAGTTGACCAGCTCTGCTTCTACTGAGGAAATGCCTGGCAGTGGTATGGCACAGGTCCCAAACTTGGCACCAACACAGATCCACAGGGTGTTTTAGAATTCATTTGGTACTTGACCCCAAAAAGTTTTGTCATTTCTGACTTAGATACCTTAGACTTATGACTGCTTATTCACAACAGCTGTAAAATTATCCTCATTAGTGATTACAATCTGTCATTTTAAAAAAGACACTGAAGTTAAACGAAAATAGCCACAGATACCACTCTGTATCATAATGTACACATAAGTTAACATGACCACAAAATTTACAATTTAAAACCAGTGGCTCCTGAATTTCTTTTTGCAGCCAGCTCCTGTTTCCATTGGTAGTTGAGGGTTCACAGCCTCAGTTCAGTTCATGCAATGGGGGTTCAGGACACCCACTTGAGAAGGACTGATGTAAGAGACAGGAGCCAAGTCCAGGCAAGGGAGGAGATGGTGAGATGGTGCTGGTCAGCAGAAGAGGCAGTGTTCAGGGTATCAGGGCTTTATCAAGATTCTTTCTGTGCATTTTGGCAAAGGGGTATTTAAGGAGGAAGCATAAAATAAATATGCTTTTTTTTCCCCCACAAGGAGATTCTTCCATGTATTAGGGACAGCATGAAAAAAGCAAGGAAAGGCTTACTGAGAAATGTGAAATTTGGGAGTGGTTAGTACTATGGGTTCACATGGAGTAGAAGGCCACAGTAGTGGGGAATGAGGATGGGAAAGCTCATGTCAGGCTTTACCATTTTTTAAAAATTTCTTTTTGAGTAATGTGGCGGAACTGTCATCTCCACATCTCTATCCCTCTTCACACAGGAGAGGGCTCATTGATATGTTGAAAAGGCAGCCAGTATTGCAGGTGGGGGATGCAGTGATATCAAAGTAAAAGACAACCTATCTGTTGTGGCTAAATGATAGAGAAGCCACAGCTGGTGAGAAGGAAAAAGGGGAGAAAATGAAGAGCAAATAGGGATTCTTAGTTAATCAACTAAGAGATTGATTAACTTCTCATCAACTTCTTCATAAGAAGAGCAAGTGGAGAGATTCAACATTTGAACTGGAACAAGAAGCTTTTTCCATTTATCTAAATATTCTGACTGGGCTTCTCTTGTTACGGAGCAAGAGAATGAAGTAGGAATTCCCAAGGTTTAGTTGGTACCACCTAGAAAATTAAAAACTGTCAAACCTTGTTTGTACTGTTGGTGAAGAAAGTATTAAATATACTTTTGAATTAACCCTTCCATATGTGTCAGAAAACATATCAAGCAAACATCAGAATTAAAGCACAGAATAAAAATTAGTGTGTTGCAACACTTCAAAAACTGTTGATGATAAACATTTAATCCTCGAACTAAAAGTAGGTAGGTGGTCAACCATGCAACTGATAAAACTCTTTTTTTGGTACTTTATAACAAATAATACTTTAATAAATTATGCAAACTGTCTACCATGAAGCAGAAATAGAATTGTGAAAGTGTAAGAGAAACTTAAAATCCCTGTGAAAAAAATATGACCCATTAGCCTGCCGAACAGTTTTACTATCAGTGCAATGGCAGCTTCTGCTATTTCATAAATGTGTCAATCCACTTGTAAGAGCCTTTGTTAGTGCCTCTTATCTATTATTTACCAAATCTGCAGACTTCTGAAACATCAGTTCCCTAAACTGATGGGAACTTCTGGGATGGTGTTCATAACATGGGACAGAAAGGGAAGGCAGTTTAAAAAAAGAAAACTAAAAGAGGTCTAAAATATCTAGGGTATGGGCACATGCTTGTTTTTCAGGTGAAGTACAAAATTATCAAAGGCAGAATATGCTTGTCTCAGATTCAGACTTTACTCATGCTAGGTCTTCCATTTCTGAGAGGAGGTAGATAAATTTGCATAGTCATTAAAATGTTATGCCTTTTTTTTATATAAGGTACCTTTTACATGTCTAATGGCTTCTTCTGTGTAACTTCATATTAGTAAGCTGTGATTTCTGTAATATTACCCTTAACCATTTTGCTTTGTCTTTCTTAAGTCAAAGTTAGTATAGCATATATATACCTGTAAGAACAAAGTAATTATTAATGTCAGGCAAAGAAGACTTGAAACAGGTTTCCAGCTTCAAAAACCATCTCATGCTAGTTTGTATAGGAAGTTAGTCTTACCCTGGGACTTAGGCAATTTTTAAACTCAGTTTTGCAAAATTTAAAGGATGCATTAATTGCACTTTTGCACATTTACTTCTGCCTGTGCTCAGTTATTGTGCTTCAGTCCTAAAAATTCTGGCATTCTGTTAGCCATTCCTCAGATTATATTCTGCCTGTTAGATTTTTGCTTTTCTAACTTTGAAGAAATATACTAAGGGCTCAGGAGCTGACACTAACCCCAAGTGTTGTGCTGAAGGCAACTTTGAGGAACACCCCGCCACACACAGAGGATTAACTTGTGGTACAAAAAGTTCGGATGAGTAGTTTTTGCACAGTAACACAAAGGCACGTGCATAAAGGATAGCTATTGTGTGTAATGTATTTAAATGGAGATGTGTCGGATAATACAAAAAGGGCTGAAATTCCTCTCTGCCCTTAAGTAGGATGGTTATGACAGTTTTATGACAGTTTTTTAACAGTTTCTGTAAATTACATTAAAAAACCCTATTTGTAACAGATACATGGCCAGAACATTTCCAGAGAAATGCATTGGTATTGAAAACACTATTCTGTGCAAGCTGAAATGGTTTTGGGGAGCAAGTTCATTTTGGTGCATTTTTGGATTAGGGAATCCTCAGCTCTGCAGATGGAGGTTTGCGTGGGAATGTACCGATGCTTATTTGTGAAAGAAGTGATCTCCCTGGGTTGTGTTGGGTGT
Organism: Fratercula arctica; assembly: GCA_947846985.1. Lineage (NCBI taxonomy): Eukaryota > Metazoa > Chordata > Aves > Charadriiformes > Alcidae > Fratercula > Fratercula arctica. Next base: position 20,645,107 of record CANTUZ010000025.1, on the reverse strand, counting down.
CTTTAATGATGAGCTACTCTAGTTTTTTTGAGGAAGACACTTTTAAACTAGGTTCTACACAGGATTTTGTCAAAAACAAAGTTAATGAGCTATTCATCTGCATTTCATCAAGTAAATTACTTAGTTAACAGTTCACTATAAATATTTCTTTAAATATAACAATCATTGGTAAGAGCTGATATAATTAAAAAATATAAATCCAGATGCTGCAAAGACTCCTCCCCCCTCTTCTTTGGTGTTTTACTGTAGATGTATTTTTAAATCACTCTGAATTTATTGCATAACCATAAAATGAGGCATTTAAAGCTCTGTTTTGCTCTGTCAATCTCATTTTAATTTTTGCTTGTGTTAGTTTCTAAAATGTTAAGGAACTATTTAAATAGAGGTGGGACTCGGAGTATTGAGATCTACATCTGAATTCTTAACATACTAGCATTAAGAGCATCATGACATCTTGGCATTTGGTGAGGAGATTAAAAAAGAAAAACCTCTCATTCACTGATATGAAATGAAACTCACTTCATACAACCAACTGCACCAACAAATGAAAAGGTGTTAATAAGGACGGGTATTGAGCAGAGTGACTTTTCTAGCTGAGAAAGACAGGATGTATTTATGCATCATTTCCAAATGTAGTTCTAGAGAAAGAGTAGATAGCAAAAGGACCATGTGTTCAAAAAAAGAGCTGTGAGATCCTACATGGCATAATGACAATTGTGGGAAGGCATATTTATTAGGAAAAAAAAGTGTGACTAAATATTCATGGTGTCGCAGTTTGGGTTGGGTTCGCCAATGACAAGACAACAGATTCTCTCCCCCACCTCTCACTCCAAGGAGAGGAAGAAGAGAAATAAAGAGATTTATGAGTTTAGAAAAAACTAAACTACTTTAATGAAATATTAATAATAAAATAAAAGAAGATATAATGAGATAGATACAATATATACAAATATACACAAAACCGCATCAAGCAGCAGGCATGAGAAAGTTCCAGGCTGGACTCAGTGACAAATGGGAATGGGATACCGGATATGGATTCAAGAACCCACAGATTGGTATCAAAGATAGATGAACTGACAGGGTCCTCTTCAAATGTCACTCATTGAAGAAAGAGGGCCACTGAAGAAACCAAGCTACCAAAGAAGAGCCAACCTGGCTCCTTTGATCTCTCAGCTTTTATACTGAGCATGGCAGATGGGATGGAATACCTGACTGGTCAGTTTTGGGTCACCTGACCTGTCCACTCCTCCACACAGGTCCACAGGGTAAACAACCAAGTCAGTTGACCCTGGTTGCCACAACAACAAGTATAAGCAAGAGCCTCTCTCACTGAACAGAAAGTTGTCTCCGCTCCACCCCTTATTCCATATCATTTGCATCATGCTCAGATCAGTAATACTTCTTATCCATGAAATATATACATATACAGATACACATATATATCCACAGATCAGTCATTTATGATTTATCTTTATACACAAAAGTTCGTTAAGTCCATTTAGTTCATAATTGCAGAGACTCATCTATTATAGAAGACTTAGGATCGAGTATTCCATCTAAGGGTTTGCCTTTGCCTGAGGCAGAAAAAACCCAAACAGTTTTCCCCAACATATTCCTTTCATGCACCACAGGGGCTTTATCCCCTTCTACTGTATGTAAAAGGGCTGACTGAGCAGGACCAGCTTGACTGATGGGTCCCCTGGTGCTAACCAACCAGGTAGCTTGTGCCAAATGCTTGTCCCAATTTTTACAGGATCCACCACCCACGGCTTTCAGGGTACTTTTTAGCAGTCCATTGTATTGCTCAGTTTTCCCTGAAGCGGGTGCATGACAGGGGATATGATATACCCACTCAATGCCATTTTCTTTTGCCCAATTACTTACAAGATTGTTTTTGAAATGAGTCCCATTGTCTGACTCAATTCCTTCTGGAGTGCCATGTCACCACAAGACTTGCCTTTCAAGGCCCAGGATGGTATTCCGGGCAGTGGCATGGGGTATGGCATAGGTTTCCAACCATCTGGTGCTTGCTTCCACCACTGTAAGCACATTTTTAATGTCCTGTCCTGTTAGGACTGGTCCAAGGGCCACTGCATGCACAATCTCGTTTAACTTGCTCAAAGGCTTGTCGTTGCTCAGGACCCCACGTAAACTCATTTTTCTTTTGAGTCACTTCACAGAGAGGTATCACAATCTGACTATAACCTGGAATATGCATTCTCCAGAAACCCACAACGCCTTAGAAGGCTTGTGTTTCCTTTTTGTTAGTATGTGGGGACATAGATGTTATTTTGTTAATCACATCCATTGGGATCTGGCGACGCCCATCTTGCCATTTAATTCCTAAGAACTGGATGTCTCGTGCAGGTCCCTTGACCTTACTTCGTTTTACAGCAAAACCTGCTTTCAGAAGAATCTTGATTATCTTCTTACCTTTCTTGAAAACTTCTTCTGCTGTATTACCCCACACAATGATGTCATCAATGTATTGCAGGTGTTCTGGAGCTCCACCCTTCTCCAGTGCAGTCTGGATCAGTCCACGGCAAATAGTAGGGCTGTGTTTCCACCCCTGGGGCAGTCGATTCCAGGTGTACTGGATGCCTCTCCAGGGGAAAGCAAACTGTGGCCTGCACTCTGCTGCCAAAGGGACTGAGAAGAATGCATTAGCAATGTCAATTGTGGCATACCACTTGGCTGCCTTGGACTCCAGTTCATACTGGAGTTCCAGCATGTCTGGCACAGCAGCAGTCAGTGGTGGCGTGACTTCATTCAGGCCACGATAGTCTACTGTTAATCTCCAGTCTCCGTCAGACTTTCACACTGGCCATATAGGGCTGTTAGAGGGTGAGCGAGTCTTGCTGATCACTCCTTGGGTCTCCAGCCGATGAATCAGGTTCTGGATGGGAATCAGAGTCTCGGTTAGTGCAATACTGTCGCTGATGCACTGTGGCAGTAGCAATTGGCACCTGCTGTTCTTTAACCTTCAGCAGTCCCACCACAGAAGGGTCATCTGAAAGACCAAGTAAGGTAGACAGCTGTGTAATATCCTCAGTCTCTATAGCTGCTATACCGAAGGCCACCGATACCCTTTCGGGCCTTTGAAATACCCTCTTTTGAGGAAGTCTATGCCAAGGATGCGCGGAACATCCAGGCCAGTGATAATGGGGTGCTTCTCCCATTTATTCCCAGTTAGGCTCACTTCAGCCTCCAATACAGTCAGTTCTTGAGACCCCCCCATCACTCCAGAAATAGTGACAGATTCTGTCCCTTTATGATTCGATGGCAATAGGGTACACTGTGCACCAGTGTCCACCAGGGCTTTATACTTTTGTGGCTCTAATGTGCCAGGCCATCGAATCCACACAGTCCAATAAACTCGGTTATCCCTCTCCTCCTCCTGGCTGGAGGCAGGGTACCTCTAATGTTGAGGACAATATCTACAATTAGCAGATGAGCTCCTATCTGGACCGGAGAACCGCAGCCACCCTCCAGCAGAAATTCTTTCTTCTATCTGCTTTACCTTGCAGCTCAAGCACTCGTGTTTGTAGGACCGGGGTAGGTTTTTTTTTTAATCCCACTTCCTCATGTCCTCTCCATAGTTGCAGAGGCAAAGCCACAGGAAATCTTGGAGCACGTCCTGTTTCTCTTCAGTTGGTTTTGTAGGATAGTGTTTTTTCTTAATTACTGAGATGTGGGTCCAAGCAGGGGAAGAGTGGGATTCTTTCACCATCCCAGACAGTTTTTCAAACCGTTTATCATTTTTCTTAGTTATTTCTTCATTTTGCTCAGCTATTGTCTTGGTGATTTCCTCTGTTTTCTCAGTAATTTTTTCCACAGCTACCACAGTGAAGGGACGCGAGAGACTGTCTTCATACTGTCGTACCCTGTTAGCCACTTCATTTACAGTTGGTGCATCAGCATCAGATCCTCCCCAAACCATTGCTGACAACGTATGGGAGTACATCGATGCTGTACTCTGCCAAACTTCCTCAGCAGAGATTGTTTGCATGGCATTTCATCAGGGTCTGTGTTCACTTGCCAGTCACCATAAATCACCTCTCACACAGCCAGTTCCCTCAGGTACTTGATACCTTTTTCCATGCTGGTCCATTTGCTTAGATGGCATTTGATATCATCCTTAAAGGGATACCTGTCCTTTACAGCTGATAGCAGTCACCTCCAGAGACTGAGAGTGTTTCATTTTCTCCCAATCGCTTTATCAATACCTCCATCTTTGGCCAGGTTTCCCAACTGCCTAGCTTCTCTGCCATCTATATCTATGGTATCAGCCCTATTGCCCCAGTATCCAAGCAACCAGGAGACAAGTGTCTCACCTTCATGATAGGTAAGATCCTTTTTCATATTTCAAAAGTCCTTCATAGAGAAGGATTTAACAATCATTTCTGCATTTGAGTCCTCCTCCTGCATTGACACTGCCCAATAAGGACCCTCTCTTGGATCTGCTTTAGCAGGACCCTTTCCTTTATCTGCTTTAGAAGGACCCTCTCCTGGATCTTCATCAGAGGAACCCTCTCCCATGCTGTCTGGCTTGAGTTGGTCTTTGTCACAAGGAGCAGGGGAACGAGCTGATTTCCTTTTCTGCTTCCTGGTCACTGGGGCAACTTGTACCAGTTCTGTTGAAGTTTGAGTAGTATCAGTTCTTGTTGTCAAGGCTGGAGCAGCTGGTGTGGATACAGGTGGGGACAGAGGCATGGCCGTTGCCAGTGGGGGGGTAGCTTGGGGAGTGGTTTGTGCCTGTGCCAGCTGTGAATTGGCCTACGGGATTTGAGTAGCAGCAGCACATATCACACAATACCCACTCCTGCACCGATGTTTAACACAAAACCACCCCTGCAACATATTCAGGAGGACCAGCAACAAAATCAAGATCTTTTGAAAATAACAATCATTTTCTAAGCAGCCCAAAAGGCTTCCATCCCCTAGCTCTTTGACATAAGCATCAAAGGGCAAAACAAACCTTTCCCAAGTGAAACCAAAAGTGTAACCGGAAATAGAATCCATCACGTGATGCCCAAAATATGCAGGTACAGCCATTATCCAAGTAATCATATTATACATCTGAATGCCAAACCATACAAAATAGCACATTTAAACCACTGCATACAAATACAAAGAGCAAGTAAACCATGCAACATAGCCAGCAGGTTAAGCAGCGTTGTATCTATTAGCTTCAAACAAAGCTCTCTAAAGGCACAATATAACATTTTGCTTCACAATGACATTCCCTGAGCCAGCTGGAAGCTCATGCCCCACATTGGGCGCCAATTAATCTGTCGCGGTTTGGGCCTGTTTGGCCAATGACAAGACGACTGTTGCGGGCGGAGTGATTAACTTCACCCATAAGAGAGAAGTAGTGAAATATTTATTAATATAAAACATTGATTTAACAAAGTTAGTAGTGAATGTGACTGTTTTATGAGATTCAATGTAAGGCTACACTTGATTATTTACTGCATAGAGGACAGGGTCAGACAGAACTGTCAGGGAGACCCTCCCGTTGAGTCATGAGGTTCAGAAAGGGCCCCCTTGCTTTCTAAACTCCTTCTCAGAGAGGAGTCTAGGGGCGGCTGGATCCAGTCCTAGTCCCAGACTTGGTCAATGGTTTACGTCTAAAGGATTATATATGCGCAATCAATCCTTTATATCACTTAGCTAAGATTTCAAAGTTTAGCATGCTATTAGTCACTTACCGAGAATCTGTTGTGGCAAGGAATCGCTCAACCTCAAAGAGTAGAACCTTAAGCGAGCACCTCCACTCAAGGGGAGATCCTGGCGTGCAGCCCGCTGCTGTGCAGGAGAGCTCAAAGGGCTCTTGGGCTGTCCACTATTTATAGAGTAAGAGAATTGACCTATAGTCATGGGAACAAAATATCTAGGTCCCCACTCCAGACAGTGTTTTGACTGTGTTGCCAGCCATCCCCCAAAGTAACAACTCCCACTGATGGTTATGGCTTGAGCAGGAGCCGGGGGGGGAAGGGGAGAGGACAACATATACTTCATGTTAAGTTCTGGGATCACAGAATCATAGAATTGTCTAGGTTGGAAGGGACCTTTAAGATCATCAAGTCCAACCATCAACCTAACACTGCCAAAACCACCACTAAACCATGTCCCTAAGCACTACATCTACATGTCTTTCAAATACCTCCAGGGATGGTGACTCAATCACTTCCCTGGGAAGCCTGTTCCAGTGCTTGACAACCCTTTCAGTGAAGAAATTTTTCCTTATATCCAATCTAAACCTCCCCTGGCATAACTTGAGGCCATTTCCTCTTGTCCTATTGCCTGTTACTTGGGAGAAGAGACTGACCCCCACCTCGCTACAGCCTCCTTTCAGGTAGTTGTAGAGAGCAATAAGGTCTCCCCTCAGCCTCCTTTTCTCCAGGCTCAACAACCCCAGTTCCCTCAGCCGCTCCTCATAAGACTTGTTCTCCAGGCTCCTCACCAGCTTTGTTGCCTGTCTCTGGACATGCTCCAGCACCTCAATGTCTTTCTTGTAGTGAGGAGCCCAACACTGAGGTATTTGAGATGGGGCCTCACCAGTGCTGAGTATAGGGGGACAATCACCTCCCTACTTCTGCTGGCCACGCTGTTTCTGATACAGGCCAGAATGCTATCGGCCTTCTTGGCCACCTGGGCACACTGCTGGCTCATATTCAGCCAGCAGTCGACCAACACCCCCAGGTCCTTTTCTGCCAGGCAGCTCTCCAGCCACTCTTCCCCAAGCCTGTAGCGTTGCATGGGGTTGTTGTGACCCAAGTGCAGGACCTGGCACTTACATCAGAACCAATAGCACCACTGACTTAGCAAAAATAAGTGTGCTCAAGTGACCTGCTGGATTAGGGCCAATATTTTCTGCCTCTCATGGGATGGAGTTCCTTAGATGAGTATTTAACAGTGCGTTCAAATAAAAAGGCTAAAATTTCCATCCTAACACAACTACACCTTCCCCAACAATTTATATCTACTTTTCAGTCACAGTTAGAGATTAACAAAGGCAAAGCATCCAGTAGAAGTGTCCTGGTTTGGGGTGAAGCAAAGCCAACTCTGTTCAGTGAGAGAGGCTCTTGCTTACACTCGTTGCTGTAGCAACCAGGGTCAGCTGACTTGGTTGTTTACCCTGTGGAGGGGTTGCACCTGTGGGGAGGAGTGGACAGGACAGGTGACCCAAACTGACCAGTCAGGTATTCCATCCCATCTGCCATGCTCAGTATAAAAGCTGAGGGGTCAAAGGGGTCAGGCTGGCTCATCTTCTTGGGCTTTTTTTTAATGGTTTGTCTTTGGTGGCCTGCTTCTTCAATGTCTCTCTTTCTTCAATGACTGATGGGGACCACATCAGTTCATCTGCCTTTTGATCCTGGTCAGTGTATTCCAGTTCCCATTTGTCACTGAGTCTAGTCTGGAACTTTCCCAGTGCTTGCCAGTGATATCTCCCTGGGAGCTTGATAGGGTTTTGTATATATTGTATCTATTTCATTATTTCCCTTTTTTTTTATTAATATTTCATTGTATTAGTTTAGTTTTTTCCTAAGCTCATAACTCTCTTTCTCTTCTTCCTCTCCTTGGAGCGAGAGGTGGAGGAGAGCATCTGTTGTCTTGTCATTGGCCAACCTGGCCCAAGCTGTGACAGGAGGATTTGTGATTCACAGGCTTCTTACCCTCCCCCCCAGTATTCCCCTTCCAAAAAAAAGAAAACTAAGAAACTACCTCAACTTTTTTGTGTTTTTTTTTTTTAGCTATACTGCTGTAGACCCTCCATAGATGTATATCCTGGGTTCCACAGCAGAGAAGTGAAACTGGGTAAGTGGCAGTAGTTTCCTAGAACCACATGGGGATGATGAGGGTTTGCTGGTCTCAGAAGTCTCCCAATGGGTATGGTCTTATAGCCAAAGACTTAGCATCTGCCTCATGGGTGACTAGGCTGACATTTGGGCTCTGATATGCAATGTCCTAGGTCCTGTTACCAGACACCTGGGCCTGCACAGCAGAGTATGCTAAGGTCTAATCCAGGTAGATTTTCTTTACTGTGCTGACTGCAAAATCCTGAAAATCTTCATCTTAAAACTTGAAGACTACACAATTTGTCTGGAAACCCTGTTCTGTGCAATCCTAGCCTGGAGGCAGCTGCAAGGATATATGCTCTGTAAATGCATCAGTCTCTTCTCCTGCGCTGTCCAGGCAGAGAAGTTGCTTTGAATTTCTGTCAAGACTTCTAGATGTTAAGTTAGGGCTCTTCAGGGATATGGAGGAAATGAAACAGTGGTATGAGAGATACCCTTTCAGTGCTCTGGTCCTTACTTCTGGATGCACTCTGAGGATATGGCCTGTAGGCTGGGTAGACATAAATATTAAATTGAATGTTATGATCAGGCAACAAAGACCTAATTTATTTTACCCTCTGCTGAAAAGTTTGAGCAGGCTTAAGTTGAACTGCTAGGCATTAAAGACTGTTGTGATTGTTACTTAGTACTTGCATTTCCTCATATTCCAATTTTTTACAGCAATAATCAAAAAACACGTGAGGGGATTCTTCCTGTACCCTAATTTAACTTCCATATGTTTCCTTTTTTCTCTAATTTATACTTCCTCTTTTTGCTTATACTGTTCCTGAAGTGAAGTTTGATTTTTATGCATTGTTGGCACCATCCAAGTTTGAAAGAAGTCCAATTTGATATTTTTTTTGCCAATTCCCAACCTGATTTTTACTTTGAGCAAAGTGATGGACGAATTTCGGCTTATACAGAATTGTCATTCAGTTCCAGGACCAATAAAACATGTGCTTTGGGCATGCCAAGTCATCTTCCTACTACCAAATTTATTTTATGTGAAGATACAGATAATGTGGGTCTCTTCTCTGGTTATGCAAGGATGAGGAAAAAAGATCTGAGAATGCTGAAGGGTTTTGGGGGGGTATCAATTCTGTTTCTTCAGAAGTGTCCCTTGGAGACCTGTCAAAGAAAGTTTGTAAATGGTATGACCAACATACCTCTTTGTAGACCAATTAGACACATACAAGTGCTTCTAATGCCCTTCACTGACAGAGCAATTGGATATCGCATGCACAATATATATTTAGTTGCCTATTGATGAGGTTTGATGTCTAGAATTATGTACTAACACATTACTAATAGTAGTCTGCCATTTTTCCCTGTCTGATTCCAAATTAATATTGAAAACAAAGAATAAGCCAGAAAAATACTCTTTACAGCCTCCTCAGTTTTCCACTACAGCTGACAGCCCTGACCAGTGCAGATTTCCTGACTTCTGGCTCAGGGTGGGTGTAAAGATGACCAAAGTGTTTGCATGGTGGGCATTTTGCACAGAACTTGTATAACTGCTAAAATGTGTCACAACTAACACCTGTTTTCTTCCTTGGGATCAACACCAGATGGACTGCAGGTTTTGCTGAGTGAAGGTGACTCATCTCCTTGTTAATCCCCTGTGTATCAAATCAGCTCTTGAACTTTTACTTGCTGAGGGGGGAAAAAAAAAAATGAGAGGAGGATATGTCTGGTTAGGCCTTGTTAAACTTTCACTGCCAGGCACTGTAAGATAATAGCTAATGAGGACCACTTCACTTTTCAAGATGTTGAGTATTGTATTCTTTCTGCATTGCCTGTCTGAGGACTGGTGCAAATGTTACCTACCTGAAGTTTTTCTAATGTCTACAACAAATGTATGTGTCTGATTTTACTTTCAGACTAGCTTATGACCCTTTTTCTTACCCATATTCTTGTAAATAGAATAACGTTTTTTTCTTGGCCAGTGCTTGTCCAAACTGCTATGCCTGGGCTTTTTTCTTTCTAGCATATAGCTAAAGTGGAGGTGGCAAAATCTGGCAACTGCTGCAATACACTGCTCTTGCTTATTCAAGGCTGGAGGTATCTCTTGATTTATTATTTTTAACCTCTAGCTATCAATTCTTCATTTCTGAAGTACTTGAAACACAGATTCCTTTTCTGTCTTTTCACTCCTTTATCTAGCAAGACTTTTCACAGTCCTTCAAAGATACAGGTGTTTGTCTCTTACCCATTGAATAACAAGGAGCTATAAACAAGTACTGAGAGATCCATTCAAGGAAAAGATTAAAGAAACTTTTTTTTTTTTTAAACAAATTGATGGAAAAGTTGAGGTGATCTCATCACAAGCTATAAGTATTTACCAGCAGGAGAAGAAACTCTTTAAAAGGAAAAGACCTATTGGGATCTAATGGCACAAAATGTAGTTAGACATATTAAGGCTTAATGCTGATTTTTTAAATGTGAGTGTAATCAAATTAAACTGTCAGTCCACCATCCTTGAAATTAGCACTGGGTGACTTGTCAAATGTTATGGTTTCACACAGGATTTAGTTGATGAAGGTTCCAGAAGTGTTTTCTCCTTGCAGCATCAATTACTAATGAATTGATCAATAGTTATTATTCTCACATTGGTGTCTCTAGTCTAAAACACACTAGTTTTCTTTGCATACATCAAAATTTGAACAGTGTGTTTCTCAGTTTTCAGCCTGTCTAGATAATGCAACTTTGCCAATTTCTGTCCTGTTGCTCACAGGCTTGTTTAAGACTTCTTACTAGGACTCCTGTGTATTCCGGAGTATTTCAGAAGTGCTGGAATTTGCCAATAGCTTATTCATTTGCCATTGATCTAAACAGTTATTTATGGCCTACTGCTGTAAAATAAGAAGGAAGAGCACTTGTCCATTTTTTTTGGAAGGTATACCCTTTCTGCTCTCACAGTCTACACTCTGGATTTATGAATCTTGCCATGTAATCCTTAAAATAAGCATCCTCTATTGATATGTCTAGATACTTAATTATTTGAGAGACAAATGGAAAGAATTTCAAGAAGGAAAAATAGCTAGGAGTGATTTACTAGGAAAGACTAAAGTACTAAATGACAGTTAACAGAGAAGAGAATGAGCCCCCCTTCCAGTTGGAGGGAGACTTGGGAGCAGGAAACTATCCCAATAAGTACAGTTTTGAACAAAAATGAAGGGCCTCTCAGGTAACCAAATCCAATTCCTTGTTTTAATAAACTGAGACCAGTAACTTGAAGCATTTTGGAAGGGTCATGCTTGAGATCAGAGAAATAGTGCATATACCAAATGCTAGCATGCTTCTCTGTGGATATAACAAATCTATCCATGTTAATATCTGTTACTCCCTATTTTGCACACTTTCTTATTTAACACCACAGTTAAATACACTGTGCATGGAAGCAATGCACAGTGATGCTAATGACAGACTCCAGTGCTGCAATGTTTATTTCTGAAAACAGTAAAGATTTTGGCATGGTAACTTTCTTTTTTAGGTGCAAGTCTAATCAGAATTAGTCTGATTACTTTCAACTTCTCTCCCTTCTCCTCCTTCCCACCCACAGTGATTCACTTCTGATCATCACGCAACAGAAAGAAAAGTGCAGAATTCACTTGGAGAGAACTCTTTTTCCTTGATGAGAATGTGTTTTATCAAAATAAAGTGTGCTCAGCATTCAGTACCAGTAGGTGGTCAAAATTAAGCAACAGCAAAATTGCATACACAGAACACTTAGAAGATCATAAAATCCCAATAGAGCTTTTTCAAAAAACTCTTAAAAAATATTAGGTTAGGAAGATCATAGCCATGCAGAGCATATTGACCATGATGCAAAAAGCATCTAGCAAAAACTGGCTCTTCAAAAAACAATTTCAGGGCAAGCAATCTAAAAAATCAAAGTGAACAAAGATTAAAACATTGAGGGGAACTGGTGTAAAGAAGACAGAGCCAGTCTCTTTCCAGTGGTGCTCAGTGACAGAACAAGAGGCAACAGGCACAAACTGAAACACAGGAGGGTCCATCTAAACATCAGGAAACACTTTTTTACTGTGAGGGTGACAGAGCACTGGCACAGGTTTCCCAGGGAGGTTGTGGAGTCTCCATCCTTGGAGACCTTCAAAAGCCATCTGGACGTGGTCCTGGGTAACCAGCTCTAGGTGGCTCTGCTTGAGCAGGGGGGCTGGACCAGATGACCTCCAGAGGTCCCTTCCAGACTAAGCCATTCTGTGAATCAGAGATTCTAAGAGTGGATGCATAAATATGCTCCAGCAGAATGAACAGCCTGAAAGTAGTGCAAGATTTCTACTGTTCATTTTTTTACATTCACTCTCCCAGGTTTGTGAGCAAAATTTTCCCTTAGAAAATGTTTAGTTTGGGATAATTTTTATACTGTGTATTGACATGAAGAGCATTGGTTAGTTTTATAGAATGAACAGTAGTAGTTTTAGTTTACTATACAGAATAGGTTTTATATTAAGGTAATGCTAATATTTGATATTGCAGTGTTTGTTTTGTTCCACTAAAACATTATAATTCTGTTCATTTTGTGTATTTGCCAACGATTTTCATTTTGAATGAGGTCTAATATACTCAGCTCCTCACAGGTCATTTTGGGAATGTGGACCGTATTGATCTAAGTGTTGCATCTATATCTGCATACGCAGTATGGTCCCGCAAAGATCTGAATTTTCCATGTGCCTTTTTATTAATTTTAGCCCAACTTTTCTTTCTTCTCCCACTTTCTTCCAAAACCTTTTTGTTCAATACACAGAATAGTTGGTCTATTAATGCAAAATACCTTCCGTGCACAGAAAAGTTTTCTTTTGACTCCCCCACAATGCATCCAGAGATGCAGAACACCCCTAGAATTGCAACAAGCAGTTAGGAATGCAGGCAAACTATTTTGCCACTAGAAAAGTAATTTCTTGCATGTTGTCCTCTTTCTTTCACTTCACCCTTTTTATTTCCAGAGATCTCTGACTCAGTCTATCAATCTCCATAGTTTTTCCTGTTTATTTTTAAAATAAATACCTTGGTCATTTTCCTCCTCCTGTTTCAGCAGTAAAAAGAGGAAATGCATGAAACAAAATTGCCTTTCTTCTTGATCTCATCCTCTAACCAGTCTTTCCTAGTGCTTGACTGTGATTTTTTTTTCTAAAATTCATTTGACTTTCTTCTACCTTGATGGTCCTCTCTCTACTCAATTTCTTTGTGTTTTCTCTGTGTTTTCTCTTTACTCTAAGGACTCTTCCAGTCTGAACCCCACTGAATACCAATTTGCCAAAAGATAAAGAAAATAAGACTGCTGGACTGCCCTTTTTCTCTTCCCATTGTAGGCTCTACTGTCCCCAAAGCCCACAGGGACCCATCAACACAAGAGTCAGATGTTCAGCAAGTTCTGCGCAGAAAGTCTTGGGGAGCCATAGCCATGATTTTGATGCAAATATTAGGATAATTTTTTTGCTGTTTGTTTTAATTTTTACCATAATGATTAGGCTTTCTTTTACGAGGGACGTTACAGCAAAACAAGTACTTAAAACTGGCTTTGCTAGAAATGGCATCTGTGATTAAGTCCAAAGAAATAAAGGGAAGGAGATAAAGGTACCAAAGCCCTGGTGCAACAAGCCAGTGGTTATTCCCCCCCCATAGCTTACACATTTTTTTCTTTTTCAGATTCTTTAACTTAGGCCTTCCTGTTGCCAAAGCAGCATTTTCCTTTTCTGAAACTTTTCCCTTTTCCAGCTGTAATTGTAGGCTTTCTAGTACTTTTACCAAGTATGAATTAAGGCAGCTCAAACATTACTGTGAATTGATTTTACAACCTGGACAGCAAAAAAGTAACCTTTGCTTGATTTGTGTCTGGCTTAATCTATAATGTCTGCGCCATGTAACTTTTTATTTCCTTCTCTACTTCTTGTGCTGCTGGTGTGTCTGCCCACCGATGCTGGTGTGTCTGTTTCCGATAAAACATTTGTAAAGAGTTTTCTGCATTATAGCATAGACTTTCTGATCAAAATACAGCTAGAGAGACTACTTACTGTAGCAAGAGCCTCTCTCACTGAACAGAAAGTTGGCTTTGCTCCACCCCAAACCAGGACACATTGTGAAGATTGTATTGTATCTGCTTTAAAGGTTATAACAATACTCTCTAGGCTATTTGTCTTGGTTTCTCTGTAGCCATTTCCCTTTGAAACACAAGGTGTCATTTGTCTCATTGGACTTTCTGGCTGTATTGGACCTGAGTTCAAGAGAGAGTCACTGGTAGGTCACTCACAACATAGGTAAACCTGCTGGAAAAGAGAGGGGTTTTGTTGGCAGTACTTCTGAGTATGTAATTTGACAGATTGACTCCTAAGCATTATCATTTTTATTCTTGCTGCAGGAGAGAAGAGGACTGGCAAGACAGTGTGCTGTGAATACAAAGTGATGAATGCAACTTCAGATTGTGTCACAATGTGCATAACCATAAGAGAGAATAAAAACTACTTTCTTGCATAAATTGTGGAAGCGAAAGCCTCAGTTTTTAGTGAGGTAAATTGATTTGAGCTTTAATCTTGAGCAGTATTATTAACCTGTGTGAAGTGACTTTGCTATCCTATTACCATCCCTTGGGAAGACTTCATAACTTCTTAGGCAATCTTGGCAAGAAGAGAAAGCATAAAAGACAGCAGGCAATGGGCAATGCAGAGGGTTGGTCTGAGGGACTGTGAAGTATTACTAAGCTGATCTGTAAAAGTTTGCATTGCATTTATTTTTGCTCTGTACAGTCCCCAGGATTTTAGTGCTTATTCACTGACAAAGCATCAGAAATGAAACCTAGTTAGTTAGCCAGCTAATTCAATTCAGGAGAGGATGAAAACCTATTTATATAGAATTATATTTATGACAAAAACCTATTTTGGAGACAGAGAAGCTCATGGCAATGCATGTCTTCAGTGCAGTAAAGTCCCAGTCCTTAACTGGCCCTCCTGAATCCAAAGCAAACAAAACATCACCATCATCTTTTCAAACTACATTTCCCAGAATAGACAGCCTGTTTGTTTACCCAAAGTGCAGACCAAAAGTCTTTTAATGTATATTAATGAGAAGGCAGAAGTAGCAGAGATTCTTAACGGAATCCTGACCTAATAAAAGCGAGTAGCAGATCCACTGAGCACCTCCCTTATTTGGACAGTCCAGCATCCACACTGAAAAAAACTGTGCCTCATACGCTTCTAAAAGCTTCAGATTGTTAGCATCCTGCAGTGCTGCCCTTCCAGCATGTCTGCATAATAAAAATCTCTCACAAGACTCCCATAACTTGTGATTAAAGGCTTCTTCCAGTTGGTTTAATATGGCTTCATTCACCTTCTCTTCTTGATTAGGCAGTCTGTGGCAAACAAGAAGAGAGTTCCTGACTGGTATCACCCTTCACTTCCTCTTAGTGGTTTCAGTTCTGAGCTGCCAAAGAGGGATGGTTGGCCCAGATACCTACCCTGACAGCTTGTTCCTCTTCTCCTCTTGCCAGATCCCTATAGTGTCTCCAACTAGATGCGTGGAGATAAAGCCTTTTGTTGCTAGAAGTTACAACTTCGCAGCCTCCACCTTCATGGGAGTCCCATCCTCCAGGGCCATATTCCAGCATAGCCTATGGCTATCCCTCCTTCTGTGACACAGGGGGCTTGGGGTCCTGCGCCTGCAGGATCTCTGCGAAGAACAGACCATTCTCTCATTTGCCCTTCCTGACATTACACAATCTGCTCACCTTCACATGCATTTCCTTCACATCTCTCAGGTGAGACCAATGTTACCTCCAGCCCTGGCTGCACAGATGAGCACCTGGAGGACAGTCACATCAGGACTTTCATCTGAATGTCAAGCCAGGTCATTCGACCTCTGATGTGCCAGAGGTTCCTCAGTCAGCAGGCTGTGTCTTGCTGTATGTCACTGCCATCATTATGCTGACTCTAGCAGTCTTGTACAGTCTTGAGCAGCACTTCTGGGCTGCATGAGCATGCCTTTCCATGCCAACTGCCTTGCTCCTGTTTGCACACCCTGTTCACAGAGCTCCTGGTTGCTGACACACCCTGAATGTCAGTGAAGTAATAACCCAGATGCAAGTCTGCTCCCACTCCTGGCAAGATCTCCTGAGCAGGCAACTTTTCACACTGACTCCAGTAGCAGCTCATTCACCTCATGAATGCCAGTTGTGCCAGGGATGCACCACAAGACCCTACACTGGGGGCCGAACGATTAAGCTTCAGAAAAAAGGTAAATGAAGTGCTAGGAGGCAGTCAATAGAGAAATATTAATGAAACTGAGCAAGGTATTAGTAGGACCTTAAGTGGTGTGCTGTCTATAATTTTCATCAGTCATACTCAAGAAAAAATGAATGAAAACCAGGACATGAAAAGAATAACCGCTAGAATGATCAGAGGAAGAAAAACTACATCTTACAAGAGAAGAAGTCAGCAGGTAAGATTATGAATACGTCAGGAGTATCTGTGGAATACACAGCATTTTCCTCCTCAGCGTAACCACACTCTAATGTATTTGAGTTCCTTTCCCAGTATGAAAACCTGTTGCTTATTTACTCTGCAAAGCAAGCTGTGTTTTCAAAATCTTACTTAGGGTGTTCCTTTTTTCCTGCAAATAATCTTGAGCTGCTCTTACTATCTGCTGGACAACTCCTGTAACCAGTAGCTGGACAGAAGGAGGATCCCAGATCAGGAGGAGTCAGTGAAGTACACTCAAAAGTTCAACACCAAGGAGCTACAGTAAAACAAAATACATATTTAAAAAAATTAATTAGGACTTAACAATTCCTAATTGTTATGTCACTTGCTTATATCACACAGAAATAATTACAGTTTTTGTAATCATTGCAGATGAAAAACCAAGACCTAGAAAAAGCTGATTGTTACAACATGCTCATATAGTACCTGATCTTCTGCAATATGGATCCTGGCACAAGGGGAATCCAATAAAGTATGAAGTGCTTGTAAACAAGATGTAACATGCTCAACAGGCTCTTCAGGTCATGGGGAACACAAAAACTGTATACTAACACCTGAAAAGAGCAATAATTAAAAAGAATGTTCACATCATCATAAAATCGAGTTTTCTTTTTTAATTTTCTTTATAAGTATAGCAGGTTTTTAACAACTTCAGAGGGATACATGTTTTGCTCAATTCTTCTTCCTCTAAAGGGGAAGAGAGTTTATGTATTAGAAATAGCAGAATTGTATTTGCTTTCTCTTCTGCATCATGTCTTCCCCAAAATTTGGCAGGAAAAATAATAAACAGTAACAGCCAGGAACTTAGATTACTGAATAGAAATCCACGACTTCTGAATCCTTCAATTGTAAATTGAGTTTTATTTTATTAAACTATTTTAAATTTAAAGATAACTGAGATGAAATTAAGCCTCAAAAATTACGCAATATTTGTCTTATACATATGACACAATTCTGGTTGTAAATAACTGTATATCTCAGCAAACTGTTGGCAATCCTCAGAATAAGTGATTGCATCCATCTCTTAAAGCTGTTAGAAAACAACAAAGGGAAACAGCGAGCACTACTCACCTGCTACACCACTTAGATGCACACAAGTCTATGGGGCTGGATGGGATCCATCTGAGGGTACTGAGGGAGCTGGTGGAAGTGCTCACCAAGCCACTTTCCATCATTTACCAGCAGTCCTGGCAAACTGGGAAGTTCTCAGTTGACTGGAAGTTAGCAAATGTGACGTCCATCTACAAGAAGGGCCAGAAGGAAGATCCAGGGAACTACAAGCCTGTCAGTCTGACCTGGGTGCTGGGGAAGGTTATGGAGCAGATCATCTTGAGTGCCATCACACGGCACATACAGGACAACCAGGTGATCAGGCCCAGTCAGCATGGGTTTATGAAAGGCTTGACTAACCTGATCTCCTTCTATGACAAGGTGACACACTTAATGGATGTTTTCTACCTAGACTTTAGTAAAGCCTTTGACACAGTTTCCTGGAGAAACTGGCTGCTCATGGCTTGGATGGGCGCACTCTTCGCTATGTCAAAAACTGGCTGGATGGCTGGGCCCAAAGAGTCGTGGTGAATGGAGTTAAATCCAGTTGGCGGCCAGTCACAAGTGATGTTCCCCAGGGCTCAGTACTGGGGTCAGTTCTCTTTAATATCTTTGTCAATGGTCTGGATGAGGGGATCGAGTGCACCCTCAGTAAGTCTGCAGACAACAAAAAGTTGGGCAGGAGTGTTGATCTGCTTGAGGGTAGGAAGGCTCTACAGAGGGATCTGGACAGGCTGGATCAATGGGCCAAGGCCAATGGTATAAGGTTCAACAAGGCCAAGTGCTGGGTCCTACACTTGGGTCACAACCACCCCATGCAACAATACAGGCTTGGGGAAGGGTGGCTGGAAACCTACCTGGTGGAAAAGGACCTGGGAATGTTGGTCAGCAGCCAGCTGAATATGAGCCAGCAGTGTGCCCTGTTGGCAAAGAAGTCCAACAGCATCCTGGCTTGTATCAGGAATAGTGTGTCCAGCAGGACTAGGGAAGTGATCGTCCCCTTGTACTCAGCACTAGTGAGGCCGCACCTCAAATACTATGTCCAGTTTTGGGCCCCTCACTACAAGACAGACAGTGAGGTGCTGGAGCACGTCCAAAGAAGAGCAACAAAGCTGGTGAGGGGTCTGGAGAACAAGTCTTACGAGAAGCAGCTCAGGGAACTGGGGTTCTTTAGTCTGGAGAAGAGGAGGTTCGGGGGAGAACTTCTAGCTCTCTACAACTAACTACCTGAAAGAAGGTTGTAGTGAGGTTGGGGTCAGTCTCTTCTCCCAAGTAACAGGTGATAGAACAAGAGGAAACAGCATCCAATTGCACCAGGGGAGGTTTAGATTGGATATTAGGAAAAATTTCTTCACTGAAAGGGTTGTCAAGCACTGGAACAGGCTGCCCAGGGAAGTGGTTGAGTTGCCATCCCTGGAGGTATTTGAAAGACATGTAGATGTGGTGCTTAGGGACATGGTTTAGTAGTGGATTTGGCAGTGCCAGGTTAACAGTTGGACTCGATGATATTAAAGGTTGTTTTCAACGACCCTTTATCCAGGGAAGAGACAAGAAGGTTGTGAACTCGGCAGAGATCATTCAGGTCACTTACAACCCCACTTCCTATCCAAGCACTACATACCTAAACAACAAAGTTTTGAATCATTCTAAGCTAGGAAAAAATGAACAACCTTATAAATGCAAAAAAATCTGTAAGAAAACAAAAACCAAAACAACCACCACAAAAAACTTAGCAGCTCTCTTCCTGCTTAATATCACAACACCTGAGGTTTTCCTTTTTTTCTCCCCACCCATGATAACAGAATTGCTTAGGTGGGTGGTTACAAAAGCTATATTTGCAAAGCATATTACAATGGAACTTAGTAGATATGTGGAAAATGCTTAAAATAGTTTTTTAATCCTCCATAAATATTTTTTACTCTGTTCCCCAGTGTCTGGTTAAATCATTCAAGTAAAGGGTCATTGCATTCACCGTGAAGAATATAGTGAACAGCAATCAATAAAAGTACATCTTCAAAAGCCCACACCTCTCAAAGTACATATTAAGGCTCCGTACTAATAAGCTATCAAGATCATTAACATCAAGAAAATGCCTAGAAATGAGTGAGATAAAAGTCTTTAAACAACTGGTCTCTGATCTGGAACCAACAGTACCACATTCTAGAACAATCAATGCCAAACATGGTGTACAGACAGTTGGGTGTCTCCCCACTTTTATTTTCTTTTGAATTAAATGGACCCAAACAGGTACTTAAAATCCAAACATCATACAGATCAGCTGCTCCTGTCTAGTGCTATACATTGGCATTAATCCTCTGAAAAACATCCACGCCTAGACATAATGCAGGCATCCAGAGAATTTTCGTGCACCTGCTTTTCTACAAAAAGGGACAAATACTTTTGGAGGAGCTGCTTTGATTCTGGTGGTGATTCTACAAGGATGAGGAAAAGAAGCAAAAAAAACCCCATAGAACACAAGCGGATCAGGTTTTACAAATTCTTTTTTCATGACATTTTTGTCCTATCTCCAATTTATTTATTTTGCTTTTAGAGAACCAGTTCCATGAAAGCCTTTGGGGAAGGACCTCTCATGATCTGTAATGATGGACATATTTAAAGCAAAGTAAACACAAACACAAAGAGTATCCTAAAAGCGCACAGGACAAGGCTGCTGAAAATCTGTCACAAACCCATAATTAATTCACAGTAGGACTAAGATGAATTCCACTCCTGCTGCTGGGCAAGTCAACAGCTGTTTCAGTAATGACATAGAACTGTAACAACATCAAACTCATTCAGCACAGCTCATCTCTGTCCATGTAACTTGTAGCGAGTGAGTTAAATATCCAAACTTAATCTCCAACCATTTGACGCTGGAAGCGCACACATCCACTTAGAAACTGGTTGAATAGGGAAGATTTTGACAAGTTATAAGGAAAGTTACACGTTTTCACACAGACTGCCTCTTCATCTCACTTTAAATGCACAGAAACTTTCTGTAAGTTGAGCATAATATTCTTTCTTATGTATAGATACCACATTATGCCATATTTGATCTATCTTTAAAATTTTGCTGGAAATTAAGAGCATAAAACAACAACACAAAATCACAGTCCTGCTGGACCAAGATGTACTAAACAAAACTCACACACACAAAGTTATCATATTAAAATTGGTGTTTGCATAGCTAATAAAACTGCTGCTTTAAACTACAGTAGTAATTTAGTTGTGTAAGCCACATACCAGATACCACTACAGCTATGTTGCCGAAAGCTGATTTAAACTACAGTAGCAGAAGATCACACACAAGAAAAAACACACACACATAAAAAAAAATAAAAATCTTTCACTGAATATTCACTGAGAGGTTGTTACTGTGACTGCAGTGAGAACGTTCAGATCTCCTAAAATCTAAAACAGAGTATTAATCTGAATGGAAGTTTAGTGTTTAAAAGTAAATTATTAGTAATCCAAATATTTGATCGGACTGAAAGGCATGTCAATAAATACATTACTATTGCTCTCATTAAACAAGGGTGGTTTTTTTTTTTCTTTTAGCAACAAGTGCAAAATTGCCATGAAGACATGATTAGTTTCAGAAAGACTAAATATTTTCTGATGTAGCTCCCTATAAGGTCTTCTGCACTTGTGAGGAACAAAATATATTACTAGGAGACTCAAAAGATGTTGGAAAACCATCATGGCTTAGGTTTACAAAATTTTTCCAGCCGTCTGCTACTACTTCTCTTCTGCATCCTGCTTCCAAAGAGAAGGAAAATCAGTTTGGCTTATACTATCTGAACATTTTTCTCTGTACCTGGCAGGCCTTTGCAGTTATATCAGATGGTGTATCTTGAGAAAAAGCTGGTCTCAGAGCAGCTCCAACCTGTTGATAGAAAGAAAAATAAAAAAATCCAATTAAAACAGTAGTGACACAACATTCTTCATCTCACCTTATTTAGGGCTCAAGCACATATACAAAACAACCCAGAAAAGATTGCCAATTTTGGCATTATAGTTACATCCCAAACTTATCCTTGCTGTCTAGCAGACATTTGCAGTAGTACTCTTTAAACAACAAAAAAATCTCCTAAACCCATTTTTTCCTGCTTGCCCATTGCCTTTTTAAGCTTCAACGTCTGTCAAATATGCGGTATTAGCTTTCTTCTGTAATGAGTATGCTCTTAATCATGAAAGTATTAGATTAGAGGATACTACTTTCTGATGTCCAAAGGAATAATGATGTGAAATCAAATGTTTATGGTTGTATTTGCATCAAGTTCCCAAAATATTCCCAAATACTAACAAAAAAACCTTTTAGGCAGTTGTTACAAGGCAGCGAGGAACAAAGCACTACAGAAGGAAGAAGAAAAAGGCAGGAAGTGAAAAGTTTGAAAGCTTGCCTTTAAAAAGTATTTGCAAAGATCTTGAAGACACAGTGAAGACAAAGGAGGTGAAAGAGTTAAGCTGTGCAACAAAATAAAGCAATAATACCCCATTAGGGTATTTGCCCCATTGGAGGGTTGGAAATGGAAAAGCATAGAGGGGTCCCACCTGCAGGAAGGAGCAGATAGGACAGGTGACCCAAAATTGACCAACAGGAGTATTCCATCCCATCTGCCCCATGCTCAGTAGAAAAGCTGAGGGATCAAAGGGTCAGTCTCTTATCTTCAGTGGCCAACGTCTGAGGAGGATCCTGCCTGTTCATCTGCCTTTGATCCTGATCCGTGTGTTCCTGACTCCATCTCTGGAATTCAGTTCCCACCCATCGCTGAGTCCAGTCTGGGACTTCCCCAGTGCCTGCTGGTGATGTCATCCTGGGAGCTTAATACGGTTTTGTATATACTGTATCTATTTCATTATTTCCTTTTTATTTTATTAATAATATTTCATTAAAGTAGTTTAGTTTCTTCTAAACTCGTAAATCTCTTTATCTCTCCTCCTCCTCTTCATGTGCGAGAGGTGGGGGGAGAGCATCTGTTGCCGGCCATTGGCCAATCTGGCTAAAACCACAAGAAGTATGTAATCATCCAGATGTTTAAAGTTGCTTGAAAGAGCCCTGTACTCAGTGCTGTGCTTTCAAATACATCATAATAATTTTGCTTGTTGCAATAGGCAACAAATATTTTTCCAATTCATTGCCTTCTAAGAATGATCTTTATCTGGTAGGATCAGTAACACATTAAGCAAATCATTATTGATTGATAAGCCATGAAAGATTTTTAAAGGATATGGAAGACACAAACAGCTGTCTAAATAGCAGAAAATATTTTGAGTTTATGAGGCTAAAAAGATCCCTTTCACAAATTTCTACTGTATCATGTCTTTTCTGCCCTGAAACACGTATTAAGTGTAAGCATGGATACAAGCTTACATACATCTTTAGCTACCTATGTATTTAAAATAGAACTTGCAGATAAACATTTTACTCCAAGATTCCCTTCAGGAAAGAGACTTGGCTAAAATTTCCTTGAGTCTTAAGAAACTTCAGAAATTACTTGGTTGTATAGATGTTCTGTTGGCCCTGGATACACTCTATGCAGATATAAAGTGTTATTTTATCTGTCCTAATATCACCTTACAGGCTTTTTTCAAAATATGAAGTGTTATTGTACCAACAAAATCACTCCTTTGCAAAATGCAGCACTTATAGCTATTACAAGAGCTGCTAAGATCTGTTTTGCACCATTCATTTTGATTATGAGATTGTTACAAGACCTCATTTGTCAGTCTGCTTAACTAAAACCCCTCTTTTTATTTAGCAACAGAAAACTGTCAATACCCTTCAAAAGGGAAAAAAGAAACAGCAAAACTATTGTTTGCTATTACCAAGCACCTGGATCAAGAAAGCAAGTACTTTTTTCAGATAGTAAGGGGACCACAGTTAGGACTTGCCTTTAGATCCCCACTTTTAGAAAACCAGACAGTGAGAAGAAGTTATCATTACTTTGCTCGAAGGAATTATTTTTTTCTCCTGGACTGAAATAGCTAGCAACCGCTTACAGAGCAGGAGAAAACATATCTTTAATAGGCTTTGGTTTCTCAAAGATAAAAACATCAGAAAATACGAAAATTCAGTGTTCATCTGATGTTTAAAAAAAAAAAATAAAAGTGCTGAAATGTGTCTGCCCTCAGACACAGAGCACACATGAAGTAACCCATTGACCTTAACTCACCACAGGCCCCCACTGACTTACCTTTCTCAGTACTGTAATCTTTGCAGAGCACTGCTCTTGAAAAAAAGCCAATTAAGATGATGTTTAGGGCCATCACTAATGCTGCCAGATCCTGGCATACCACTGGGAGATGTGATTGCCTCCAGAGGCTCATCAGCACCCAGACCAGGGTTGCTACCTTCAGTCTTCTGCTGGTGGAGGGGTTCATACGAAGGAAAATGGGACTGGCAGTTATGTCTGCTGGTCACTGGGGGAGGTAAGGGAGCAGCACAGGAACTGTGCTGTGGGCCATCAGTGCTGTGTAGCAATACGGGGGAGAAGAGCAGTGATGAGCCACCAGTATTAGTTCCCCTTCTGTGGGCACAGCTCCCCAAAGACCATCTGTGGTCCCAAAGACCAAGTGTGCCCACCACCTCAGCTATTCACTGCCTGCTGCTCAGGTATCTTCAGTGTATGAAATACACTTCAATTCTGCAGCGGCAGACTCAGGAACTGAAGAATATGGAAGCATACAGCTTTAATTTTGTCCTTTTACAATAGCAAATCCGTTATTTCCACCCTCACCTGCATTACATTATCTGCTATTTGTCTTTGTTAAGCAGATTTTGCCCCACCTGCTAAATCCCTGACTCTGAAGACACAAGTGCTACTTTATATAATTGTGGAGAAGGAGAGGCAAGATCTTAAGAAACTTGAGATGGCTATGCTGAAAGTCCTATGGAAATCATTAATATAAAAGACAACACATTAAAGGTCTTCTCTTTTCCCTCCTTTCTGTTCTTTAAAACCTTATCTGGAGATAAGGGGAAAAGACTCCTCTGTATGACATCTCTATATGTTTTAATGAGTAAAGTTTCTCTTTGTGCAGGCTCATGCTTTTGCCAGATTCCCAGGGAGGCAAACACAATGGTGTCATCATTGCTTTGAAACTGGAGGCAAAGATGTCAGGCAGAGCTTGTCAGGACATCTTCTGAAGTTTTATTGGGAAGCCTTCAGGGTGAAGAAAATTGGAAGTGACCTTTATACAGAATTACTATACGTGCAAGTAGGCTTAGACAGAAAAGAAAGGTTCAGGGAAAGGTTTCTGTTAAGTTTTATTCCTATTTCAAACCAAGTAAAGCAACTTCATTTCCCTAAGAAAGTGCTGCCATATGGAGCAGTACAAAAATGTAATTTAGTCATCAAGAATTATTGGATACTATAGCAGAAAACATTAGTAGCAGTATGCAAAATTACATAGGGTTTTGACTTGTTGCAAACATGACCAGTTCCTGTTATACTTTATTATCGCAAATTAATATCTCACTATAAGAAAATAAAGGAAGGGTGGGCCTAAAGAGCAGGAAAGACTCAATGAGCGCTGATGAGCTGCAGGACTGTCTCACCAGGAAAGCTGTGGAAGCTTCTTCCCTTGAACTTTTAAAGAGTTTCTGCTGGTATCCCAGAGGAAATCTCTTTACCCACCCTTTGCAATGATTTAAATGTTTATCATCAGCTTTACTTCACTCTTAAGATAGCCTAATTTTTCTGAGGAAAAATCCATAGGCATAAAGGAAGAGCTGTGTATGCTGCTGCTAGTAGAAATTAGGGTTAACTTTGAATTTTAAGTTTATTTGCTCTTGTTTTATTCATTTCTTATGTGAAAAAGGAAAGAGAAAAAATGTATCAATATATTCTAATATCACACTCACAGATTTTGCTCTCTCCCCCTCATATGCAAGCAAAAAATAAAATGAAGGCAATAAGTGAAATCAATTAAAATTCAAAGCCTGAGTGGTGGTTTATTTATACTTTTGGCAAGCACTCTGTGGACTCAATGTTCTTTGCACCACAGGTATAGAAACAGTGGAACAGAGGATGGCATTCATTTGGGTTTTCCTCTGTCATTTCTATAATAAGGTAAGCACCACTGCAGAATTCATTATGTTGATTACTTTCAAGGGAAAATGTGAAGCAGATCTAGATTGCAGTTCAGGGCCAGTGCAAATCACATCTTGCCTGCAATTTTATTTGTGAAAACTCTGCTCTAAATGTTTGCATAATTTTTCAACTGGCTGTTCTCACCAATCAGGGACACTTCATGGAAGGGGTGCCTCAATCTGCTCAGCAGATCTGATTCCAAAACGCACTGCACATGTCCTGCTTCCCTGGTGCAAGCACAGGGGCTGCTCCTCTCTGCCTGCTGTCCCTCATGCTGGCCTTCCTCCTGAAATACCAACAGTGAGGGTAAGCCAGTTTAACAATGCCCTCTGCCATGCTGGCATGAGCAGATTCTCCTTTTAAATGCACATGGCAGCACTCCCTTTAAATGCTGAAAAGCAGAAAGAAAGAGGAAGATGGGAAGGCATGTGGGAGGATACAGAGTCTGCAGCACAGAGGAAAGCTGAGAGCCAGGAAGGGCAAGCCCAGCTCCTACAGCAAGACTACAAGGGGTGGTCTGTTTGGGGGGAAAGAAAGAAGAGGGGATATGCTCCCTCAAGACAGCAGCAAGGGCAAGGCCCTTTGGCAGTGGCGGACGCAGGCCCTTGGGCCAGGAGGGAGGAGAGGTAGATGCTATGAGGCGAGGACAGAGGAGCCCTGTGCTGGGTGGGTGCCATGCACAGCACAGCAGTGCTCACCCCAAAGTGGGGGTGAACTCTAATTCCAGCTTGTAAATTATTCCAATGTCAATGGATGAAATACAAAAGTCCAAAATTCATGAGTCTGTGTGATTCCTTACATATCTCACGTTGTGCCAGGGTTCAAAGAGCCCCCTGACGAATTACACAGAATCACAGAATCTATGCCTCGAGCTGCAATCAGATACCCGCATATTTGTTCTTTCAAGTTCAAATGGACTTTTGCTTTATTGATCAGATTTTTAACATAATCATGTTCCTGCATGGGATCCAGGCCCAATGGCATGAAAAGAAAACCCTAGTCTGCCGGTTTGAAGAAAACATCGCACAGGAACTGGAGATGAACAAATCCCAACACACATGCTTCAACAGGAGGCTAAAGGGTATGTTCACAGTAAATAAATTTTTAATATACTCTTCCCTGCTTCTCTTTGTAAGCTGTTTGTTTTTAAATACAAGCATGTTCAGTAGTTGAATCATAAACCTAACTGTTGGCAGACGCAGTTGGCACAATGCAGCTTTTCTCACATTTGGTCTAACTGTGGCACAAAGAAAGCTCTTCAACGCTGCAAAAAGTCAGCTGAGAGTTGAAGAGGAAGTCTCAGCACTGCCTAACCTACAGCTCCATGGCAACCACAGTCATGGAAGGGGTGTGTGTGTGTGTGTGTGTGTGTGTGTTAAATTTCGTGAAAGAACACAGTAGTGACATTTGTCATTTGTGTAAAACAGGAGGAAAATATTTAAGATCATTTTCACAGCAATTAAATAGCCCTTTTTTACTTTCCCTTTTTACTCTAGATCATATAACAAAACTCCATCTGTATTCAATTAATAACATTCATTTCCAATCACTTTAAATAAATAGGATCATTTTGACCAGAATTAAGAGGACTAATTGAGGGTGGTGAGACACTGGAACAGGTTGCCCAGAGAGGTGGTGGAGGCCCCATCCCTGGAGACATTCAAGGCCGGGCTTGATGAGCCTCTGAGCAACCTGATCTAGTTGAAGATGTCCCTGCTGACTGCAGGGGGGTTGGACTAGATGACCTTTAAAGGTCCCTTCCAACCCAACAGATTCTATGATTCTATGATTCTATGTGTTTGGGTTGTCCAAGGATGTGAATTCAAACCCAAACATATTTAACTAAAAGTGTTTTGTGCTACTCTGTACTCATATGCTTCTGTGTTTGCTGTGGTTATTTTCCTCCTTTCTTCCATCCATCATATACCAAAAGTTCTAATCACATGAATAATGTTCACCTAACCAATAAAATTGTGATTTATTTTTTTTTAATGTGGAAAAAGTTGGGTCTTGAAAAGCCTTAAGAATTTGACTTAATTATCAGTTCCTCAAGGGAATGGAGATTTATTTCTTAGCTCAAACACTAAAATAAACTCTCCCATTTTCTTGAGATAATAGTTTCCCAACCTGGCAATTTCATCCACACAAATAAAAGGGAAATGCCCTTGTAAAATTTCTTATGCAGTCCTAACAGGTCAAGAAATGCTCCAAAACTCCTGTCATCACTGGGAACATTGCAGAATTTCCTGGCTTTAAATTTGGGCAGGATGGGTAAAACGGTCAAATGACTGGAAGACACCTTCCAAGTATTTGGAAATGAAAGGTGATACATCTGGGAAATTTCTTACAATCAAAAGCAAACACCCACGTGGTGGGTTGACCTTGGCTGGCCACCAGGTGCCCACCAAGCCACTCTATCACTCCCCTTCTTGGCAGGATGGGGGTGGGGGGAGAAAATAAGATAGGAAAAAACTCATGGGTCAAGATAAAGCCAGTTTAATAAAGCAAAAGCAAAGGCTGTGCATGGAAACAAAGGAAAACAAAAGATCTCTACTTCCCATCAGCAGGAAATGTCCAGCCACTTCCCACAACGTAGGGCTTCAATAGGTGTAGTGGTTCCTTGGGAAGACAAACATTGTAATAATGAATGCCCCTTCTCCTCCTCCTTTCTCTTAGCTTTTATTGCAGAGCAGATGTCATGTGGTATGGAATATACCTTTGGTCACTTTGTGTCAGCTGTCCTGGCTATATCCCCTCCCAAACTCTTGCCCACCTCCAGCCTACTGGCCTTTGTGGGTGATGGAGGGGAATGTTGGACAGGCAGCCTTAATGCTGTGCAAGCACTGCTCAGCAGTAGCCAAAACACTAGTGTATTATCAACATGCTTCTAGCTATCAATACAAAGCATAGCACTGTGAGGGCTGTTATGGGGAAAATTAACTCCATCTCAGCCAGACCCAATACAACAAACTGTACTGGGTTCATGTGGCAAGGTTTTTTGGGGGGGGGGAACTACAGGGGTGGATTCTGTGAGAAGCTGTTAGAAGCTTCCCCTATGTCCGATAACTGGATCGAAGACAGACCCGTCACTGGCTGAGGCTGAGCCAATAAGCGACAGTGGTAGTACTTCTGTGATAGCATATTTAAGAAGGGAAAAATGTTGCTGCACAACAGCAACAGCAGCTGGAGAGAGGAGTGAGAGTATGTGAGAGAAACAACTCTGCAGACACCAAGGTCAGTGAAGAATTAGGGGGAGGAGGTGGTCCAGGCACTGGAGCAGAGATACCCCTGCAGCCTGTGATAAAGACCATGGTGAGGCAGGCTGTCCGCGTGCAGCCCATAGAGGTTAAGGGCTGTCGTGGTTTAGCCTCAGACGGCAACAAAGAACCATGTGCTGCTCGCTTGGGCCTTCCCAATACGGGAAGAATCAGAAGAAAAAGGCAAAACTCTTGGGTTGAGACAAAGGCAGTTTAACAGAACAGCAAAGGGAACAAGAAAACAACAACAATAACACCGACAGAGGAATATACAAACACGACTACAGAACCGCCGCTCCCTGCCGCTCACCTATGGGACCAGGGAAGCCCCTGCCTGCCCCGAGCATCAACTTCCTCCCCCTCCCCCGGCAGCCCAGGGTGGGCATGGCTCACATGGCATGGAATACCTGTGTCCCTGCGGAAAATTAACCCTATCCCTGCCAGAACCAGGACATTATCCACCCATTATTCCATACCATTTTTGCTATGCCCAGATCTTACAGGTTCCAATGAATTGCCACCACTTTCTCCTGTCATATATATATATGTACATACATATTCATACAGATATAATGCCCTTTGTCTATGGGCCATCCCTCCAAAATGTCCGCTGAGTTCATTTAATCCACGGCTTTGGGCTTCATCTGTTAGAACAGCCTCTCAGGGCAAGTGAGATGGTGTGTGGTGCTGGCCTGTTCCATGCTGTATTTTCGGAGCTTGTGGCTGGTGTACCCAGTGTGGCTCATGCCCACAGTCCATGGGCTGAAGACGTAGATCTTGAGGAAGTTGCTGGGCGCCAGCTGCTGAGGTCAGTTCTGATCCCATCACCGCTGCGCTTTACTCAATTTTTCATCAAAGTCCATCTGTCCTTAATTTGGGTGATTCTTACTGTAGTACAGCTGACAGCAATTATAGTAACGAGGACATACAGTGACAGTGTTACTTAGCAATCAACAACACACAATTTGACTCATTGGCTATTCTCGCCCAGAATCAGATCCCCATGAGGTACACATCGGACTTCCCCATCCTTCCGCATCACCCACCAAGTGCACCCAGGTCCTTGGGCAAAAGCAATCCCCCGGATGGGTTTGCCTTTGCCTGAGGCAGGACTAACCCAGACTGTCTTCCCCAACATATTCTTCATGTGCACTACGGGGACCTTATCCCCTTCTACGGCACGTGGAAGTTTTGATTGGGCAGGGCCAGCCCGATTGGTAGATCCCCTGGTGTGAACTAGCCAGGTAGCCTTTGCTAAATGTGCATCCCAATGTTTTAAGGTCCCACCACCCATTGCTCTCAGTGTAGTTTTTAACAGTCCATTGTACCGTTCTATCTCCCCAGAGGCTGGTGCGTGATAGGGGATGTGATATACCCACTCAATGCCATGCTCTTTGGCCCAGGTGTCTATGAGGCTGTTTCGGAAATGAGTCCCATTGTCTGACTCAATTCTCTCTGGGGTACCATGTCGCCACAGGACTTGCTTTTCAAGGCCCAGGATAGTAAACGGGGCAGTGGCATGGGGCACAGGGTATGTTTCCAGCCATCCAGTGGTTGCTTCCACCATTGTGAGCACATAGCGCTTGCCTTGACGGGTTCGTGGCAGTGTGATATAATCAATCTGCCAGGCCTCCCCATATTTATATTTCAACCATCATCCTCCATACCAAAGAGGCTTCAACCGCTTGGCTTGCTTGATTGCAGCGCATGTCTCACATTCATGGATGACCTGTGCAATAGTGTCCATGGTCAAGTCCACCCCTCGGTCACGAGCCCATCTATATGTCACATCTCTTCCTTGATGGCCTGAGGTCTCATGGGCCCACCGAGCTATGAAGAGTTCACCCTTATGATGCCAGTCCAGATCCACTTGAGCCACTTCAATCCTGGCAGCCCGATCCACCTGCTGGTTGTTCTGATGTTCCTCCGTGGCCCGATTCTTCGGTACGTGGGCATCTACGTGGCGTACTTTCACAACCAGATTCTCTATCTGGGCAGCAATATCTTGCCATAGTTCAGCAGCCCAGATGGGTTTGCCTCTGTGCTGCCAGTTGCCCTGCTTCCACTGCTGTAACCATCCCCACAGAGCATTTGCCACCATCCATGAGTCAGTGTAGAGATAAAGTACTGGCCACTTTTCTCGCTCGGCAATGTCCAAAGCCAGCTGAATGGCTTTCACCTCTGCAAACTGGCTCGATTCACCTTGTCCTTCACTGGCTTCTGCAACTTGTCCTGTAGGACTCCACACAGCAGCCTTCCACTTTCGATGCTTTCCCACAATCCGGCAGGACCCATCAGTGAACAGGGCATATTGCTTCTCATTTTCTGGCAGTTTATTATATGGTGGGGCCTCTTCCGCATGCGTCACCTCCTCCTCTGGTGACATTCCAAAATCCTTGCCTTCTGGCCAGTCCCTGATCACTTCCAGAATTCCTGGGCGACTGGGGTTTCCCATTTGAGTTCGCTGTGTGATCAGTGCAATCCACTTGCTCCATGTAGCATCAGTTGCATGATGTGTAGTGGGGATCCTTTCTTTGAACATCCAACCCAGCACCGGCAGTCGAGGTGCTAAGAGGAGCTATGCTTCTGTACCAACCACCTCCGAAGCAGCTCGAACCCCTTCATATGCTGCCAATATCTCCTTTTCTGTTGGAGTGTAGTGGGCTTCAGATCCTCTGTATCCCCGACTCCAAAACCCTAGGGGTCGACCTCGGGTCTCCCCTGGTGCCTTCTGCCAGAGGCTCCAGGTAGGGCCATTCTCCCCAGCTGCGGTGTAGAGCACGTTTTTAACATCTTGTCCTGCCCGGACTGGCCCCAGGGCCACTGCATGGACTATTTCCTGTTTGATTTGTTCAAAAGCTTGTCGTTGCTCAGGACCCCATTTAAAATCGTTCTTCTTCCAGGTTACTTGATACAGAGGGCTTACAATTAGACTGTAATCTGGGATATGCATCCTCCAAAAACCCACAATGCCTAAGAAAGCTTGCGTTTCCTTTTTGCTAGTTGGTGGAGACATAGCTGCTATTTTGTTGATCACATCCATTGGGATCTGGCGGCGTCCATCTTGCCATTTTATTCCTAAAAACTGGATCTCCTGCGCAGGTCCCTTGACCTTACTTCGTTTTATGGCAAAACCAGCTTTCAGAAGGATTCGGACTATTTTATCCCCTTTCTCAAAAAATTCTTCGGCTGTGTTTCCCCATACAATGATGTCATCAATGTACTGCAGATGTTCTGGGGCTTCACCCTGTTCCAGTGCAGTCTGGATCAGTCCATGGCAAATGGTGGGGCTGTGTTTCCACCCCTGGGGCAGTCGATTCCAGGTGTACTGGATGCCCCTCCAAGTGAAAGCAAACTGTGGCCTGCACTCTGCTGCCAAAGGGACTGAGAGGAATGCATTCGCTATATCAATCGTGGCATACCACTTGGCTGCCTTGGACTCCAGTTCATACTGGAGTTCCAGCATGTCCGGCACAGCAGCGCTCAGCGGTGGCGTGACTTCATTCAGGCCACGATAGTCTACAGTTAGCCTCCACTCTCCATTAGATTTTTGCACTGGCCATATAGGACTGTTAAAAGGCAAGCGAGTCTTGCTGATCATCCCTTGAACCTCTAGTTGACGAATCAGCTTATGGATGGGAATCAGAGAGTCTCGGTTAGTGCAATATTGCCGCCGATGCACCATTGTGGTAGCAATCGGCACCTGCTGTTCTTCGACCCTCAACAACCCCACAACAGAAGAGTCCTCTGAGAGACCAGGCAAGGTAGACAACTGTTGAACTTCCTCCGTCTCCAAGGCAGCTATGCCAAAGGCCCACCGATACCCCTTTGGGTCCTTAAAATACCCTCTCCTGAGGTAATCTATACCAAAGATGCATGGAGCCTCTGGGACAGTCACAATGGGATGCTTTTGCCACTCATTCCCAGTTAGGCTCACTTCCACCTCCAGTACAGTCAACTCTTGGGATCCCCCTGTGACCCCAGAAATACAAATGGGTTCTGCCCCTCTATAGCTTGATGGTATCAGAGTGCACTGTGCTCCTGTGTCCACTAGAGCCTTGTACTCCTGTGGGTCTGATGTGCCAGGCCATCGAATCCACACTGTCCAATAAACCCGGTTGTCCCTTTCCTCCACCTGGCTGGAGGCAGGGCCCTTCTAATATTGGTCATGGTATCCGGTACTCACTTCTTGCAGGAATGACTTGGAGGTTCCTTCAAGAGGATCAGAAGCAAGATCAGGCCTTATGCTCTGTCTGGGGAACTGCCCACTGGAAACTGGGGCGGCACTTTTCCTGGAGGGATCCTCTTTTGTGGTTGTCCTTCCTTGCAGCTCCTGTACCCGTTTCCATAGGATCCAAGTAGGTTGTCCATCCCACGTCCTCATGTCCTCTCCATGGTCTCGCAGGTAGAACCACAGGGTGCCTTGTGGTGTGTACCCTCTGTACTCTCTCTCTTGAGTGGGGAAATGCCTGCTCCTAATAGCTGAGATGCTGGCCCATACAGGTGGGGAGTGGGACATATTCTCTTCAAGTGGCTGGAATTTCCGGGACAGTTTCTCCACAGCTGAGACAAGGGGGGAAGAGAGGCTTTCTTCATATCGCCGGAGCCGGCCAGCCACCTCACCCACCGTTGGTCCTTCTTCACCCTTCCATTCCATTACTGCCAGTGAGTTGGCATATGACGATGGTGCGCTCCGTACAAACTTCCGCCACATGGGCCTTGTGCAGTGCACCTCATCAGGGTCCGTGGGTAAGTCTGTGTTGTCCAAGTCATAATAAATCATCTCCCGCACGGCTAATTTTCTCAGATACTGGATACCTCTTTCCATGGTGGTCCACTTGCTTGGTTGACATACAACATCTTCACTGAAGGGGTACCTCTCCCTCACGCCTGACAGGAGTCATTTCCAGAGGCTGAGGGCTTGGGTCTTCTTTCCAATTGCCTTGTCAATGCTGCCTTCCCTAGACAGGGATCCCAGCTGCCTCTAATTCCCTACCCTCTAATTCCAGGCTACTGGCCCCATTATCCCAACACCAAAGCAGCCAGGTGACAATGTGCTCACCTGAAAGTCAGCTAAAATCTTTTTGCATATCCTGCAGCTCACTCAGGGATAGGGATTGGGTAATTATCTCTGGTTCTGCCTCTTCCTCCTGTCCTTGTGATGGCCCTGGTTCATCGTCATCTCTTACTATGCGAACTGATTTCTTTGTGTACTTTTTCTTTTGTATGGGGGCAACGGATACTGGCACGGGGTTGGTTCCCTGGTTCAGCAGCAGTGGCTGTCACCAGGGTTGGAGTAGCTGCAGTGGCTGCCAGAGGGATTGCGGTAGCTGCAGTGCCCGTCACAGGGGTTGCAGTATCCGCAGTGCCCGTCGCAGGGGTCGCAGTAGCCGCAGTGCCCGTCGCAGCAGTGCCTGCCACAGGGGCCACAGCAGCCACAGCGCCTGCCGCAGGGGTCACAGCGCCTGCTGGTCTGGTCTCTGTCTCTTTCTCCTGAGGGTGCTACATAGCACTGAGCAGTGCCTGGTAGACACTAGCCAGGGCCCAGCACAGTGCAGTGAGTTGTGTCTCTCTGGAATAGCCACAGCATTTTCCCTTCAGATATTCTACTACTCTATCAGGGTCCTGTAATTGTTCAGGGGTGAAGTCCCAGACCATTGGAGGTGAGAAGTTCTCTAAGGACCTGCCCATGTTCTCCCACATGCCATGCCACCCCTGACTGTCCAGCCTTGGAGCAGATCTCTGGGTGGTAGTCTTAAATAGTTGTTTAACCCTAAACGAGACCTGGAACATATTCAGCAGACATAACACTAGGAACATGCTGGTTTGAGCAGCCCAAGGATATTCAAAATTCTCACAAGCTGTCATACCTGACCCGAAGGAGAAAAGGGAGGCAAAAGAGCTAGGGAAAGTGTCCCCCCCTGTTTCCCCCATAGACTGGGTGTAATTATTAATGAATTCTGAGAGGTGGTGCCCAATGTACGGACAGGACAGCAATACCACATAAACGCCCCAAAATAACCGTCTAACAAGTGATGTTATCATATCATAAGCCGATATTGCACAGGACAGTAAAATGATAATCCTCATCCCCCTCCCAGAAGTAACAACTATCATCACAGGGAGTGCATAAGACACATAGGAATTTACATAACACAGTCATGAGAACAAACTAAGCAACATAGTGACCAGTGACTATTTACCTAACAAATTCGTTTTTTCAAGCTCTAGTTGGATTCTGTCCTTGTCTCAACCCTTCGAGCCCCACGATGGGCACCAAAAAGGACTGTCGTGGTTTGGCCTCAGAGGGCAACAAAGAACCACGTGTCGCTCGCTCAGCACTTCCCAGTATGGAAAAGATCAGAAGAAAAAGGCAAAACTCTTGGGTTCAGAGAAAGACAGTTTAACAGAACAGCAAAAGGAACAAGAAAACAACAACAATAACACAAGCAGAGGAATATACAAACGCAATTACAGAACCACCGCTCCCCGCCGGTCCAGCCCCAGGACACACCAGCCCGCTCCGAACCCAACTGCCTGCCCCCTCCCTCCTTTTAATCTCAGGGTGGGCGTGGCTCACATGGCATGGAATACTTAACCCTGTCCCTGCCGGAACCAGGACATTATCCACCCCTTATTCCATACCATTTTTGCCACGCCCAGATCTTACAGTTTTCGGAACATGTGACTGGTGTACCCGGCGTAGCTCATGCACACAGTCCATGGGCCGAAGATGCAGATCTTGAGGAAGTTGCTGGGTGTCAGCTCTGATCCCATCACCACTTTGCTTTACTCAATTCTTCATCAAAGTCCATCTGTCCTTAATTTGGGTGATTCTTACTGCAGTACAGCCGTTAGCAATTATAGTAACGAGGACATACAGTGACAGTGTAACATACAATTTGATTCATTGGCTATTCTCCCCCAAAATCAAGTCCCCATGAGGTACACATCGGACTTCCCCATCCTGCCGCATTACCCACCAAGTGCACCCAGGTCCTTGGGCAAAAGCAATCCCACGGATGGGTTTGCCTTTGCCTGAGGCAGGACTAACCCAGACTGTCTTCCCCAACATATTCTTCATGTGTACTACGGGGACCTTATCCCCTTCTACAGTACGTGGAAGTTTTGACTGGGCAGGGCCAGCCTGATTGGTAGATCCCCTGGTATTAACTAGCCAGGTAGCCTTTGCTAAATGTGCATCCCAATGTTTTAAGGTCCCACCACCCATTGCTCTCAGTGTAGTTTTTAACAGTCCATTGTACCGTTCTATCTTCCCAGAGGCTGGTGCATGATAGGGGATGTGATATACCCACTCAATATCATGCTCTTTGGCCCAGGTGTCTATGAGGCTGTTTCGGAAATGAGTCCCATTGTCCGACTCAATTCTCTCTGGGGTACCATGTCGCCACAGGACTTGCTTTTCAAGGCCCAGGATAGTATTCCGGGCAGTGGCATGGGGCACAGGGTATGTTTCCAGCCATCCAGTGGTTGCTTCCACCATTGTGAGCACATAGCGCTTGCCTTGACGGGTTCGTGGCAGTGTGATATAATCAATCTGCCAGGCCTCCCCATATTTATATTTCAACCATCGTCCTCCATACCAAAGAGGCTTCAACCGCTTGGCTTGCTTGATTGCAGCGCATGTCTCACATTCATGGATGACCTGTGCAATAGTGCCCATGGTCAAGTCCACCCCTCGGTCACGAGCCCATCTATATGTCGGATCTCTTCCTTGATGGCCTGAGGTCTCATGGGCCCACCGAGCTATGAATAGTTCACCCTTACGTTGCCAATCCAGATCCACTTGAGCCACTTCAATCCTGGCAGCCCGATCCACCTGCTGGTTGTTCTGATGTTCCTCCGTGGCCCGATTCTTCGGTACGTGGGCATCTACGTGGCGTACTTTCACAACCAGATTCTCTATCCGGGCAGCAATATCTTGCCATAGTTCAGCAGCCCAGATGGGTTTGCCTCTGCGCTGCCAGTTGCCCTGCTTCCACTGCTGTAACCATCCCCACAGAGCATTTGCCACCATCCATGAGTCAGTGTAGAGATAAAGTACTGGCCATCTTTCTCGCTCGGCAATGTCCAAAGCCAGCTGAATGGCTTTCACCTCTGCAAACTGGCTCGATTCACCTTGTCCTTCTCTGGCTTCTGCAACTTGTCCTGTAGGACTCCACACAGCAGCCTTCCACTTTCGATGCTTTCCCACAATCCGGCAGGACCCATCAGTGAACAGGGCGTATTGCTTCTCATTTTCTGGCAGTTTATTATATGGTGGGGCCTCTTCCGCATGCGTCACCTCCTCCTCTGGTGACATTCCGAAATCCTTGCCTTCTGGCCAGTCCCTGATCACTTCCAGAATTCCTGGGCGACTGGGGTTTCCCATTTGAGTTCGCTGTGTGATCAGTGCAATCCACTTGCTCCATGTAGCATCAGTTGCATGATGTGTGGTGGGGATCCTTTCTTTGAACATCCAACCCAGCACCGGCAGTCGAGGTGCTAAGAGGAGCTACGCTTCTGTACCAACCACCTCCGAAGCAGCTCGAACCCCTTCATATGCTGCCAATATCTCCTTTTCTGTTGGAGTGTAGCGCGCTTCGGATCCTCTGTATCCCCGACTCAAAAACCCTAGGGGTCGACCTCGGGTCTCCCCTGGTGCCTTCTGCCAGAGGCACCAGGTAGGGCCATTCTCCCCAGCTGCGGTGTAGAGCAAATTTTTAACATCTTGTCCTGCCCGGACTGGCCCCAGGGCCACTGCATGGACTATTTCCTGTTTGATTTGTTCAAAAGCTCGTCGTTGCTCAGGACCCCATTTAAAATAGTTCTTCTTCCAGGTTACTTGATACAGAGGGCTTACAATCAGACTGTAATCTGGGATATGCATCCTCCAAAAACCCACAATGCCTAAGAAAGCTCGCGTTTCCTTTTTGCTAGTTGGTGGAGACATAGCTGCTATTTTGTTGATCACATCCATTGGGATCTGACGGCATCCATCTTGCCATTTTATTCCTAAGAACTGGATCTCCTGCGCAGGTCCCTTGACCTTACTTCGTTTTATGGCAAAACCAGCTTTCAGAAGGATTTGGACTATTTTATTCCCTTTCTCAAACACCACTTCTGCTGTGTTTCCCCATACGATGATGTCATCAATGTACTGCAGATGTTCTGGAGCTTCACCCTGTTCCAGTGCAGTCTGGATCAGTCCATGGCAAATGGTGGGGCTGTGTTTCCACCCCTGGGGCAGTCGATTCCAGGTGTACTGGATGCCCCTCCAAGTGAAAGCAAACTGTGGCCTGCACTCTGCTGCCAAAGGGACTGAGAGGAATGCATTCGCTATATCAATCGTGGCATACCACTTGGCTGCCGTGGACTCCAGTTCATACTGCAGTTCTAGCATGTCTGGCACAGCAGCACTCAGCGGTGGCGTGACTTCATTCAGGCCACGATAGTCTACAGTTAGCCTCCACTCTCCATTAGATTTCCGCACTGGCCATATAGGACTGTTAAAGGGTGAGCGAGTCTTGCTGATCATCCCTTGAACCTCTAGTTGACGAATCAGCTTATGGATGGGAATCAGAGTCTCGGTTAGTGCGATACTGCCACTGATGCACCATTGTGGTAGCAATCGGCACCTGCTGTTCTTCGACCCTCAACAACCCCACAACAGAAGAGTCCTCTGAGATACCAGGAAAGGTAGACAACTGTTGAACTTCCTCCGTCTCCAAGGCAGCTATGCCAAAGGCCCACCGATACCCCTTTGGGTCCTTAAAATACCCTCTCCTGAGGTAATCTATACCAAGGATGCATGGAGCCTCTGGGCCAGTCACAATGGGATGCTTTTGCCACTCATTCCCAGTTAGGCTCACTTCCGCCTCCAGTACAGTCAACTCTTGGGATCCCCCTGTGACCCCAGAAATACAAATAGGTTCTGCCCCTCTATAGCTTGATGGTATCAGAGTACACTGTGCTCCTGTGTCCACTAGAGCCTTATACTCCTGTGGGTCTGATGTGCCAGGCCATCGAATCCACACTGTCCAATAAACCCGGTTGTCCCTTTCCTCCACCTGGCTGGAGGCAGGGCCCCTCTAATACTGGTCATGGTATCCGGTACTCACTTCTTGCAGAAATGACTTGGAGGTTCCTTCAAGAGGATCAGAAGCAATATCAGGCCTTCTGCTAATTCTCTTAGGTACTGGATACCTCTTTCCATGGTAGTCCACTTGCTTGGTTGATATACAGCATGTTCACTGACAGTGTACCTCTCCCTCACGCCTGACAGGAATCGTTTCCAGAGGCTGAGGGCTTGGGTCTTCTTCCCAATTGCCTTGTCAATGCCGCCTTCCCTAGACAGGGATCCCAACTGCCTGGCTTCCCTACCCTCTAGTTCCAGGCTACTGGGCCCATTATCCCAACACCGAAGCAGCCAGATGACAATGTGCTCTCCTGAAAGTTGGATAAAATCTTTTCGCATATCCTGCAGCTCACTCAAGGATAGGGATTGCGTAATTATCTCTGGTTCTGCCTCTTCCTCCTGTCCTTGTGATGGCCCTGGTTCATCGTCATCTCTTACTAAGCGAACCGATTTCTTTGTGTACTTCTTCTTTTGTATGGGGGCAACAGATACTGGCACGGGTTGGTTCCCTGGTTCAGCGGCAGTGGCTGCCACCACAGTTGGAGTAGCGGCAGTGGCTGCCACCACAGTTGGAGTAGCTGCAGTGGCTGCCACCACAGCTGGATTGGTCGCAGTGCCTGTCGAGGGGTTGGAGTAGCCACAGTCCCTGTCACAGGGGTCACAGTAGCCACCGTGTCTGTCGCAGGGGCTGCAGGAGCCGCCGTGTCTGTCGGTCTGGTCTCTGTCTCTTTCTCCTGAGGGTGCTGCATAACACTGAGCAGTGCCTGGTAGATACTAGCCAGGGCCCAGCACAGTGCGGTGAGTTGTGCCTCTCTAGAATAGCCACAGCATTTTCCCTTCAGATATTCTACTACTCTATCAGGGTCCTGTAATTGTTCAGGGGTGAAGTCCCAGACCATTGGAGGTGAGAAGTTCTCTAAGGACCTGCCCATGTTCTCCCACATGCCATGCCACCCCTGACTGTCCAGCCTTGGATCAGATCTCTGGGTGGTAGTCTTAAATAGTTGTTTAACCCTAAACGAGACCTGGAACATATTCAGCAGACATAACACTAGGAACATGCTGGTTTGAGCAGCCCAAGGATATTCAAAATTCTCAAAAGCTGTCATACCTGACTCAAAGGAGAAAAGGGAGGCAAAAGAGCTGGGGAAAGTGTCCCCCCCCTGTTTCCCCCATAGACTGGGTGTAATTGTTAATAAATTCTGAGAGGTGGTGCCCAATGTACGGACAGGACAGCAATACCACATAAATGCCCCAAAATAACCATCTAACAAGTGATGTTATCATATCATAAGCCGACATCGCGCAGGACAGTAGAATGATAACCCTCTTCCAGACATGATAAACAGCATTGCAGGGAATACATAAGTCATATAGGAATTTACGTAACACAGCCATGAGAACAAACTAAGCAACATGATGATCAGCGACTATTTACCTAATAAAATAAACGCATACATCAAATTCAGTTTTTTCAAGCACTAGTTGGATTCTGTCATTATCTCAACCCTTTGAGCCCCACATTGGGCGCCAAAAAGGACTGTCGTGGTTTGGCCTCAGCTGGCAAGAAAGAACCACGTGCCGCTTGCTCGGGTCTTCCCAATACGGGAAAGAATCGGAAGAAAAAGACAAAACTCTTGGGTTGAGACAAAGGCAGTTTAACAGAACAGCAGAGGGAACAAGAAAAACAGCAACAATAACACGGGTAGAGGAATATACAAACACGATTATGGAACCGCTGCTCCCTGCCGCTCACCTACGGGACCAGGGAAGCCCCAAGCATTGACTTCCTGCTCCCTCCCCCGGCAGCTCAGGGTGGACATGGCTCACATGGCATGGAATACTTTTGTCCCTGCAGAAAATTAACCCTATCCCTGCCGGAACCAGGACAGGGTGGTGTAGATATCCACCTACAGCCTGTGAAGGACCCCACATTGGAGCAGGTGGATGTTCAAAGGAGGTTGTGACCTCATGGGAAGCCTGTGCTGGAGTAGGCTCCTGGAAGGACCTGTGAACCTGTGAAGAGAGAGAGAGCCCATGC
Source organism: Fratercula arctica (assembly GCA_947846985.1). Classification (NCBI taxonomy): domain Eukaryota; kingdom Metazoa; phylum Chordata; class Aves; order Charadriiformes; family Alcidae; genus Fratercula; species Fratercula arctica. Next base: position 20,604,192 of record CANTUZ010000025.1, on the reverse strand, counting down.
TGGAGCAGGTTTGCTGGTAGGACTTGTGACCCCGTGGGGGTCCCATGCTGGAGCAGTCTCTTCCTGAAGGACTGCGCCCCGTGGAAGGAATCCATGCTGAATCAGTTCATGAAGAACTGCATCCTGTGGGAAACCACTAACATTGGAGAAGTTTGAGGAGGATTGTGTCCTGTGGGAGGGACCCCACGCTGGAGCAGGGGAAGAGTATGAGGAGTCCTCCCCCTGAGGAGGAAGGAGCAGCAGAACAATGTGTGATGAACTGACCGCAACCCCCATTCCCCATCCTCCTGTGCCGCTCAGAGGTAAGGAGGTAGAGAAATCAGGAGTGAAGTTGAGCCCAGGAAGAAGGGAGGGGTGGAGGGAAGGTGTTTTAAGATTTAGTTTTTATTTCTCTATATCCTTTCATTTGATTGGTAATAAATTAAATTAATTTCCCCAAGTTGGGTCTGTTTTGCCTGTGATGGTAATTTGTGAGTGATCTCTCCCTGTCCTGATCTCAACCCACAAGTATTTTATTATATTTTCTCTCCCCTGTCTAGCTGAGTAGGGGAGTGATAGAGCGGCTTGAGTGGGCACCTGGTGTCTATCTAGGGTCATAGAATCATAGAATCATAGAATGGTTTGGGTTAGAAGGGACCTTAAAGATCATCTAGTTCCAACCCCCCTGCCATGGACAGGGACACCTCCCACTAGACCAGGCTGCTCAAAGCCCCATCCAGCCTGGCCTTGAACACCTCCAGGGAAGGGGCATCCACAACTTCCCTGGGCAACCTGTTTCAGTGCCTCACCACCCTTACAGTAAAGAATTTCTTCCTGATATCCAATCTAAATCTACCATCTTCCAGATTAAAACCGTTACCCATTGTCCTATCATTACACTCCCTGATAAGGAGTCCCTCCCCATCCTTCCTATAGGCCCCCTTTAGGTACTGGAAGACTGCTATAAGGTCTCCCCGGAGCCTTCTCTTCTCCAGGCTGAACAACCCCAACTCTCTCAGCCTGTCCTCATAGCACAGGTGCTCCAGCCCTCTGATCATCTTCGTGGCCCTCCACTGGACCCGCTCCAACAGGTCCATGTCCTTCTTGTGCTGAGGACTCCAGAGCAGGACACAGTACTCCAGGTGGGGTCTCACCAGAGCAGAGTAGAGGGGCAGAATCACCTCCCTCGACCTGCTGGCCACGCTTCTTTTGATGCAGCCCAGGATGCGGTTGGCTTTCTGGGCTGCAAGTGCACATTGCCGGCTCATGTTGAGCTTCTCATCCACCAGCACCCCCAAGTCCTTCTCCTCAGGGCTGCTCTCAATCCATTCTCCGCCCAGTCTGTATTTGTGCCTGGGATTGCCATGACCCAGGTGCAGGACCTTGCACTGGGCCTGGTTGAACTTCATGAGGTTTGCACGGGCCCGCCTCTCGAGCCTTTCCATGCCCCTCTGGATGGCATCCCTTCCCTCCAGCGTGTCAACTGCTCCACACAGCTTGGTGTCATCGGCAAACTTGCAGAGGGTGCACTCAATCCCACTGTCCATGTTGCCGAGAAAGATGTTGAACAGCACTGGTCCCAGTACTGACCCCTGAGGAATGCCACTCATCACTGGTTTCCACTTGGACATTGAGCCATTGACCACAACCCTTTGAGTGTGACCATCCAACCAGTTCCTTATCCACTGAGTGGTCCATCCATCCATCAAATCCATGCCTTTCCAATTTAGAGACCAGGACAGTGTCAAATATTTTGCATAAGTCCAGGTAGATGACATCTGTTGCTCTACCCTTATCTACCAACGCAGTAACCCTGTCGTAGAAGGCCACCAAATTTGTCAGGCACAATTTGCCTTTGGTGAAACCATGCTGGCTGTCACCAATCCCCTCCTTATTTTCCATGTGCCTTAGCAGAGATTCCAGGAGGATCTGCTCCATGATCTTGCCAGGCACAGAGGTGAGACTGACCGGTCTGTAGTTCCCTGGGTCTTCCTTTTTTCCCTTTTTGAAAATGGGGGTTATGTTTCCCCTTTTCCAGTCAGTGGGAACTTCACCAGACTGCCACAACTTTTCAAATATAATGGAAAGCGGCTTGGCGACATCATCTGCCAGCTCCCTCAGGACCCATGGATGGATTTCATCTGGTCCCATGGACTTGTGCACCTTCAGGTTCCTCAGATGGTCTTGAACCTGATCTTCTCCTACAGCGGGCAGTTCTTCATTCTCATAGCCCCTGCCTTTGCATCCTGCAACTTGGGCGGTGTGGTTGGAGCCCTTGTCAATGAAGACCGAGGTGAAAAAGTCATTCAGCACCTCAGCCTTCTCCATATCCTGGGTGACCAGATCTCCTGTCTCCTTCCTGAGAGGGCCCACATCTTCCCTAGTCTTGCCTTTATCCCTGACATATTTATAGAAGTTTTTCTTGTTGTCCTTGATGTCCCTAGCCAGATTTAATTCTATCTGGGCTTTAGCTTGCCTAATCTGGTTCCTGGCCACTCAGACAGTTTCTCTGTATTCCATCCAGTCAACCTGTCCTTGCTTCCACCCTCTGTAGGCCTCCTTTTTGCTTTTGAGCTTGTCCAGGAGCTCCTCGTTCACCCATGCAGGCCTCCTGGCTTTTTTGCCTGACGACTTCTTTCTTGGGATACATTGCTCCTGAGCTTGGAGGAGGTGATCCTTGAATCCTAACCAGCTTCCTTGGGCCCCTCTCCCCTCCAGTACTTTTTCCCATGTTACCTATCCAAGCAGGTCGCTCAAGAGGCCAAAGTCTGCTCTTCTGAAGTCCAGGGTAGTGAGCTTGCTGCGTGCCCTCCTTGCTGCCTAAAGGATCTTGAATTCTACTATTTAATGATCACTGCAGCCAAGGCTACCCTTGAGCTTGACATTCCCCACCAGCCCCTCCTTGTTGGTAAGGACAAGGCCCAGCATAGCTCCTCTCCTCATTGGCTCCTCTACCATTTGAAGAAGAAAGTTGTCATCGATGCATTCCAAGAACTTCCTGGATTTCTTGTGCCCTGCTGTGTTGTCCTTCCAACAGATATCGGGGTGGTTGAAGTCCCCCATGAGGACCAGGGTCTGTGAACGCGATTCTGCTCCTATCTGTCTATAGAGGGCCTCATCCGCTCCATCATCCTGGTCAGGTGGCCTGTAGCAGACCTCTACTGTAATGTCACCTGCCCCTGCCCTCCTTTTAATCTTGACCCATAAGCTCTCTGTTGGGTCTTTATCCATCCCCAGGTGGACCTCCATGGACTCCAGCTGTTCATTGACATAGAGGGCAACACCCCCTCTTCATCTCCCCTGCCTGTCCTTCCTGAAGAGTCAGTATCCATCCATTCCAATGCTCCAATCATAAGAGCCATCCCACCATGTCTCTGTGATGCCAATAAGGTCGTAGCCCTGGAGGCATGCGCACATCTCCAACTCCTCTTGCTTATTTCCCATGCTGTGTGCATTTGCGTAAAGGCATTTCAGCTGGGCGCCCGATGAAGCTGACTTACTGGCTGGAGTGGCTGCATTTCCTTCATGCTGCTCCTCAGGTGGTCTTCCTTTGAGGTGTTTTATCTGTGACTCCCCGGTTCCTATTGCCTCGTGAGCCCCTGGCTTGTGCCCATAAGACTTCGAGTGTGCTGCAGCGTACCCAGCACATCTTGGAGCAACAGGTTGAGGGCCTTCACTAGTGACCCACCCCTCAGACCTTGGAACATCGTCCCTTGGCTTGTCATGAGCAAGCTGGGTAGCATCCCCCTCCCCCAACAAGCCTAGTTTAAAGCTCGGTGAATGAGCCCCGCTAGCTCATGAGCAAACACCCTCTTCCCCCTTTCAGAAAGATGAGCCCTGTCTGATGCCAACAAGCCTGGTGCCGTGTAGGCCATCCCATTGTTGAAAAACTCAAAACTGTGGCGGTGACACCAGCCACAGAGCCACGTGCTTATAGATTGCACATGTCTGTTTTCTTACAGTGTCCCTGCCTGTAACTGGGAGAACAGAAGACAAGATAACCGGTGCCCCAGACTCCCTTATTAACCTTCCCAAGGCCCTGAAGTCTCTTTTGATTGTTCCTGGGCTATGTGTTGCCACCTCGTCACCACCCACATGAAAGAGCAACAGCAGGTAGTAGTCCGAGGGCTGAACCAGGCTGGGAAGTTTTCGAGTGACATCCCTGACCCGGGCCCCAGGGAGGCAGCATACTTCCCTGTCAAGAGGGTCTGCCCGGCATATTGGGCCTTCTGTTCCCCTCAGAAGGGAGTTTCCTACTACTATAACCCGCCTCTTCTTCCTTGTAGAGGCAGTTTTGAAAGAGGGGGTAGGCCTTACTTGTCCTGGCATCTCTTCTGGTGTAGCCAAACCATCTTCCATGCCATCGATGGGTTGGCCTACCTCCTCAAGAGCCTCATACTTGTTATGCAGAGGCACCTGGTCAGGGGATGTGGGCAAGGAGGGAGTTCGCTTGCCTCCCCTAGTACAGACTACCCTCCATTCACTAGCCTCCTTTTGGCCACTGCCTTCAGTCTGGCAGGGGAAGGGTACCAGATCTCCTTCAGCTCGGGGTTTTTTTGGTGGCTTTTCTGGTTTTTTACTCAGGGAGGTCAGAGTCTGATTCCACCAATCAACTTCTTTCTCACTCTCCCTGATGCTCCACAGCCTTTCTACTTCCTCTTTTAGCTCTGCTACCAGGCTGAGTAGATCATCCACCTGGTCGCACCTCACACAGCTGTCACCTCTTCTACCATCCACTAGCCATGAGAGGTTGTGGCACTCCCTGCAGCCAGAGACCTGGGTGGCTGCATGCTTCCACGGGAGCTCAGTTTGTATAGTTACGTCTGCTCTGGCAAGTGCAGAAGACGCAGGAAGCTGCATCTTTTGGGTAGAGACCATGGCTGAGCTTCCCTCCCGAGCTTTCCGCGCCCTTCAGCGCGAACTGCCGCGCCATGCCCTGGCTGACATACCACGCCCTGTTTGCCTGTCCTGTTCGCCATGCTCCCTAGGACCGCCTTTTAAGGGGGTGGGTCTGGCCGCTGCTGCTGCAGGCTCTGTCCCTGCCTCGTCAGCCGCTCTTGTGGTGGTCAACCCACCACAGACCCAAAGCAAGAAGTGACAATGTATAGATTACCAAGGAAAGGTTGATTTCAAATGTTTTTCTTATTGCTGGATGATTGCATGTTATTTTTGACTCCAAGAACAAAATTTGTTAATGATACCACTGAATCACTGTGTTTTGCAACTCCTACTTGATAAAAATAAAATACTCTCAGTTTTATTTATTTATTTTTATGCAGACCAGGAGTATGCTGCACAGAAGCACTTATGTACTTTCAGGAGTTTCAATTGCAAAGCCACATTCTCTTCATTACCTGCATTCCCCCCATTTAGTATTGCTCATCAGAGCTGGGTTGTTTATAGTTTCTGATTATCTGAACTTTACTCAGGACAATTGCATTCATTGAATATGATGATAAATTCTTTCATTGTAGCAGAGGGATTCATCTGCACAAATGCCATTGATGTGCTGCTGCAAATTAAAACCCACGTAAATGTCAAGAGCAGGTTATCTGAACATGGTAAACTCCTGTAATTAGGACTCAATGCATGCTACAGTGAAAATATGCAATGCAGAAAATCCTTTAACTTGTCTGAAAAGAGGCTAGCTAAAACTAACAGGCTTTATTCATGGTATATATTTTATCTTCAATACAGACTATATTAGGTAATAAGAAACAATTCCTGAGCGTAGAATTGCTATGCAGAATGGAAAAGGATCCAAGTAAGGACACTTTTGGTCTCACAGTGCAGCAAGCAGAAGTAGATTGGTACATACTCTCTTCTGAACAACAGAGGCCCCAGGCAAAGACTGAAGTTGGACTCTTTGCACTTGCATGTTATTGACTTACAGTGATGCCTACCAGCCTAGGGAGACCCCTGAGCTGCTCAGGCTTACGGTTCACAAGCTGGTTTTCTGCAGAATAACTGATCCTGTTGCTACTGATGCTGGTGTGGCTGGTGAAAGGGTAACAGCTCTGGAGACAGAAGAGGCACCACCACCAGCAGGTCTGGAGAAAGTGCAGAGGCCACACGAACCTGCAGCTCCCAGAGGAACTGGGCTCAGCAGAGTTGCCTCACTCTCTGGAGCTGTCAAAGGACACTGGTAAAATAATAAATGAAAGTGCATGCCCAGACATAGGCAGACACATCTCTGTTTCTTTGTGTATTTTGGGATAGGCTGTCTGGGAGAGTTAATACAGTAAGCAGTGCAACGATGGTGAAACCTTGCTAGAGATTTCTTTTGTTGCTGTTGCAAGCATGATTTCATCTACCTTCATACATTTTTCATTCATTTTTAAAAGTCTCTGTGCACAACTATAGTCAGAAACTCTGTCCTATTTCCTGACCTACTGACATTCACGTGCCAACATTTGGGACTTTTTGCTTGCCCATCTACAATCCCTGAAGGTTGGGAGACTGGACAGTCTGAACGTGGCAGACCTTATAAGCACCTGTGGAGTCCATCTCCAGTTGCAACATCAGTTTCCCTGATTGAGTGGAATTGGCAAAGCAGGGTTTCTCATAGCAATTCCACTCTAACCACACCAGCTGAGAGAGGGAAGTAGATCGTGAGAGATGAAAAATTTTGAAAAATAGATTTTCTGAGGAAGCACCTCTAGGCAGATGGAAAGTATGAAAAAGTAAATGAAGCACAGGTATGGTGAGGAGTAAAAAATGTCCTGGAATAACTAAGAGGTGTGCTGTAACACTGCTAAGCTCAGGGAAAATGAACAGATGAGAACCTTGGTAGAGATAAGTAAATAGCTAGGGGAATTAATAGATGTGGCTTGGGAGATGAAAAAAAAATTGTCAGAGCTTCCAAGAGAAAAGTCTGGGAAGGCGGTAATGCTGACTCTGTGAGGGAGGATGAGAAACAGAGTGGAGAGGCCAAGATAAGCAGTAGGAAGATGAATAGCAGGAATAACCAAAAGACAATGCCAGACTTGAGTAACAAGCCAAGAAAGCCAACAGAAGTGCCAAGAGCCTGAGAAATAACCTCAAGGAGACAATTAACATGAAAGCCATGTCATGAGGGCCAGGAGCTGTGGTTTGGAGATCAAGATATAAGCCTCTTTCTTCAGGTCACACTGAAAACTTAGGCATTTTCTGGCCATTGAGACTCTTTGTGTAGGTTTCTCATAGCAAACAGATGACAATTTTATCTCCTTCTATAGTATATATTGTTGCAGAACGGCTTGAGGAGCAAGGTCATGGGAGATGAAAATAGCACAGAAGCAGGTGGGAAGTTACAGCTCGGCGATGGGAAAGTGCTAAGTAAACAAGCCATGAGAATGTAGAAGTAAGAATAGGGAGCTGATAAGAATAGGGAACTAAGGCAGAACCCTGTCGTGTTGACAGAGAGCTAATCACGGTGAGCAGGTGTCTTTTTAAATTAGCCCATAGCTAAGTAATGATGTAACCAGTAACTATATAATGAAGCGTATTCGGGCAATAAACTGAAGCTTGCTTTATCACTCACATTGAGTCGGCTGCTTGTCTTCCCTCGCTCGTCGCAAGTGGCGCCCGAACAGGGACCCCCAGCCTTGTTCCCACCGGACAGCGAGCTCGGAAAAGCACTGGTAGCAGCGACCAGGGGGTAAAAGACAGTACATGATATGGCTGGCACATGATATGTCTGTCCGTACCTGATCTTCGGATAATTAAGAGGAGGATCGCCGTCCGAGGAAAGCTACCTAAAGGGAAAGGAAAAAGGCTGCAAACAAAGTAATCAAGGGATCAAACTAATCAAGGGATCATAAAGAGGAAGTCGACGCGTCGCAAATGGATAGAGAGAGAGGTAGCTTTACAATTTTTACAATGCTTTTTAGAAAAGCGGGGAGTAGGCCCTATAAAAGATCTGGCCGGGTTAATTGCATTAGGCAAAGCTCAAGGATACTTTAAGGACCCAGACGATATGTTCGAAGTAGAGGAGTGGCGAATGTTTGGAGATTGTCTGTGGGATAAAGTTATAGATGATGACAAAACTGCAAAAAAGTTAATGAAACCTTGGCGAGAGATTATTAACTGTATGAAAAGATATAAGGCGGAAAAGCGTGTAGCAGCTGCCGCTGCAGCCAGACTAGATAAAGCTGATGCGGAGGCCGGGAAAATTGTTCCAGGTAAAGATTATTGGACCCCTCCACCGACAGGGATTCCCGTCCCGGTGCGGGGACTATTCCACCCCCCTCCCGATCCGCCGGTAGCAGACGCACCTATGCCGTCTGCGCCCCCAGCTGAAACAAAAAAAGACATTAAGAACTCGTGTGAGATAGTAACAGACAGTGACTTTATAGACGGAAGGGAAGCAACGGCAAGTAAGTCCCCGAGACCAATAACGCGAATAGATTGGGGAAAAATTAGTCAGGAAGCTATGTTACGACGGGAGTATGATCTGTTAGATTTATGCGATAACACGTATGCATTCCCCGTCCTTTATCATGTAGACGACCACGGCAATACTCATGGAGAACATGAAGTATTAGATTGGAAAATTTTAAATCAGTTACGCAATACCGTTAATGAATCTGGCTTACACAGTGAACCTGTTAGACAGATGCTTAGTTATATTTGGGGAAGAGGACTGCTTTGTCCTGAAGATATCAAAGGTATTATGCGGCTCATTCTTAAACAGTCACAGCAGTTATTATGGCAAAGTCATTGGCAACATTTTTGCGAGATCTCTGTCCACACTCCACGGCCGCAGGGGGATCGCTTGCTAGGGGTTACAGTTGAGCAATTAATGGGTACTGGACCGTTTGCCGCTGTAGAAATGCAAATGCAGACTGGTCCCCATGTGCTACTTGAGAGCATGAGATTGGCTCGAGAAGCATTAAACAGAGTTAAAACAACGCCAGGGTCCCCGTCGTATATGTCAATTAAACAAAAGCGGGATGAGTCTTTCGCTTCTTTCGTGGATAGAATTACTGATGCAATTAACATGGGAGACGTCCCCGAATTCATGAAAGGGCCCCTATTGCGGCAATGTGTATTAGAAAACTGCAACCCTTCTACAAAAGGCATTCTTATTCAGTTACCGGCAGATGCCTCTATTGAAGCTATGTTAGATAGAATGAGCAGGGTTCCCGTAGGAACTCAAGCATGGCTAGTCGAGGCTCTTAAGGACGTTGGAGAAAGGATAGCTTATTCTCAGAATCAAGTGTTTGCAACCTTTTCCTCGTTGAAACCTTTGGGTGGCTTATCCTCAAAGGCATCTAGTCGGAGACCTCTTAAATGCTACCGTTGTGGCAAAGACGGACATATGCGTCGACAGTGCCGAGAGCAAAATGTATGGTGCCAGCACTGTCGCATGAACAATCATGATACCACTGCTTGCCGAATTCCGGGAAACCCCCGGGGGAGCGCCAGGAGCCGCAGCGCGACGACCCCAATGGCGGCTCAAGCGGCAGTCAGCCCCTCGACAATATCACCACCGCCGCTACCCAGCTTCGACCAGCCACCGTCGGGAGCCTCGGGTTGGATTTGGCAACAGCAGTAGATGTCACCCTAATGGACAATAAGCCACAAAAAGTACGAACTGGAGTTATCGGCCCTATTTTGATTGACGGTAAACCTCATGGAGGATTGCTGCTCGGCCGGTCGTCAAGTGGACTGAAAGGACTCTTTATTTTACCTGGCGTAATTGACGCTGATTTTACCGGTGAGATCTGCATTATCGTCCAGACTAATTATCCACCTATATGCATACCCAGAGGCAGCCGAATTGCACAACTGGTACCTATTCCTCAGCTTACTGAGGCGATGTGTACAGATGCTGACCTATATAGAGGGTCAAGAGGCTTTGGGTCAACTGGAGGCCTTGCATTATTGACTGTGCCTTTAAATCAACGCCCAGTAACTCGGGTGACACTGGAACATGGCAGCGAGCAGCGCCAGCTTAACGCTCTGTTGGATACAGGTGCCGATATCACTATTATTTCAAGCCGTGTGTGGCCTAAGCATTGGCCTTCGCGTCCTGCCCTAGATGGAATTGAAGGTGTAGGTGGGACTGCAGCCGTGCAGCGGAGTGTGAACCGGGTCCATCTTATGATTGAAAACCGGAGAACGAGCCTGTGGGTAACTATCATGCCCCTGCCAGCAGGGGTTAATGCATTAATCGGACGTGATGTGTTAAATCAAATGGGAGTCATCCTTACCACTGACAGACCTTTTTAGGAGCGGTCACTGTAGCATGGACTTTCCCGATCCGCCTAAAGTGGCTGACCGATGAGGCTGTTTGGATCGAGCAGTGGCCGCTGAAAAAGGAAAGTCTGCGACAAGCTCATCAACTAGTGCGAGAGCAACTAGCTCAAGGACATTTACAACCCTCCACAAGTCCATGGAATACCCCGATTTTTGTAATAAAGAAGAAATCAGGAAAATACCGGTTATTGCACGATTTACGAGCAGTTAATAAACAAATGCAAACGATGGGAGCTCTCCAGCCTGGTCTGCCCAATCCAGCTATGCTGCCAGAAGGCTGGCATCTGCTAATTATTGATCTCAAAGACTGTTTTTTTACTATAAAGCTGCATCCATGCGATACACAGCGCTTTGCCTTTACATTGCCATCTATCAACCGCGAGGCACCTAGCCAACGATTTGAGTGGGTCGTATTGCCTCAAGGCATGAAAAATAGCCCCACCTTGTGTCAACTTTTCGTGGATGCAGCCCTACAGCCAGTACGTGACGCATGGCCACAAGCAATAATTTACCACTACATGGATGATATTTTAGTTGCCCAGTCCCAACCGTTTACTCTGCAACAGGAATTGTTTTTACAGCAGCAATTACAAAATCACCACCTAATCATTGCTCCTGAGAAAGTACAGCGACAGCCTATTTGGCAGTACTTGGGCTGGAAAATTACCGAGTCACAGGTGTCCCCTGTGAAATTGACACTCTGTATAGATATCCACACGTTAAATGATGCGCAAAAACTTATGGGTGATTTGCAATGGTTGCGTCCTATTGTAGGCATCACCAACGAGGACCTGGAACCCCTGCGCTCCCTACTTAAGGGCACGGATCCTGCCCAACCTGTAATACCAAATCCACAGCAAAAAGCCTTAATACAACAACTAGCCACCGTCATCACTACACGAGCCGTTGACCGCCTAAACCCCAACCTTGACATCGACTTGACCATCCTTGCAGAGAAGCGACATGTGTTAGGTGCTCTAACGCAGAGCATAAAGAAAAAGGGGGAAGAGGAGGTTCGGGTCCTAGAGTGGCCTTTTACAAGTATTCAGGCGAAAGCAACATTACAGACCCGACTAGAAAATATTGCTGAGTTAATTAAAAAAGGAAGAATGCGCGTTTTGCAAATTACAGGCAAAAATGTCGGAGTAATATATCTTCCTATACGACGAGAAGACCTGGAATGGTATCTTCAGCATTCAGAGGCCCTACGATCTTGCTTGCTGGAGGAAGCAACGGAAATAAAGGTAGAGTCGCTGAAATCAGCCATATTACGTTGGGTCAGCCTACATGAATGGATAGAGCGACCTAAGCGTAGTCTTGTGCCTTTGCCCGAGGCCATCACTGTTTACACCGACGCCGGAAAAAAGTCACGCCGTGCGGTGGCTACCTGGTTTACGGAAGGGCGATGGCACGAACAAATGTTGGCCGCAGAGAAAGAAGATTCTTTACAGACCCTCGAGTTGTATGCAGTAGTGTGGACATTCACGAATTGGTTGCATACTGCGATCAATGTGGTGACAGATTCCTTGTACGTGCATGGCATCACTTGTCGTATAGAGGACGCAAGAATAAAAGAGCTGTCTAATCGGCGGCTCTTTGAGCTGCTGAGAGCGCTACAGGCAGCAATTAAGCAACGTACCGCTCCATTTTGTGTCATCCACATTCGGAGTCACATGTGGAACCAAGGGTTAGGAGAAGGTAACGCCCGAGCAGACAGACTGGTGACAGTGGCAGCCCCCCTGAGTGAATTCATCAAAGCCAGGGAATCACATGGCATGTTCCATCAAAATGCTAAGGGACTGCATCGACAGTTCAATGTCACTATGGATGAAGCCAGAGGAATCGTGCGTGCTTGTCCCACCTGTAGTCACCACGGCCCTGGGCTCGGTTTAGGCGTTAACCCACGAGGATTGGGCCCCTGTGAGCTCTGGCAGATGGATGTCACACACGTTCCCGAGTTTGGACGACTGAAATATGTACATGTTACCATCGATACTTATAGTGGCTTTCTTTGGGCCACAGCTCAGGTTGGCGAGAGGGCCTTACATGTAATTAGGCATCTTACGAGTTGCTTTGCAGTCATGGGACTACCACGAGAAATTAAGACCGATAATGGACCTGCTTATACAAGTGAAAAGATACGTCGATTCTGTCAAAGCTGGGGAGTGAGTCATATTACGGGCATACCACACTCTTCAACTGGGCAGGCGATTGTAGAACGAGCTAATCAGACTTTGAAACAATATCTGATCAGATTCATAGATGTAGTAGATGTGCAGGAACGACTTGTGAAAACCCTTTTCGTGATAAATCATTTGTGCGTGTTTAACGAACATAAATTGCCCTCAGCATATGTGCATGGTTCTACAGAAAAATCAGGAAATAGTCAGCCTATGTTTGTAATGTATCGAGACCCTGCCACGGGATTATGGAATGGACCAGCTGAAGTGAAATACCTAGGTAGAGGATATATGTGTGTTCTTACACCCACAGGACCACAGTGGATTCCTAGCCGTTGGACCAGAGCTGCTGTGACTGCTGAGAAGGCCCCACCAAGAGAACTGCCAGAAAGCTGAGGACATTGCAACAGACAGCCGCGATAAAACGTCAGTTGCTAATCGTGACTGGCTAAAAAGTAGAGGGAAGTGACCGATATGACCGATATCTCTCTAGTCACAACAGTTGGGCAACTTTAATTTACCATCGAGCTGCCAAAATTTCTTTTACTGATATTGAATGCACTGTAAAAATGCATTTGTATGGTCCCTTTGATGCTCACAAAAAAAAAAAAAAAAAAAAAAAAAAAAAAGATAAATGGTCCGATTTCCTCTATGCATTAACGGCAGTAAATAAATTTCTCGCTGTTACTGTTACTTGTGACCTACCAGCAGAGCTCTGGTGGCTATGTGGTGATCACCGGGCTAGGAAACAATTATCAGGAAACCGGACTGGTCACTGTGCCCTTGGCATGTTGATTCCAGACCTGCAAGTTATAAATCATACTGAAATGCATGGAATTGTGCATGGTATCTGGACCTAGTCCCGATCCATCCGAGCACTTAACCCTTTGGTTCGTTACCACACTGGTTTTCACAGTTTTATTCGTGCCTTATTGCCTTCGCTGGGTGTTATGCAATCAGAAAGGGCAATAGTTAATGTTTCTGCAAAAAAAAAAAAAAAAAAAAAAAAAAAAAAAAAAAAATTGTTTTGCAAAATCGTAAAGCTTTAAATATTCTTACTGCAAGTGCAGGAGTATGTACTCTTATTAATGATTCCTGTTGTGCCTATATAGATGAATCAGGCCGAGTGCTTGATGATGTGCAAGCAATATGGGATCACACAAAAAACCTTGCATGCTGTTGTTGCTGACAATGTATTCTGGCTTGATAACTTGTTTGCTTCATGGGGAGTTACGGGGTGGCTAGCATCTTTAGTTAAAGCTGCATTAATAGTATTATTAATTGTGTTTGTAATATTGCTCCTTATGCCTTGTTTACTTCACTGCTTACAAAATGCATTAGAACGGATGGTGCGAAGAATATGGTTTAAGCAAATGCCGCTTTCAGCGGTGGATAAAGAAAAAGGGGGAATTGTTGCAGAACGGCTTGAGGAGCAAGGTCATGGGAGATGAAAATAGCACAGAAGCAGGTGGGAAGTTACAGCTCGGCGATGGGAAAGTGCTAAGTAAACAAGCCATGAGAATGTAGAAGTAAGAATAGGGAGCTGATAAGAATAGGGAACTAAGGCAGAACCCTGTCGTGTTGACAGAGAGCTAATCACGGTGAGCAGGTGTCTTTTTAAATTAGCCCATAGCTAAGTAATGATGTAACCAGTAACTATATAATGAAGCGTATTCGGGCAATAAACTGAAGCTTGCTTTATCACTCACATTGAGTCGGCTGCTTGTCTTCCCTCGCTCGTCGCAATATATGTTGTACATGCTAGAATTATGAATAGTAGTAGCTTTCAGTGTAGTTGGTGGAAACTATGCAAAATTGTTTAGAAATCTTATGAAATGACAGCCCTTACTCAACCCAACCTGGGCTCTAAAAATATAAAATCATATGAATCCTTATAAAAAAAAAAACAACCCAAAGTCCACCTGCAGAATTCATAGTGGTCTGAGGGTACATGAGCTTCTCTTCTAGCCCACTTACTCCTGCAGGGGTGTTGGTAGATGGTGCAATCCTAGCACAAGGGTATGGTTTCTCTCCACTTCTTTAGCCTGATATACCACGGCAGGGACCTGGAGAGAAGCTGAAGTACTACAAGTCCCTCATGCACAAATGTCCTTAGCTGATGCCCAGCCCTCAGTGACCCAGCCCTCAGTGACCCAGCCCGGGCAGAAAACTGTAATCACAGAAAGAGAGTGATTCTGAAAGAACCAAACTTACCTCTGCTCAAGCAGGTATACATGAGTCAGTCATCTGCTCTACCACAGGAACTTAATCTTGGGAATCACCATCTCACCTCCCTCAGAAGGACTGTACGAAGGAGATTTTTCTCTCCTGAACAAGGCTATTCCTTATTCTAGCCAGCAACAGCAAATCCCTGGCTACTTTTTAGACTGAGAGCCATCAGGGGTCCCTGTCACTCTGCAGGCAACTTGGTGATATCAACAGTTCCCTCTGCCCATGGCTTTCTGCTGTCCAGAGAGAGCGTATAAATAAATATCTACATATATAGTATTCTTCCTCCATACACTTTGGGTCTAATTCTGCACAGCCTCCGAACCTTGCAAAGTTATTTAGCCCAGTGCACAGTTTGAAGGTCCCCACATCTGAAGGGGAAACTCTATGCAAACTCACAGCTCTTTATCCTACTGTAAATGGTGGTGCAGAGTACACAGCAATGATGAATCCAATGAAGTTGCCCCCTTACTGAGACACCTTTCACTTACTGCAAAGCATGGCTAACTCTGGGCGTCTGGTGCTTTTCTTGGTCCCTTATGCTACAGAGCTAAATCATTAGATGCTTTGATCTAAAGATGTCATGCAAATAACTAGACACTACTGAGTGGGTACGCAAGGAAATACAAGGGAGGTTCCTTCCATTTAGAGGCTATGAAAAAACAGGCTTTTCTAGGTTTGTGACTTTCCCAGGACATAGGTCTTATACTGCCTCTCCAGAGGACAATGACTAAGCAAGTGATTTTCTAGCATGGCATTGCAACATGGCATTACCACAACTTTTGATTTTACATCTAGATCTATGAGGATTGGATTTACTGGGCAAATTAAAACAAATATTGCTTTGAGGAAAGTTGGACTTCCTTCCCAACTCCAAAATGACCTATTCAGTGATTTCAAATGCAAATATTTCAAATTTACTAACAACAAAAATCTATGCTATTGGCAAATACTATACTCTTGTCTTAAAATATCTGTTAATATCTGTAATAATTCTCTTAAAATATCTGTAATAGATTGTTTCTTGTTTCTATGTCTGCATGTTTTTAGACAGAGTAATAGAGGAGAAAATTTCACCATCTGTTATTTGTCATTTCTGTATTTGTTCACTCTCAGCAATAGGTTGAGGAACATTTATATGTAAATTAAAGAAGTAGCAATGTGAGTAATTTTACATCCTTATATTTTGAACATATTAAGTACAAACTGGATATTAGCAGCAGCTGGTGAGTCAGCTCCTCTGAGCACAGATCGAATCTGGATCATATTCAACATACAAATTTCTATCATTATTATTAAAATGCAAATATTTGTTCAGAAACCCTTATGAATAATTGGCATGAAGATTGCATTTGATGAAATGAGTCATAGATCTGGAACACAGACAGAATAAGGCCTTTTTGATTGTATTTTCCACTATCGTCCGGATTTTAAAATTATTCACTTATTTGAGCTTAAGACACCAGTCCATCTACCCCACTACAATGACTGTGACAGTAACCAGCAGTGGGTGCTTAGGAATGAGACAGTGCAAGGAGAGTGTGACCTTTCTCCTGACATATCCTCTCAGCTTCTCTCAGTTAGTGATTTAGGGACCTGTCAAGCTGGAAGTTGCATTTGGACTGTATATTTTTTTCTAATGCCAATGATGGACTATGACCTGAAAAGACATGCAGGCTCTTTTTTAATCCATTTATATTTTTAACCAAAACCATGCTGTCCTGGTTCCAGCAGGGATAGGGTTAATTCTCCCCAAGACATGAGTATTCCATGCCATGTGAGCCATGCCCACCCTGAGCTGCCGGGGGAGGGGGCAGGAAGTCCCAGCTTGGAGCGGGCTGGGGCATCCCTGGTCCAGTTGGTGAGCGGCGGTTCTGTAATCGTGTTTGTATATTTCTCTGTCGGTGTTATTGTTGCTGTTTTTCTTCTTCCCTCTGCTGTTCTGTTAAACTGCCTTTTTCTCAACCCAGGAGTTTTGTCTTTTTCTTCCGATTCTTTCCCGTATTGGGAAGACCTGAGCGAGCGGCACGTGGTTCTTTCTTGCCAGCTGAGGCCAAACCACGACAGTCCTTTTTGGCGCCCAATGTGGGGCTCAAAGGGTTGAGACAACGACAGAATCCAACTAGAGCTTGAAAAAACCAAATTTGTTGTATGCGTTTATTTTATTAGGTAAATAGTCGCTGGTCACTATGTTGCTTGGTTTGTTCTCATGGCTGTGTTATGTAAATTCCTATATGGTTTATGTACTCCCTGCAATGATATTTGTTACTTCTGGGAGGGGGATGAGGATTATCATTTTACTGTACTGTGCGATATGGGCTTATGATATGATAACATTACTTGTTAGACGGTTATTTTGGGGCGTTTATGTGGTATTGCTGTCCTGTCTGTACATTGGGCACCACCTCTCAGAATTCATTAATAATTACACCCAGTCTATGGGGGAAACGGGGGGGACACTTTCCCCAGCTCTTTTGCCTCCCTTTTCTCCTTCGGGTCAGGTATGACAGCTTTTGAGAATTTTGAATATCCTTGGGATGCTCAAACCAGCATGTTCCTAGTGTTATGTCTGCTGAATATGTTCCAGGTCTTGTTTAGGGTTAAACGACTATTTAAGACTACCACCCAGAGATCTGATCCAAGGCTGGACAGTCAGGGGTGGCATGGCATGTGGGAGAACATGGGCAGGTACCTAGAGAACTTGCCTCCAATGGTCTGGGACTTCACCCCTGAACAATTACAGGACCCTGATAGAATAGTAGAATATCTGAAGGGAAAATGCTGTGGCTATTCCAGAGAGGCACAACTCACCGCACTGTGCTGGGCCCTGGCCAGTATCTACCAGGCACTGCTCAGTGCTATGCAGCACCCTCAGGAGAAAGAGACAGAGACCAGACCGACAGACACGGCGGCTCCTGCAGCCCCTGCGACAGACACGGCGGCTCCTGCAGCCCCTGCGACAGACACTGCCACTGAACCAGGGAACCAACCCGTGCCAGTATCAGTTGCCCCCATAGAATCATTTAGGTTGGAAAAGACCCTTGGGGTCATCGAGTCCAACCATCAACTCCACTCTACAAAGTTCTCCCTTACACCATATCCCCTAACACCACATCTAAACGAGTCTTAAACACGTTCAGGGATGGTGACTCCACCACCTCCCTGGGCAGCCTATTCCAGTGTCTGACCACTCTTTCTGTGAAGAATTTTTTCCTAATGCCCAGCCTAAACCTACCCTGCTGCAGCTTGAAGCCATTCCCTCTTGTTCTATCGCTAATTACCTGTGAGAAGAGACCAGCACCAACCTCTCTACAATGTCCTTTCAAGTAGTTGTAGAGAGTGATGAGGTCTCCCCTCAGCCTCCTCTTCCTCAAACTAAACAGTCCCAGCTCCTTCAATCGCTCCTCATAAGATTTATTCTGCAGGCCCTTCACCAGCTTCGTTGCCCTCCTCTGCACTCACTCCAGCACCTCGATATCTCTCTCATATTGAGGTGCCCAGAACTGGACACAATACTCAAGGTGTGGCCTCCCCAGTGCTGAGTACAGGGGGACAATCACCTCCCTAGTTCTGCTGGTCACACTATTTCTAATACAAGCCAGGATGCCATTGGCTTTCTTGGCCACCTGGGCACACTGCTGGCTCATGTTCAGCCGCTTGTCAATTAGAACCCCCAGGTCCTTTTCTGCCAGGCAGCTCTCCAGCCACACTTCCCCAAGCCTGTAGCGATGCATGGGGTTGTTGTGGCCCAAGTGCAGGACCCGGCACTTGGCCTCGTTGAAGCACATTCCATTAGCACTGGCCCATTGATCCAATCTATCCAAGTCTCTCTGTAGAGCCTCCCTATCCTCATGTAGATCAACACTCCCGCTTAGCTTCGTGTCATCTGCAAACTTGCTGATGATACACTCTATGTCCTTATCAACATCATCAATAAAGATGTTAAACAGAAACGGTCCCAACACCGAGCCCTGAGGGACACCACTTGTGACCGGCCGCCAGCTGGATTTAACTCCATTGACCACCACTCTTTGGGACCGCCCATCCAGCCAGTGCTTGATCCAGCAGATCATATGCTCATCCAGGCCATGAGCCGCCAGTTTTTCCATGAGAATTCTATGAGGGACAGTGTCAAATGCTTTTCGAAAGTCTAGGTAGACAATGTCCACAGCCTTTCCCTCGTCCAATAATCAGGTCATCTTGTCATAGAAGATCAGGTTCGTCAGGCAGGACCTGCCTTTTGTAAACCCATGCTGACTAGGCCTGATCCCCTGCTTGTCCATTATATGACTTGTAATGGCACTCAAGATGATCTGCTCCATGACCTTCCCTGGTACCGAGGTCAGACTGACAGGTCTATAGTTTCCCGGATCCTCCTTTCTGCCTTTTTTTGTAGATGGGTGCTACGTTTGCTACCCTCCAGTCCATTGGGACCTCCCCAGTTAGCCATGACTTCAGGTAAATAATGGAAAGTGGCTTGGCGAGCATGTCTGCCAACTCTTTCAGCGCTCTTGGATGTAACCCATCCGGTCCCATAGACTTGTGCGCATCCAAGCGGTGTAGCAGGTCACTGATCACTTCCTCTTTAACTGTAATGACCTCATTCAGCTTCCCCTCCCTGTCTCCTAGCTCATGAGGCTGGGTGCCCAGGGAACAGCTACTTCCACTGCTAAAGACTGAGGCAAAGTAGGCATTGAGCACCTCAGCCTTTTCCTCATCCTTTGTGACTATGTTTCCCTCTGCATCCAATAAGGGAGGGAGATTTTCCCTAATCCTCCTTTTGTTGTTAATGAATTTATAGAAACATTTTTTGTTATCCTTAACAGCTGTAGCTAGGTTGAGCTCTAGCTG
Source organism: Fratercula arctica (assembly GCA_947846985.1). Lineage (NCBI taxonomy): Eukaryota > Metazoa > Chordata > Aves > Charadriiformes > Alcidae > Fratercula > Fratercula arctica. Next base: position 20,584,711 of record CANTUZ010000025.1, on the reverse strand, counting down.
CGCTTTGGCTCTCCTAATTTTCTCCCTGCATAGCTTCGCTATATCCTTATAGTCTTCACGAGAGACCTGCCCCCTCTTCCAAAGGTCATAGACTCTCCTTTTGTTCTTGAGGTCCAGCCAAAGGTCCCTATTTAGCCAGGCCTGCCTCCTTCCCCGCCTACTTGTTTTTTCGGCACACGGGGACAGCCTCCTCCTGTGCCTTTAAGACTTCTCTCTTGAAGTATGTCCAGCCTTCCTGGGCTCCTATATCCTTCAGGGCAGCCTCCCAAGGGATTTTGTCCGGCAGTCTTCTGAACAGGTCAAAGTTTGCCCTCCGGAAGTCTAAGGTGGCAGTTTTACTAACCCCTCTCCTTGTTTCTCCAAGAATCAGAAATTCAGTCATCTCATGATCACTGTGCCCTAGATGGCCACCAACCTTTACTTCCCCCACAAGTTCTTCCCTGTTCACAAGAAGCAGGTCCAGGAGGGCACCTTCCCTCGTCGGCTCACTTACCAGCTGTGTGAGGAAGTTATCTTCCACACATTCCAGGAACCTCCTGGATTGTTCCCTCTCTGCTGTGTTGTATTCCCAGCAGATACCCGGGAGGTTAAAGTCCCCCACAAGAACAATGGCAAGTGACTGCGAGATTTCCCCCAGCTGCTTATAGAAAGCTTCATCCACCTCACTGCTTTGGTTGGGAGGTCTATAGCAGACTCCCACAGCAATATCAGCTTTATTGGCCCTTAACCTAATCCAAGCACTCTCCACCCCATCATCAGTATACTTGATTTCTGAGCTCTCATAGCATTCTCTAACATACAGGGCCACTCCACCGCCTCTCCTTTCCTGTCTATCCCTCCTGAAGAGCTTGTAGCCATCGATAGTGGCACTCCAGTCGTGTGAGGCATCCCACCACATTTCTGTGATAGCCACTATGTCATAGTTTTCCTGGTGCATCATGGCTTCAAGCTCCCCCTGTTTGTTGCTCATACTGCATGCATTGGTATAGATGCACTTCAGATGAGCTAATGATTCCAACACCTTTTTGTGAGTATGGGCCCCATTTCCTACCAGACCCCTCTCAGGTGCTTCCATGATTTCTAAATGTCTGTCCCTTCTCTCAAATTAAATGGCAAAGCGAGAGTCCTCACTAGTCCACCATCCTTCAAGCCCTGGCATGCCTCCCTTGGGTTTATTCCTGACAGGCCCAGTTATCTCCCCTTCCCCCCTCATATCTAGTTTAAAGCCCTGTCAATGAGCCTTGCTAACTCCTACCCCAAAATTCTTTTCCCCTTCTGGGACAGGTACATCCCACCTGCCACCAGCAGGTCAGGTGACTCATATAGCAGCCTATGATCAAAAAACCCAAAGCCCTGCTGATAACACCAGTCCCGGAGCCATGAGTTGACCTGATGCCTCTTCCTGTTAATTTCCTCATTCGTGATTGCCACTGAAGGGATAGAGGAGAATACAACTTGCCATTCCTGATCCCTTAAGCCACCGCCCCAAGGTTCTAAAATCTCTTTTAATCAATTTTGGGCTCTTTCTACCCACTTCATCACTACCCACCTGAAATACTAAGAGGGGGTAATAGTCAGAGGAGTTTACTAGGGCCGGAAGTTTGTCCAACACATCCCTGACCCGTGCCCCAGGGAGGCAACAGACTTCCCTGTGAAGTGGGTCAGGACAGCATATTGGCCCCTCTGCCCCCCTCAGCAGAGAGTCACCGACAACAGTGACCCATCTGCTTTTCCTTTTGGAGACAATTGTGATGCTGGGTCCATGGCAACTTTGTTTTTCTAACATTTCTGGCCTGGGTGTATCATCCTCCTCTCTAACAGCCAGTTCCTCCTGCAGGACTTCATAGCTGTTCTGCAAGGGTAACTGGGAAAGTGGGAGGGGCTGGGAGGGGATTCACCTGCTTCCCCGAGGAGGGACCTGTTTCCATTCCCCCTCTTCCCTGCGATCCCCTCCTACTGCCTGGTGACGAGAGGGGAGGGGGTCCTCTGATTTGTGTGGGGCCTCAACCTGTTCCCTTTCTCTCAGGGAGTGGGTCCACCAGTCAATCTCCCTCTCACATTCTCTGATACTCCTCAACCTCTCCACTTCTTCCTTCAGCTCAGCCACCAGAATGAGCAGATCATTTACCTGTTCACATCTGACACAGGTGTTGTCTCCACTGCTCTCCATCACAAGTGCCAGGCTCCGGCACTCTCTGCAGCCAGAGGCCTGGACGCCCATATGCTTGCGTGGGACCTCTATCTGGGTGCCCACAGTTTTTTTAACAGCAGCCTTCAACCAGGTAGCAACCATGGCTGGATCTCTACACCCAAGTGACACCTTGTGCCACAACAGCCACTTGGGATGACCACTGATTGCTCACTCTGTGGGCAGGGACTAGCCTCCCGGAGGCTTCTTATAACCTGGTGGCTTGATCAACCGGGGGAGGTGCTGTCCCCGCCCCCAGGCTCACTCAGCAGCCCGCCCACCAGCTGACAGCCCTCAGCACAGGCCGAGGGCTTTTGTCAGCTTCCAAAAGCCCCCAAAAGAGCTTTTCGTCGGCCCTTTTTGCTGCAGATCCCTTCCCCAGCGCAGTCTTACCTGCCCTGAAGCTGGTCTCTGCGGCATACAGAAGTACACAAAGAAATCAGTTCGCTTAGTAAGAGATGACGATGAACCAGGGCCATCACAAGGACAGGAGGAAGAGGCAGAACCAGAGATAATTACCCGATCCCTATCCTTGAGTGAGCTGTGGGATATGCGAAAAGATTTTAGCCGACTTTCAGGTGAGCACATTGTCACCTGGCTGCTTCGGTGTTGGGATAATGGGGCCAGTAGCCTGGAACTAGAGGGTAGGGAAGCCAGGCAGTTGGGATCCCTGTCTAGGGAAGGTGGCATTGACAAGGCAATTGGAAAAAAGACCCAAGCCCTCAGCCTCTGGAAACGACTCATGTCAGGCGTGAGGGAGAGGTACCCCTTCAGTGAAGATGTTGTACGTCACCCAAGCAAGTGGACCACCATGGAAAGAGGTATCCAGTACCTGAGAGAATTAGCCGTGCGGGAGATGATTTATTATGACCTGGACAATGCAGAGTTACTCACGGACCCTGATGAGGTGCACTGCACAAGGCCCATTTGGCAGAAGTTTGTACGGAGCGCACCATCGTCATATGCCAACTCACTGGCAGTAATGGAATGGAAGGGTGAAGAAGGACCAACGGTGGATGAGGTAGCTGGCCAGCTCCGGCGATATGAAGAAAGCCTCTCTTCCCCCCTTGTCTCAGCTGTGGAGAACCTGTCCCGGAAGGTCCAGCAACTTGAAGAGAATATGTCCCACTCCCCACCTGTACGGGCCAGCATCTCAGCTATTAGGAGCAGGCATTTCCCCACTCAAGAGAGAGAGTGCAAAGGATACACACCACGAGGCACCCTGTGGTTCTACCTGCGTGACCACGGAGAGGACATGAGGAAGTGGGATGGACAACCTACTTGGATCCTGTGGACACGGGTACAGGAGTTGCAAGGAAGGACAACCACAAAAGGGGATCCCTCCAGGAAAAGTGCCGCCCCAGTTTCCAGTGGGCAGTTCCCCAGACAGACCATAAGGCCTGATCTTGCTTCTGATCCTCTTGAAGGAGCCTCCAAGTCATTTCTGCAAGAAGTGAGTACCGGATACTATGACCAGTATTAGAGGGGCCCTGCCTCCAGCCAGGTGGAGGAAAGGGACAACCGGGTTTATTGGACAGTGTGGATTCGATGGCCTGGCACATCAGACCCACAGGAGTACAAGGCTCTAGTGGACACAGGAGCACAGTGCACTCTGATACCATCAAGCTATAGAGGGGCAGAACCCATTTGCATTTCTGGGGTCACAGGGGGATCCCAAGAGTTGACTGTACTGGAGGCGGAAATGAGCCTAACTGGGAATGAGTGGCAAAAGCATCCCATTGTGACTGGCCCAGAGGCTCCATGCATCCTTGCTATAGATTACCTCAGGAGAGGGTATTTTAAGGACCCAAAGGGGTATCGGTGGGCCTTTGGCATAGCTGCCTTGGAGACGGAGGAAGTTCAACAGTTGTCCACCTTGCCTGGTCTCTCAGAGGACTCTTCTGTTGTGGGGTTGTTGAGGGTCGAAGAACAGCAGGTGCCGATTGCTTCCACAATGGTGCATCGGTGGCAATATCGCACTAACCGAGACTCTCTGATTCCCATCCATAAGCTGATTTGTCAACTAGAGGTTCAAGGGATGATCAGCAAGACTCGCTCACCCTTTAACAGTCCCATATGGCCGGTGCAAAAATCTAATGGAGAGTGGAGGCTAACTGTAGACTATCGTGGCCTGAATGAAGTCACGCCACCGCTGAGTGCTGCTGTGCCAGACATGCTAGAACTGCAGTATGAACTGGAGTCCAAGGCAGCCAAGTGGTATGCCACAATTGATATAGCGAATGCATTCCTCTCAGTCCCTTTGGCAGCAGAGTGCAGGCCACAGTTTGCTTTCACTTGGAGGGGCGTCCAGTACACCTGGAATCGACTGCCCCAGGGGTGGAAACACAGCCCCACCATTTGCCATGGACTGATCCAGACTGCACTGGAACAGGGTGAAGCTCCAGAACATCTGCAGTACATTGATGACATCATTGTATGGGGAAACATAGCAGAAGTGGTGTTTGAGAAAGGGAATAAAATAGTCCAAATCCTTCTGAAAGCTGGTTTTGCCATAAAACGAAGTAAGGTCAAGGGACCTGCGCAGGAGATCCAGTTCTTAGGAATAAAATGGCAAGATGGACGCCGCCAGATCCCAATGGATGTGATCAACAAAATAGCAGCTATGTCTCCACCAACGAGTAAAAAGGAAACACAAGCTTTCCTAGGCATTGTGGGTTTTTGGAGGATGCATATCCCAGATTACAGTCTAATTGTAAGCCCTCTGTATCAAGTAACCTGGAAGAAGAACTATTTTAAATGGGGTCCTGAGCAATGACAAGCTTTTGAACAAATCAAACAGGAAATAGTCCATGCAGTGGCCCTGGGGCCAGTCCGGGCAGGACAAGATGTTAAAAACGTGCTCTACACCGCAGCTGGGGAGAATGGCCCTACCTGGAGCCTCTGGCAGAAGGCACCAGGGGAGACCCGAGGTCGACCCCTAGGGTTTTGGAGTCGGGGATACAGAGGATCCGAAGCCCGCTACACTCCAACAGAAAAGGAGATATTGGCAGCATATGAAGGGGTTCGAGCTACTTGGGAAGTGGTTGGTACAGAAGCATAGCTCCTCTTAGCACCTCGACTGCCGGTGCTGGGCTGGATGTTCAAAGAAAGGATCCCCACTACACATCATGCAACTGATGCTACATGGAGCAAGTGGATTGCACTGATCACACAGCGAACTCAAATGGGAAACCCCAGTCGCCCAGGAATTCTGGAAGTGATCAGGGACTGGCCAGAAGGCAAGGATTTTGGAATGTCACCAGAGGAGGAGGTGATGCGTGCGGAAGAGGCCCCACCATATAATAAACTGCCAGAAAATGAGAAGAAATATGCCCTGTTCACTGATGGGTCCTGCCGGATTGTGGGAAAGCATCGAAAGTGGAAGGCTGCTGTGTGGAGCCCTACACGACAAGTTGCAGAAGCCAGTGAAGGACAAGTTAAATCGAGCCAGTTTGCCAAGCGAGAAAAGTGGCCAGTACTTTATCTCTACACTGACTCATGGATGGTGGCAAATGCTCTGTGGGGGTGGCTATAGCAGTGGAAGCAGGGCAACTGGCAGCACAGAGGCAAACCCATCTGGGCTGCTGAACTATAGCAAGATATTGCTGCCCGGATAGAGAATCTGGTTGTGAAAGTACGCCACGTAGATGCCCACGTACCGAAGAATCGGGCCACGGAGGAACATCAGAACAACCAGCAGGTGGATAGGGCTGCCAGGATTGAAGTGGCTCAAGTGGATCTGGATTGGCAACATAAGGGTGAACTCTTCATAGCTTGGTGGGCCCATGATACCTCAGGCCATCAAGGAAGAGATGTGACATATAGATGGGCTCATGACCGAGGGGTGGACTTGACCATGGACACTATTGCACAGGTCATCCATGAATGTGAGACATGCGCTGCAATCAAGCAAGCCAAGCGTTTGAAGCCTCTTTGGTATGGAGGACGATGGCTGAACTATAAATATGGGGAGGCCTGGCAGATTGATTATATCACACTGCCAGGAACCCGTCAAGGCAAGCGCTATGTGCTCACAATGGTGGAAGCAACCACTGGATGGCTGGAAACATACCCTGTGCCCCATGCCACTGCCCGGAATACTATCCTGGGCCTTGAAAAGCAAGTCCTGTGGTGACATGGTACCCCAGAGAGAATTGAGTCGGACAAAGGGACTCATTTCCGAAACAGCCTCATAGACACCTGGGCCAAAGAGCATGGTATTGAGTGGGTATATCACATCCCCTATCATGCACCAGCCTCTGGGGAGATAGAACGGTACAATGGACTGTTAAAAACTACACTGAGAGCAATGGGTGGTGAGACTAAAACATTGGGATGCACATTTAGCAAAGTCTACCTGGCTAGTTAACACCAGGGGATCTACCAATCGGGCTGGCCCTGCCCAATCAAAACTTCCACGTACCATAGAAGGGGATAAAGTCCCCGTAGTGCACATGAAGAATATGTTAGGGAAGACAGTCTGGGTTAGTCCCAGTCCCTAGTACTTGGGATTGCTTTTGCCCAAGGACCTGGGTGCACTTGGTGGGTGATGCGGAAGGATGGGGAAGTCCGATGTGTGTCTCATGGGGATCTGATTTTGGGCGAGAATAGCCAATGAATCAAATGGTATGACATTAATTGCTAAGTAACCCTGCCACTGTATGTCCTCGTTACTATAATTGCCATCAGCTTTACTACAGTAAGAATCACCCAAATTAAGGACAGATGGACTTTGATGAAGAATTGAGTAAAGCGCAGCGGTGATGGGATCAGAACTGACCTCAGCAGCTGGCGCCCAGCAACTTCCTTAAGGTCTACGTCTTCAGCCCATGGACTGTGGGCATGAGCCACACCGGGTGCACCAGCCACAAGCTCCAAAAATACAGCATGCAACAGGCCAGCACCACACACCCTCTCACCTGCCCTGAGAGACTGTTCTAACAGATGAAGCCCCAAGCCGTGGATTGAATGAACTCGCCAGACACTTTGGAGGGATGGCCCATAGACAAAGGGCATTATATCTGCATGAATATATATATGTGCATATAGATATATATATGACAGGGGAAAGTGGTGGCAATTCATTTGAACCTGTAAGATCTGGGTATGGCAAAAATGGTATGGAATAAGGGGTGGATAATGTCCTGGTTCCGGTGGGGATAGGGTTAATTCTCCCCAAGACATGGGTATTCCATGCCATGTGAGCCATGCCCACCCTGAGCTGCCGGAGGAGGGGGCAGGAAGTCCCCGCTTGGAGCTGGCTGGGGCGTCCTGGGTCTGGTCAGGGAGCGGCAGTTCCATAATCGTGTTTGTATATTCCTCTATCCGTGTTATTGTTGTTGTTTTCCTGTTCCCTTTGCTGTTCTGTTAAACTGCCTTTTTCTCAACCCAAGAGTTTTGCCTTTTTCTTCTGATTCTTCCCGTATTGGGAAGACCCGAGCGAGTGGCCCGTGGTTCTTTGTTGCTGTCTGAGGCCAAACCACGACACATGCCAACAAGCACCTTAATTTGTTAGTATGCTTTTTGCAAAGTAGTTTCCTTTTCATTTGGTTATAACTTTTTACCTGACAACACCAAGCCCTTGCATTGTGAGAAATGGATGGAGCCAGACTCTTTTCAGTGGTTCCCAGTAACAGGATGAGGGGTAATGGGCACAAGCTGGAACATAGGAAGTTCCAATCACATATGAGAAAAAACTTCTTTACGGTGAGGGTGACAGAGCACTGGAAGAGGCTGCCCAGGGAGGTTGTGGAGTACCCTTCTCTGGAGACTCTCAAGACCCGCCTGGATGCAGTCCTGAGTTATGTGCTCTAGGCAATCCTGCTTTAGCAGGGGGGTTGGACTAGATGATCTCTAGAGGTTCCTTCCAACTCTGAAATTCCATGATTCCGTGATTCTGTAATTTATGATTTTGACATTTCTGGCATATCCCCCACAGTCATGTGTTACCTGTTATTATCTGAGATGAAGAGTCCCACTTTATTTCTCCTCAGACAGAAATGATTCCATACCTCTGGTCAGCTTTGACAACCGTCTCAATCTATTTTCTAGTTTTATTGCTACTTTTCTCAAATAGGATGACCAGATTTCCATGCAATATTCAAGGTAAGCTATGGCTTTGCAGTAGCACAGTGCAGCTTCCTTTCCCCCCTGTGGAATAATTACTAAATTGGCTAAAAAATACAAAAGTACAACATTGTTCACACATTAAGGAAAAGTATAAAATCAAGAGGCCTCTGAGGTAGAAAACAGCTGCAGCTGGCATGAAGAATACAACATCCGCGGTTCCCTGATAAGGATGCTTGTGAAGCTACATGAGGTACAGGGCGGGATGCAATTATTCCGCGGCTTTACCTTATGATGTATAGCAGATACGGGGACGGGACGATACCATGAAACAGATAAGCTGCCAATTAGCTGCCTGCTCGATACTCGGAGCCAACATTTTGTCAAATTTTGATGAAATGCTGTCCTTTGTGCGAACTTTGCTCATTATAATGTCATTATAATACCAAAACACGCCTCCATCCCAAAGGCTACCCGCCTCCAAGGTGCGACCACTCCTTCTTGAGTCTGCACTCTGAATTTTTCGTAAACTATACCTTTAATTGTGAAGCGAGAGAATTTTACACCAATCATAATAAAAGTATGTATGACTAAAGTCACTCAAACTCCACCTTGAAGATAACAAATAGTATAAAAATAGCCCGAGAGAGGGGGGATACTCAGGGAAGACACCATCACAAAGAACTCCATCACTGACTTCCGGGATCAGTCGATGGGCTGAGCCTTTCTTCCCCCCCATAGGGACGCCTTTGGGTAAGACTTAGATTATACTGAGTGCTTTCTCGGGAAACTTAGGAATTTCTCTAGAGAATCTCTTTCCTACATTTATAGCCAGGCTGTATCGTTTATAACTTCATTGCGCGTTTGATATACGTAATAATACTTTCATTTGCACGTGCTTTGCAGACAGTGTATTTATCACCGGCAATCCTAAGAACCTATCGATCTGTTGTTTAAATAAACTGCACTGTTTAAGTAGCTAGTCATTTCGGTTCCTCATTGAACGCGACCAAAGACTCGAGAGTGGCCGTGCTAGTTCATGAGCACGACTAGACTGAAGGTGCAGTCCACTATTAGTGTATCCAAATCGTAATAGTTTAATACATATTAAATGCAATTGGACTGATAGTGCTGAATTGGGCATCACTCAGAATTTAAACCCAGCTGCACCTAGCCTCCCACTTCGGTGAGGAGTGTTAGAACGCAAGGGGGTTTATCTTCTGCCAAAACCGCTTTGCCCCTTTCCACGTAACACCCCCCCCTCTATTTCTTTGTTAATGTTTGAGAACCCTCACAGTTAAGTTTCTGACAAATCTAATACCTCTGCCTGGAAACCATCCCTTACTTACACTCTTGCACCATACAACTAGAAGTTAGTAATACTTTCTAACATTATTACTGGGGGTTTAAACCCTACTGAAACAATGTTTTCAAAAATCTTTCTTGAGTGCTAATTTAGAGGCTGTTGTGTACTTACAATATTTGCTATTTTTTCCCATGTGCACTAATTCATACTTACCAGCATTGAATTTAATCTGCCCTTTTATCATCCTGTTGTTCAGTGCTCTAAGATCTTTCTACAACCTTGTGCATCATCTTTTTATTGGACTGTCCCAATAACTGTGTGCAATCTGCAACCTTTGTCAATTCACACCTTATCCCCATACCAGATCACTTAAGAACAAGCTGGTCAGCACGTCAGTACTAGAGAAGCTTGAGATGGACCTTCATTCTTTTTGGCCATCTCCTTACTGTGAAAGATAACTCTTTATTGTTATTTATTTCTTATCTGTTAATTGGTTGCTTATCCACAGAAAGCAGTTTATGTGATACGTTTATGTGATAAGCAGTTCCTTATCACAGTTTCCTGGGAGAACTTGAGTTCATTATTCTTTATTAAAGAACCTTGCCAAAGCCTTTTTTATATTCAGATTCATACTTTGGATCCACATATGGACAAAACTTCAGCTCCCTCAAAGAATTCTAGTAGGCTTATGAAGCATGACCTGCAAAAATCACCCTTCCTACTCCAAAAGGAAGTCATACCTATCTATGGCAAATGTTTGGTTCTACTATTTTATTATGGTCAATGTTCAATTCTACTATTTTGTTACAGTCATCATAAATTTGCAGGGTAGAGAAGCCAGGCTTTTTGGTCTGTGTCTTCAAGGATATTTCTCCACGCTTTTTTTTTTTAAGGACTAGCACCATGCTATTCATCTTCTATGCCTATAGAATTATGTTTAAGTGATATAAATATTTATATCAGAGTCCTTTTATAATTCTTGCATGAATATCATTTGATCCTGGCAATTTTTTTTTACTATTCATTTTATCAGTGTCTTCTAAAACTTTTATTTTTTTAATTTACTTCTAAATTGACAGTTCTCGCGATTCTCTCTTCCTGTAGCGAAGGACTCTGGGGCAAGAGCCCTTCTCCATGATCAATACCAGTAAAAACAATTAATCTGGCTTTTCTGTAGTGACACTGTTTCTCCTGAGTGTTCCTTTTGACCCTGGTTATCTACGGCTAAACAAACTCTGACTTTGTTCTCCCTCAAATTTAAAAAAAAATACGTAACACAATGACAATGGAAAATCTCAAGTATTCCTACAGAAGAGAAGAAGGAATTACTGTTACTGCCAAGCAGTACGCACAACCCATTTAAAGATGTAACAGTAATTCCTGCACTCCTGTGACCTCGTTTGCCTCCCATTTTATGGTTGTTGTTATCATCTTAGCTGTTGAATGATGCCGTAAAACAGATTCCAAAATCATGTCATTTAGACATGGAATTTCACTCCATAGGAATTACACAGTGCATTTCTTACAGCTGGCCTTGTACCATGTATTGTGCCTTCATGGTATGTTGTCTTATTCTTTATATTCCTTCCAGCAAGTTTGTGAAATGCTTATTCTAATATATATTTCTTTGTTGTAGATATTGGTATTTATTACAAATCTCTGGAGAACTTCAGCATATCTGTGGACAGCTATAAATCTGCATGTTCTACATATTTGCATTATGGAGCTCAATCTCTTTTTGCTATTGCAAAAATCAATATGACTTAAAGGATGAGATAGTTCTGTATTAAGGCTAAGTTGTGTGAATCAGGTACCTTAAGCATGTTAACCACACCACACATCAAAGCAGCAATGATTAAATGTCATAGAGTAATTCCTTCTCACACAAATTATCACAAGATATTTCACAGTGGCATCACTGAGCTATGTGTCCATAAGTAAAGCATCAAATTCTCATTATCACTGACTTTGCTATCGAAGCTTATCACACAAAAATATGCAGATATCTTAAATGGAGATGAAATTATATCCAAATTATAGTAACCCAAAGCAATGTAATCATCTTAATATTGCTAGCTTTAAATATCTTCACAAGATTAGAAAGGACACTTTTAATGTACTTTTCATCTTTACATTTTTTTAATTCCTTGCCAAAGAGTTTTCTTTCATAATTCATGCACAGCACATCATCATTATAGTCAGGTTGTGCAAGAGTGCAAGGCTAATTTTCTTCAAAAAAATATTGAACATTCATAAAATGCATGTCTACTTGTCCTGGTCTGAGGTAAAACAGAACCAATTTTGTTTTCAGTAATTTTACTTTTCAGCTAAGCCTCTTCTAACTGAACTCTCTGAAATTAATGGCGCATTTTTCAGACAGTAGTCCGCTTCTAGCAGAGATAAGGCTTAATGTTTGTAGTTAATACCAAGGGATGGTATGCAGAAAGGGTCTGCTTATACTTATTGCTATAATAACCAAAGCCAGCTAACTTTGTTATTTGCTCCGTTGAAGGGTCAGAAGCAGAAAAGCGTAGAGGGGTTGCACCTGCAGGGAGGAGCAGACAGGACAGGTGACCCAAAACTGACCAACAGGGGTATTCCATCCCATCTGCTCCATGCTCGGTAAAAAAGTTGAGGGGTCAAAAGTTCAGCCCTCTTTCTTCAATGGCTGTCATCTGAGAAGGACTCTGTCTGTTCATCTGCCTTTCATCCCGATCCATGCGTTCCTGACTCCAGATCTGGAATCCAGTTCCCGTCTGTCACAGAGTCCAATCTAGGACTCCAGTGATGTGATCGTCATCCTGGGAGCTTGATACGGTTTTGTATGTGTTGCATATATTTCATTATTTTCTTTTTTGATATTGTTATCTTTTTTATTATTTTATTATTAACATTTCATTAAATTAGTTTAGTTTTCTTTTAAATGCATAAGTCTCTCTCTCATCCTTCTCTCAAGGGGAGAGAAGTAAAAGAGAGCACCTCTCATTTGTTTTAGTGGCCAGCCCAGTCCAAACCACAACACTACTGTTGTGATTTTATTGGGTAACTGTGAAAAACAAATTTTTCTTCTGAAATTTGGTATACAGGTTCCTAAAATATGCATTTGGAAAACAAACAGAGAAACAAATTACCATGAAATTAAAGACTGTGCCAAAGCATACAGAGAAGGTAGCAGATGTAAATGGGCACTCAGTGCTAATACGCATGCACAGTTGTGGGGTGGTTAGCTGCATGTTCTTTGCATAGCATGGCTGGCTCATCATTTGGAGCAATAGGCCTCCTCCCCTCAGGCAAGACCTAATGGAGTTAATAGAGAACTAGCAACTTCTTGGTGTCTTTATTTTCACCACAGCTTACATCTCCCCTGCTGTTGCATGGAAGGACTAAACTTCAACTCTAAGATGCTTGAGCAGGCAGCCTTTCTGTCCTGTGTATTTATTCTGCCATGTATGTGTTTGGGGTCTGTCTATGATGGCAAGAATAATTCTATTAAAGACAGGCTATGCCACATCAACAGTTATTTCAGCAGGCTCCTTGGCTCAATGGTTGCCACCACTACATGGAATGGGTTTACCAGGTGGACAGCTCCATACTCCTTCTGCAAGTACACAGATGTTCATTTAGACAATGCCCACGCAATGCATTTAAGCCTGAGCTTAATCCCCTTGCCATTCCTGAAGCCAAGGGAACTTGAAGGCAGGATGAAGTGCAGCCAAAAAGCAACAAAACTATGCAGGAGTAGCTCTGCCCAGAAAGGCGTCTGGTGTTATCTCTCCCTCCACATCCCTACCTCCATGAATGCATCAGGAGTGCTGTTTGACTAATCACTCCTTTCCGGGAAGGTGGTGTCAAAAAGTAATATCTGCTGGATAGCTGTAAATTTTTCACACATAAACGAATGCAGCATCAGATACAAAAAACATGAGAGAATTGCAGGGGGAAGGTTAATAAAAGATGTAAACCTCTCAACTTCCCTTGTCTCCCTCAAAGAAAGTATCACCAGGAATGAGGACGCTTACACTACTAAGTTCAGAATAAAGCCTGTCTGGAGAATAAGCGCTATTCTTCATGCTGAACAGGTTTACCCAGAGCTATAAAGATGAGTTGCAGCCAGCACTTCCCAGTGCATTTTGAACTTGCAAAGTGCCTGAGCACAGCTTAAAAAGTAAAATAAAACATGCAGCATATGAATAAACTCTCCTATCTCCACTTCTAATACTGACAGATCTTGAATGGTCTTTTTGATACTACTGACTTTAGCCTTTTGAAATATTGCTGAGTGGTGACCCACAGGGGTGCAAGTGGAATTAGATTCAGCAGCACTTATGCCATCATCTGTTTGGTATGTTACTTCCTTTCATTCTGATGTGGGAAGATCAGACAAAGCCTTTGCATTCCTCTTTGACAAGTTGTGTCAAGGAAAGGGGAGAAAGGAAGCTGCCCCACATTCCACTGGATATCAGAAAGGAAGGTCTTAATTAGGAAGCTGGGATGTAATTTCTACAGCAATCAGCCCTTCCTTTTGTCAGTTCCAAGTCTGGCTGCTATAATCATTTCAATGACATTGTCTTAAGGAGTAAGGACTCAAAAGATAATACAATATTCTCTGGGGTTATTTAATGCTTTTGCCTTATATCTAAAAGGGATGCTGAATTCTTAAACTTAGCAGCAGTAATAAATCCCTAAAAATGAAAGAATAATAGACCCTATTGGAAGTGAAATAAGGAAGTTTGTTTTGGCTGACATTTCAGAGACAGGTGAGGTAGATAAAACAGACAATGTACCAGAACACACAAAGTAATATGTTCAGTGTCATACAATAGCAGCTCGTTCCTGATTATCTGAAGAACTTTGTTATTTTCTTATTCATAAATTTGAGAAATATAGATTATAAATTCTTTATCTACATCTCCCCTATTTTTCAGCAGTAACAAGATCTGTAAATAACCAGAGGGCCATGAAATGCACAATCATGGACATATATTTGCAATATTTCTGCTTAAGAAATTTTTTAAACTTTAAAAATCTTTGATCAGATTTTGTAGTGACTTGTATGTAAAACAATTGTGGTTGGTTGACCCTGGTTGGACGCCAAGTGCCCACCAAAGTCCCTCTATCACTCCCCTAACTCAGCTAGACAGGAGAGAAAATATAACAAAATACTTGTGGGTTGAGATAAGGACAGGGAGAGATCACTCACAAATTACCATCACGGGCAAAAGAGACTCAATTTGGGGAAATTAGTTTAGTTTATTACCAATCAAATGAGAGTAATGAAAAATAAAAACTAAATCTTAAAAACACCTTCCCCCCACCCCTCCCTTCTTCCCGGGAATAACTTTACTCCCAAATTTTCTACCTCCTCCTCCCTCTCCAGCCGCACAGGGGGATGGGAAATGGGGGTTGCAGTCAGTTCATCACACATTGTTTCTGCTGCTCTTCCTCCTCAGGGGGAGGACTCCTCACACTCTTCCCCTGCTCCAGCATGGGGTCCCTCCCACAGGACACAATCCTCCACAAACTTCTCCAATATGGGTCCTTCCCACGGGCTGCAGTTCATAAACTGCTCCAGCATGGATCCCTTCCATGGGGTGCAGTCCTTCAGGAACAGACTGCTCCAGCGTAGGTCCCCCACAGGGTCACAAGTCCTGCCAACAAACCTGCTCCACAGTGGGCTCCTCTCTCTCCACAGTTCCACGGGTCCTGCCAGGAGCCTGCTCCAGCACAGGCTTCCCACGGGGTCACAGCCTCCTTCGGGCACAACCACCTGCTCTGGCATGGGGTCTGCCATGGGCTGCAGATGGATATCTGCTCCACCCTTAACCTCCATGGGCTGCAGGGGGACAGTCTGCTTCATCATGGTCTTTACCACAGGCTGCAGGGGTATCTCTGCTCCAGTGCCTGGACCACCTCCTCCCCCTAATTCTTCACTGACCTTGGTGTCTGCAGAGTTGTTTCTCTCACATACTCTCACTCCTCTCTCCAGCTGCTGTTGTGCAGCAACTTTTTCCCCTTCTTAAATATGTTATCATAGAGGCACTACCACCATCACTGATTGTTGCAGCCTTGGCCAGCAGCAGGTCCATCTTAGAGCCAGCTGGCATTGGCTCTATCGGACATAGGGGAAGCTTCTAACAGCTTCTCACAGAAGCCACCCCTGTAGCCCTCCTACCAAAACCTGGCCACACAAATCCAATACAACAATGCATATATTTCTACAACTCATGAAAAATTTCTTAAAACTGACTCACTCACCTTAGAAAAGAATGCACTGAAAATTCTTTGTAGTATGCCTATAAACCTACATGAGAATATAATAGTTCAACATAAATAAAGCATTTATAGTATTTCACATATTATTTCATTTTCCCACACATTTGCTCTTCAGCACATGCCAAACCACTAGACCATTGTTATTGCTTTTGTGTTAATATGGTACAATTCCCAGGGCCTGATACCTATTTACTTAAAGAATGGCTTATGGGGCTCTAATTTTTAAAAAATGCCTTAAAAATGGGAATAAATATAATTTACTCTCACATTAGAGCCATTTCACCCTCAGAATGGGGTAGACTGGCCTTAATGTGAACAAGTACCAAGCATCACAGAGGCAGTGGAAACTTGTAAAACCTTGGCCCCATTTAAACCACACTCCTATTGAATACAAGAAGGTCAATATTCCTTCCAGTTTCTTTAGTCATTAGTAAGGAAACTCACTCTTCCACCAACTCAAAGAAAAGTCAAGAAGTTATTCCACTTTTTTGATTACCTCTTTCTCTAGATGCTTTGAGTCATAAATGTAATCATTATCACAAACAGTTCTGATTTACTTATTTAAATTAGACCCTGCAAGATCTAAATCATTAAAAAATGTGGTATTTCCAGTGACATTTTTGGTTCATGGATATTTTTCACATTTCTGCATCTCTTCAAAAATACATGCAGCAACTAGGGGCAAAAAGGAGTATTGCACATGGAAAGATAATTGTGTGGTTCTAGTTCCCCCTTTTCTTTCAGCTAGAAACATAACTATGCTAGGCAAATCATAAACAAGAGTGGAGATAATAAAACGGATGTGTTTGTGTGAGAAACTGGCACATTACTTAGTCACTGCAAATACACAAGTATTATGGATGTTACTGCACGGTTTGCTCTGTTGCCTACAAAAGATATATGTTTATGATTACTGAATATGGATTTCTTAATACTGGAATTACATGATCTAAAGGGTGACATATGATAAATACATTCAGCAAATATAAATACATAATTTCATAACTCTGGCTTTCATTTATGCCTGCCAAAAGCGTGTATACCCAACTAGTCTTGCATATAATGTGGATATTCAAATTGTTCTCCAGGTTTTCAGTAAGGTGGGAAAATCCAATGGTTAGTGATAGAGCTCATGGTTACTGATGTTAGAAACTCAATTTCAAATCCTGCAGGATATCACACTAATTAAAATTTGTTTATGGCCTCATCCAGATCCCAATCTTAATATTACTATGGGCCAAAACAATCTTTATCACATTCAGAATTTTAGGGTTGTATTTGAATATTGTCTGTCTTCATTATTATATCCTTTTTCTTTTCCACCTACTGTACCTGGGAGACAATCTGCTCCAAATCCTAGGATCTGTATGCAGTGCACAAATCATTTACCAAACCTTTCTAATGGGGTAAGTAATGAATTTAAGACTCTACCAAGACTTAAAACATTTAAAACATTTCAGGCTACAGTTTATATTCCACAGCCCACAAATGAAGCATTTCAATATCATAGTAACTATTCTTTATAGGAAGGAATAAAGCAACATAGAGTTCTACACATTTGATTTAAGTATCCTATCAAGCTTCCATAAGAACCTCTCCTCATTCCCACCAGGCTTTCTTCTTCCCCAAATCCAAGAGTGGCTGTGTGGTTTCCCTGATTCTGAAGCTTTGTTGTCCTTTCCAGCCATTCTAACCACAGGAGAGCACTAAGTTCACAATAAAATTTCCCAGCTGTGAGTCCTCTACTTCAACACTAAAACTGGAAACAAGTTACTTTTGCACCAATGAAAGGATGTAGAGTCATGCACTGATATTGGAGTTATGTTGGTTCTTCCTTCTGCAACAGAGCACCCACAGCCTGTTTTGAAATAACAATGCTACTTAACACAACTCAATTGACTAGCATCCCTTATGCAACACGAGAGAACTGAAACACAACACAAAAACAGACCAAAACCCACTCAAATTGGTATAATGTTCTGCGCTTTCCCAAGAGCTATTTCTTTGCTAAATAGAAAAGTGGTTTCTCCAATGGAGTTAGAAGACTTGTTAAATTCCGCACGCACAAGAGGTTGCAGGATGCTTCAGTGTACTCAAGAAAATCCCAAAGTACTGATCCCTGAGCATACCTACTCTTGCTTCATCAGTGACAAAATTACCCATGCCTTTTTTCACCCACGATCTCCTAAGTTAGTAATTTCATTGTCAAAACAAAACCTACAGTAGCCACTTTGCAGTCAGGCAGGTCTGAAATATTAACAGGTCTGAAATAAATAACTCTCACAAAAATAGTCACTCCAGACAACAGGGTAGTGGTGGCAATGGCTGTTCACAAAAGCATGGGATGGAATGGGAAATACTTGACTGATAGTCAAGATGACTATCTTGGTTTAGGCCAGGTTGGCCAATGACAACACAACAGATGCTGTCCCCCACCAAGGAGAGGAAGAGAGGGAGAGTTATGAGTTTAGTGAAAACTAAGCTACTTCAATTAAACATTAATAATAAAATAAAAAAGGAAATAATGAAATAGATACAATATATACAATATATTATCAAGCACCCAATATATACATATAATATACAATATATTATATATATCAAGCACCCAGGGAGATGTCACCAACAGGCACTGGGAAACTTCCAGACTGCACTCAGTAACAAATGGGAACTGGATTCCAGAACACACTGATGAGGATCAAAGGCAGATGAACTGACAGAGTCCTCCTCAAACATCAGTCATCAAAGAAAGAAAGGCACTAAAGAAAAACCAACCCAAGCCCTTTGATCCCTCAGCTTTTATACTGAGCATGGCAGATGGGATGGAATTGGTCAGTTTGGTTCACCTGTCCTGTCCACTCCTCCCCACAGGTGTGACTCCTCCATGGGGTAAACAACCAAGTCAGCTGACCCTGGTTGCCACAGCAACAAGTAAGGATAAGAACCTCTCTCACTGAACAGAAAGTTGACTCTGCTTCATCCCAAACCTGGACAATGATACAGACTCCAAGTGCAAATCTCAAATGGTCAGAAGGATGGAGAAATGCAGATAAATGATCAATCAGTCAAACATTTGCTGTAATCTTCACTGCAAAGCTCAAGTTTAATACTAGTAGGAGTAGTTCAGGGGCAGGTCAGGAGCTAGTATGGCTCCAAAAATTTAGTGCTCCCTCTCTCTCCCCTCCTTTCCTTTCCCCCCAGCATGTATACACACATACTCTTATTCCTTGAGGGAAGGGAGACTGTCTGCACTTTTTGCTGATGAGTCAGAGAGCTCTCAATTTTTGCTCCAGAAAGCTAGGTGGTACAGATCCCAGGTACCAAGAGCTTACATACTGCACTGGAAGGGTAACGACTGCTGAGCTTCATCCTTCTGTACTCCAGCAAAGAGAACAGGCTATAAAATAGAGTATGTAAAAAGTAATTCCTCTTGAAAAAACAGCTCATAAGTGAGCCCAGTTGTTTTTCATCAGCATAACTCTCGAAGGGATGCTACTCAGCAACTCATACCAAACCTTACCCTGCAATGCAAGAGAAGATTTGGATGCTGATTAGCCTTTAAGCACAGTCTATAGCAAGACTCATTGGTGATTGCACAGGAACTCTACTGACAGTAATGATGGAAAATATTCTAAAGACTCTTCTATAGACCTTTGTTAAAGCACGGCAGACAGAAATGGATTGAGAGCTGATTTTTCTTAGAACAGAATAGAATAGAATATTTCAGTTGGAAGGGACCTACAATGATCATCTAGTCCAACTGCCTGACTGCTTCAGGGATGACCAAAAGTTAAAACATGTTAGTAAGGACATTGTCCAAATGTCTCTTAAACACTGACAGACTTGGGGCATTGACCACCTCTCTAGGAAGCCTGTTCCAGTGTTTGACCACCCTCCTGGTAAAGAAATGCTTCCTAATGTCAAGTCTTGACATAATTCTGTGTTGCCTCAGAGTTCTCAGTAGTGTCTCCAGCTCCAGCTAATCCCAAATGTTTTTTAATAGAGCCTAAAAAATAAGCAAGAGCTACCCAAACAGCTTTGAGCTTTCATTCATGATCACTGCTTGGGATGGTGCCAATTCATTGGGCAGTGAGTGTGACTTGTGTCATTATTATTATTATTGTTGTTATTATTTTCATTTTATAATATTGTTCTGTTAAACTCACTTTATCTCAGCCCACGAGGTTTTTTTCCTTTCCCCTCTTTTTTTCCCTCCTCTTCTCTCTACCCTTCTTGGACGGGGGCAGGGGGTAGGTGAAAGAGCAGCTGCATGATCCTAGCTGCAGGCTGGTGTTAAACCACAACACACAGAGGTAACAGTCCATCAGCTCTCTGGCTTTTTTCCTGTTTAAAAGCTTGCTTTAGATTGCCTTTGTTCATGCTGTTCATAAACAGTCATTTCTTCCTCTTTGCAAATGTATTTCTAATGCAGTCAGACAGTAAATATATTTCTTATCAAGTCATCAAGCACAAAGCAACAATAACATGAGCTAATAAAATAGTCCATCAGGAACATGTTGACAGAGAAAGTAAGTCTGTTCTACAAATTTATTGTTATGGTTTGAGAAAACCCATAACAATTTATTGTCATTTAGACAACTATTCTATCACCCGATGAACCCTCCACGCCCTGGAAGGGGAATCAGGGAAAATAAGGAAACACAAGGGTTGGAATATAATAGATTTAATAGGATAAGACTAAATAATTAACAATAATACTAAAGAACCAGTATTAATCCCGATACTAATATAAGATATACAAGAATTATACTCAGCCAGTTACATCAGTAGGAAGCTGTGCACTCCCAGCAGTGGAAAACAGATGTCAGACACTGTGAGTGCTATGGCTTTGGGAGGAAGGGAAGATCTCAGGAGTCTGACACTGGGGCAAGAAGTTCTCTGGACTGCTGCCATCAAGGGAGAGAGAGAACTCCTCAGCAAACTTTCTAATTTATACTGAATGTGACACTCATGGTATGAAATAATCCTGTTGGCCAGCTTGGGTCAAGTGCCCAGGGCCTTGCTCCTCCTCATCCCTGCACCTGGCAAGGCTTGAAAACACTGAGACCTTGAATCCCACATAGCCTAGCTGGCTATAAAGTAAATATTTTCACGAATTCAGACACTAGAGTCTTCTAAATGTGGAATTTTCCCCAGCATTAGAAGAGAAGTTAGTCCTGTGTCGCTCAACCCAGGACACTTATTTATAGAAAAGAAAAAATGACTATGTCTCTAGTAGACTAAGAAATTGCCATACATGTTACTGATGCAACAATGTGCATCTTAAACAAAACCTCCTCTCTGTTACAGGTTTATGCATTAAAAACTGTGAGAACAGGCTACCGCAAAAAGAAGCATTTTCTCTACTCTCTATAGCTAGCTTTTTATTAGTTTTGCTATTTTAGCCCAGCTCACAGAGGGGAAGGAAAACTGAATCTTCATTTTATCCACATAATATCTTACAAATGTAAGTAAAACTTGTAGATTCCATTTTCTGATGTCATGTCTGTGAAAATGATAGTTTTAGTCCTGGAAAGGGAGAGAGGAGGAATTTTCTTTTAGATTGCCTGGTGCTTCCTGATCAGTGCCAGAAAATACACTCTCTCTCAGGTACAGCCAGGTGTCTTCACACAGAGGATTTCCCTGGGGGGCAGAAAGGAAGGACCTGAATAAAACAGAAGATATTAAAAAATATATATATATATCCCATTCTCTCCATGCATCAGTGTAGCACTCATCTCTATAGGCAGGTGAGACACATACTAAAGCAAGGGGGGAAAAAAAGAGGGGCAAAGAAAAAGGAAAGAAAAACAGAAACAGACCGCCAGCACCACAATGTATGTGTCCAGTAACATGTCTGGTTGCAATCTGAAAGCCTGATGGAGAAATCATGTCATGCATAGAGATAGACTAATGGTAGGCTCAATATGAGTCAGTGGTGTGCCCTGGCAGCCAAGAGGGCAAACTGCATCCTGGGGTGCATCAAACACAGTATAACCAGCTGGTCAAAAGAGGCAATTATCCCACTGTATTTAGCATTGGTGCAGCCTCACCTTGAGTACTGTGTGCACTTCTGGGCCCCACAATTTAAGAAGGATGTTAAGGTCCTTGAATGCATCCAAGAGGAGGGCAACAAAGTTGGTGAAAGGGCTGGGCCCGATGCTGTTGAGCATCCTCACCAGCGACCTGGGCAGTGGGACACAATGCACCATCAGCAAGTTTGGGGAAGACAGCAGTGGGCGCCGGCAGTGCCCCGCAGTGGGGCAGGCTGGCTGGGCTATGCCAGGAGGCTGAGGGAAGGGGTAATCCCCTTGCTCAGTGCTCCTGCAGCCCCATCCAGAGTATGTTTCTTCCTGTAATCACACAGGTATTGATAGATCAAACCATGAGTAGTTTTGGAGAGGAAAAATACTAAGGGTTCAAACTGGGCTGGTCAAACCAAGCTCAAGAGTAAATTTGGATACTGACCTCACTGTCCCACTCAGAAAAAGTAAAAGTGACTGAAGAGCCAAATGAAGAAAAATTAAACCCAGGTAGGATTATTCTTTATACTAACCCCCTCCTCTCTACCCACGACACAGTTCTTCAGTCTGTGTGTAAATCCCTTTGCAAACACAAAAATGAAGTGATAACAAGTTTATGTTAACCTCATGACAACCTGGAGGGAGGAAGTCAAGTGAGAACACACCTTCAAAGCATCGGACAGGGGAGAGCAGTGATGAGTCTGGAGAAGGGGATGCTGCCGGCAAACATTTCCTGTTTTGATCCATGGGGGAAACATGCAGCATAGGCCCCTGTTTTTATAATGAGAAAGCTCTTCCTTCCTATGTCTCTCAATGCAAGTTGGTCTGCCTGAAAACAAACTGAGAAGCAGCAGTCTCAGAGTTTTCCACTGGCAACAAACCCATTGCTCCCCACCCAGGCTAGCCACATCCTGCAGTTCCCCCCTTGCCATTTGCTCCTTCCCTGCCCAGCAGCCCCTCTTGAGGCTTACGTGCTCCCTCTCTGCTGCACCCCAGACCACTCCTCCTGCATTTTCCCCATCAGCAGAAGAGCCAGCTTACACATTCCCACTGAGCTGTGATTCCAGCCCCTCATGAGTAAAGGGCTGCCTGACAGATCAGATGGGTGAAATGATGGGGGTTACAGATAATCCCATTAAAACAGCTCTGCAAAGAAGCCCCATCACCTCAACCCTAGGAAAACCACCGCTGCTACTCCCAACCCTGTGTCGTGGTTTGGCCTCAGATGGCAACAAAGAACCACGTGTCGCTCGCTCAGCGCTTCCCGGTACGGGAAGGATCAGAAGAAAAAGGCAAAACTCTTGGGTTGAGACAAAGGCAGTTTAACAGAACAGCAAAGGGAACAAGAAAACAACAACAACAACACCGACAGAAGAATATACAAACGCGATTACGGAACTGCCGCTCCCCGCCGGTCTGGACCCGGGACGAGACAGTCCACTCCAAAACCAGACTTCCTGCCCCCTCCCTCCTTTTAATCTCAGGGTGGGCGTGGCTCACATGGCATGGAATACTTAACCCTGTCCCTGCCGGAACCAGGACATTATCCACCCCTTATTCCATACCATTTTTGCCACGCCTAGATCTTACAGTTTTTGGAACATGTGACTGGTGTACCCGGCGTGGCTCATGCACACAGAACATGGGCCGAAGATGCAGATCTTGAGGAAGTTGCTGGGCATCAGCTCTGATCCCATCACCACTGTGCTTTACTCAGTTCTTCATCAAAGTCCATCTGTCCTTAATTTGGGTGATTCTTACTGCAGTACAGCCAATAGCAATTATAGTAACGAGGACATACAGTGACAGTGTAACATACAATTTGATTCATTGGCTATTCTCCCCCAAAATCAAGTCCCCATGAGGTACACATCGGACTTCCCCATCCTGCCGCATTACCAACCAAGTGCACCCAGGTCCTTGGGCAAAAGCAATCCCACGGATGGGTTTGCCTTTGCCTGAGGCAGGACTAACCCAGACTGTCTTCCCTAACATATTCTTCATGTGCACTACGGGGACCTTATCCCCTTCTACAGTACGTGGAAGTTTTGATTGGGCAGGGCCAGCCTGATTGGTAGATCCCCTGGTGTGAACTAGCCAGGTAGCCTTTGCTAAATGTGCATCCCAATGTTTTAAGGTCCCACCACCCATTGCTCTCAGTGTAGTTTTTAACAGTCCATTGTACCGTTCTATCTTCCCAGAGGCTGGTGCATGATAGGGGATGTGATATACCCACTCAATACCATGCTCTTTGGCCCAGGTGTCTATGAGGCTGTTTTGGAAATGAGTCCCATTGTCTGACTCAATTCTCTCTGGGGTACCATGTCGCCACAGGACTTGCTTTTCAAGGCCCAGGATAGTATTCCGGGCAGTGGCATGGGGCACAGGGTATGTTTCCAGCCATCCAGTGGTTGCTTCCACCATTGTGAGCACATAGCGCTTGCCTTGACGGGTTCGTGGCAGTGTGATATAATCAATCTGCCAGGCCTCCCCATATTTATATTTCAACCATCATCCTCCATACCAAAGAGGCTTCAAACGCTTTGCTTGCTTGATTGCAGCGCATGTCTCACATTCATGGATGACCTGTGCAATGCTGTCCATGGTCAAGTCCACCCCTCGGTCACGAGCCCATCTATATGTCACATCTCTTCCTTGATGGCCTGAGGTGTCATGGGCCCACCAAGCTATGAATAGTTCACCCTTATGTTGCCAATCCAGATCCACTTGAGCCACTTCAATCCTAGCAGCCCGTCACAGTAGCCGCAGTGCCCGTCGCAGGGGTCGCAGTAGCCGCAGCACCCGTTGCAGGGGTCGCAGTAGCCGCAGTGCCTGTCACAGCAATGCCTGCCACAGGGGCCACAGCAGCCGCAGCGCCTGCTGCAGGGGCTGCAGCGCCTGCTGGTCTGATCTCTGTCTCTTTCTCCTGAGGGTGCTGCATAGCACTGAGCAGTGCCTGGTAGACACTAGCCAGGGCCCAGCACAGTGCGGTGAGTTGTGCCTCTCTGGAATAGCCACAGCATTTTCCCTTCAGATATTCTACTACTCTATCAGGGTCCTGTAATTGTTCAGGGGTGAAGTCCCAGACCATTGGAGGTGAGAAGTTCTTAAAGTACCTGCCCATGTTCTCCCACATGCCATGCCACCCCTGACTGTCCAGCCTTGGAGCAGATCTCTGGGTGGTAGTCTTAAATAGTCGTTTAACCCTAAACAAGACCTAGAACATATTCAGCAAACATAACACTAGGAACATGCTGGTTTGAGCAGCCCAAGGATATTCAAAATTCTCAAAAGCTGTCATACCTGACTCGAAGGAGAAAAGGGAGGCAAAAGAGCTGGGGAAAGTGTCCCCCCCTGTTTCCCCCATAGACTGGGTGTAATTATTAATGAATTCTGAGAGGTGGTGCCCAATGTACAGACAGGACAGCAATACCACATAAACGCCCCAAAATAACCGTCTAACAAGTGATGTTATCATATCATAAGCCGATATTGCACAGGACAGTAAAATGATAATCCTCATCCCCCTCCCAGAAGTAACAAATATCATCACAGGGAGTGCATAAAACACATAAGAGTTTACATAACACAGCCATGAGAACAAACTAAGCAACATAGTGACCAGTGACTATTTACTTAACAAATTCATTTTTTCAAGCTCTAGTTGGATTCTGTCGTTGTCTCAACCCTTCGAGCCCCACGTTGGGCACCAAAAAGGACTGTTGTGGTTTGGCCTCAGATGGCAACAAAGAACCACGTGTCGCTTGCTCAGCGCTTCCCAGTACGGGAAGGATCAGAAGAAAAAGGCAAAACTCTTGGGTTGAGACAAAGGCAGTTTAACAGAACAGCAAAGGGAACAAGAAAACAACAACAACAACTCAGACAGAAATATACAAACGCGATTACAGAACCACCGCTCCCTGCCAGTCCAGACCCGGGAGGCGCCAGCCAGCTCCAAACCCAACTGTCTGCCCCCTCCCTCCTTTTAATCTCAGGGTGGGCGTGGCTCACATGGCATGGAATACTTAACCCTGTCCCTGCTGGAACCAGGACACCCTGATACCACAACACTAGGTCCAGACCAGGCCCTGGAACCACTCACCAAAGCTGAATCTTTAGACAAAGATTTCAGATTAGGGCAAAAATTCCATGCAATGTGTTTAATCCAAGTTTGCCACTTCAGAAAATCCCACTGACTTGAAACTATTTGAACCATACTGAAATCTTTAAAAATGCCTCCTCCTCTGCTTTCCTAATTCTGTTTAGTCCTATCATCTCAAAAAATAAAGAAACTTTTTGTTAAGAACCTCCCAGCAATCACCATTTTGCAGAACCTGCACGGGGGTAATGCTCTTTTTGGTCACCAAAGGCACCAGGGGCCAGCTTTTCCCCCATTCTCCTAAAGGGACAACTAAAGGTCACATTTTGCCTCTCATCTTTCTATTTTCCAGAAACACCTTCATTTTTACTCTGTGATCCTAGAAGGCTCCGTGGTACAAAGAACAAGCCAAGTTTCAACAGCACCATTTTTTCGTCTTGGTGTAATAGGTTGCTCTTGTCTGACGGAAGCTGCTCCTGCTGTGATTCATGCATGTCCCATGAAGCTCTCTCAGGCAGCGTCTCCAGACATTTGTGTTCTTCAAAACCTTGTTTGGCAATCCTAATTCCATCAATACGCTTTATGCACCCACTCATTTCTATTTAATTATACTTTGAACCAATAAAAGTCAAGGATATATAATTCTAGTTTTATCAGACACATAGCTCTGAAAAATGATCTTTGACTAGCAGCAAAATAGTTTCTTCTACAAAAGTACACAGATTAATGTCCCACAGTCTGTTCTGTGTTTACACTGGGGTGCTGATTTCTTTCAATGAGTTAAAGAAGTAGAATCACCTCATACAGCACAGGATATGATTTTTCAGTTGAATAATTTTTTAGGCAAAAATGCAGATTTGGGTGTAACTGTAACTATTTGCAGCCAGGCATATGATTTATTGATTAGTTTCAGCTGAAAAAGCCTGGAGAGAAGGGAAGAGAAGTATTAAGAAGTTATGTTTCTGAACATAACACTGAATGATTCAAAAAATGTAAAAAAAAAAAAAGTCCTAAGGTAACTATTTTTTCCTATTTTCCAGTTCAACAAAATAAGAATAGATGTTTAATTTTAATCACAGATCAGATTTAAAATCAGAGCTAATACACAAACTAAGATGCCTCCTGGAAAAGTAGTTTTAAGGCAAAGCATGAGTGGAATCTACCACAGTCTGAAGAAAATCATTTGACTGAGATTTAGGCATGCTTATCTATTGAATCATAAATTCTTATCATCAGCCTAAAGACAACACATAAACAAACCTTGATACAGAGCTACACTGCTGGTTAAGTAGTCATATCAGACAGTTAAGTCCCAGTTCAACGTATTCAGCTCCCATCTGTCTGCTAGACTTCTTACAACACTGTGCTAGACGACACTGTGAAATCTGACCTACAGCAGGACTGAATTTTAAATAGCAACTTCTGAAAATACCCAGAGTTACTATCATCTTCTATTAGATTACATGAATGCTCAGAAAACAATGTGTTTTTTTCTTCCCTCATGCATAAAACTTGCTCCTCCGTTTGAACCCCACCTGAAGAACGTAAGGTTTAGGAATCTGTTGTTGGCTGAAGGAACTGAGAAGCTTATTCGAACATGGAAAAACCAAAAGAAATTACCCTCAGGAAATCTAGCGAGATGGCAGTAAACTAACAGCAGTTCAGGAAAAAAAAAGGTGGGGGGAGGGAATAAGAAAAAAAACCCACTACATTGTCTCCTGCTGTCTCCTGTTGTATGAATCTGTTTGCTCCTTTTATTGTGGACCTCTTAGAGACACTCCACAGAATGACAGAATTCTTGCCTTCTTAACCCTTTCATCACTGTATTATGATTGTTTTTTATTTTTAAAAGGATATAAACCCTGAAGACTCCTGTCAACATATATGCATGGGCAGCCACTGATGCTCACAGGAAGGACTATCGGATCCACACTATGTGGATCGCCCCACCTTTTTAATTATTTTCTGCTTTATATATGTTTTACAGGTTATAAACAACCGTCATGGGACTTATGTTTTCAATTGTTAAGTGGGTTATTCCTTGCATTGCTTGCCTGATTTTTATTATGCTTGTTCTTGTCCTTTACTAGGGAAAGATGGTGTGGGAGGAATTTGTATTCTTACTTAGTGTATGTATAATCTTGTCTCAGTCAACTGTAAATTTGAATCCCAGTTTGGCATGGGAGTCAATACAAAGGTTTATGCATATTTGGAACCATACAGACTAGGGGATGTGCATCACCCTCCCCAGTTCCGCACCAGAAGGGTCCAAATTTACAATGATTAGTCTAAATCTTAGAAAAATATTGAAAATAAATTAAGTTCCCTTTTTCTTGATCAGAAAGAGGGCCAACCATGGAAAAGTAACAGGGTGTGGATTTTAACACCCAAGGGCTTTGTATCAACTTCTGAGCAACTCTATTTGAGAATATTTATGGAACCAAATTTGTTATCAGTTCTTAACAAATAGTTCTAGTAAATTGTATTCCCAGTTAAATATGTTTTAGATATGCTTTTGGAGAATTAAACGCACAGGTTCAACAAGTCTCCAAGATGACGCTCCAAAACCGATTAGCATTGCACATGCTGTTGCTTAAAGAACAAGGAGTGTGTGGCATGCTAAATCTGACTGAAGGAGAATGCTGTATTACCATCCATAACGCCACTACCTCCATAGAAGAAGCCCGTGCAAGGATGAAGAAAGTCACGGATAAGACCAGAGAATTGTTCCAATCGCTCCAACCAAAGGACTGGTTTGATGGATTGAGTCCTAGATCATGGATCTCTTCTCTTTTGCAAACTTTGGGACTCATGGGGTGGGGAAAGTGGCTAGCACAAATTGGAATTGTTTTGTTGATTGGATTTATATTCTTAATGGTAGGGATTGCTGTGATGCGATGTATGATCACCCGTTTGTTATCTTCTTCCTCTTCTCTCTTTGCTCCTACCGTCCGCTATATTAAAATCACCACAGCTGAGGACCAAAACCAAAGTACCCAGATTACAGGATTCTAGGATTGTGGATATGTTCCATCTTGGAATTCTTAGGACTGACGGGGCGGGGAAAATTACTTGTAAATGTTGAATGCTAGGCTTTTATATGTATGCCAGTTATATGTATGATCTCTCTCTCCTTCTGTCTTCTCTTTCCTCTACACCTATGCACTATGTTCCAATCACAATGGTTGAAGAAAATCTTGGAGTGTTTGAGCCACGGGGTGGTGTAAGGGACGGACTGTAAATTCCCTGACGAGGGGCAGAAGGCCCTCCAAGCCTTCAATGAAATGCCTCAAACACCCACAAGGAAATAAATAATGCAGGCCTGGATTTCAAAGAGCTGATAAGGCTAACACTTCTGGCGCCTCAAAGTGTGGGAGAACTGTCTTGTGAAGACAGGATAGTTCTGCCACTCGTGTGGTGAGCTTGCTAGTTCTCAGTTCTTGAGGCCATTGTGTCCGATGAGTGACCTTTGCTTCATTAGCCGTGAAATGCATATGAAAGTGCACGCCCCTGCATATGCTAATGAAGATTATAGAGATCATGCTAAACATGTATGACTATGGCACTCGTCTCTCCACCCAAATCATGCTACATGTCACCTGGGAGAAGGGAGAAACCTGAGATGAGGCTGTCCTCAGCGAGGGGGGTGGAGCATGCTAATTCAGCAAACATCAAAGGGGAAAATAAGTGCCCCTGGAGAGGGAACAAAGAAGAAACAAAAGAAGATCGTGCCTGGGAAGATTTTTTTCACAAGAAACAAGACCATACTTGGGAAGATTTTTCCCAAGAAAGAAGAAGATTATACCTGGGAAGATTCCCTGAAAAAGACGCTGGAACCAGGACTGGTGATCTCTTTATCTCTGTCTTTTTCTCTATCTTTTCCTTTCTCTATCCCTCAGTTTCTCTTTTCTCTTAGAATTGTTAAGTAACAGTTAGAGTTGTTAAGTAACAACCTTAAGTACCGCTTGCCATAAGTTGTTCTATACCTGTTTTTAAGTAACACAGTGCATACCTCACCATTTGACATAATTTGTTATATACCTAACCAATTATTGTGGACTTGTTAAGACCTATACTAATCATTTTGGGAAGCTAATAAATGTTTCTATATGGACCTTGAGATTTATCTCACCTTAGTCCGCGCCGTTGTGAATTTACAAATCTGAAGTCACTTACCCCCCCCCTTTCCTGAGAGTGGGACATGACAGGTGGGTGGCAGGGGAGCATCGCCACCAAGAGCCAGCTTGACAGGTCATGCGGGTTTGAGGTTGGGGCAAGCAGCTGTGGGAATGGACAAATCCTGCCCCTCTGCAGCCTTTGGCACCTAAGCCAGGCACGTTCCGCGGGGGGAAGGCTGGAGCTGGAAGTAGCTGCTGCCTTCCTCCCCACCACCCCCTGGGACTTGCAGCCTCCCTGCTCCTCAAGTTGCTGTCTTGAATGCTTCTGGGGCACTAGTGCATGCTGGGAAAAGTTATACCTAAGGGATGAAGTAGGCAGCCTCCACCTTTACGAGAGAAAAAACAGACTGCAGTGAGCACAGTTAAAGCCTTGGGGAAGGTGGGAGGAGGAAGGGAAGGAGGGGGATACTCTGCAGTCTTTGGGCTTTATTTAAGGAGTTAAAAGGATTCTAGGGTTTGTCCTAAGTGCTGCCCTGCTCCGTCAGCTTGCTCATCTCATAAATGATCTAGTTCATCTCCTTAAGGAGCCTTTCATAAACTCAGGACTGATATAAACTGCATCTGTCATTTCCTGTATATTCTGAGAGCAAAGTAAGAATTCATAAATCAAATTTTCATTAAGACTTTATTAGTGTATTTCTAATTCACACATAGAGGAATATGCTGTAGACAATCAAAGCAAAACAGATCCAAGCAGCATATCTAGATTAAAGACAGAGCGCAGTACTTATGTCATGGTGATGTCACCACCTCGCACCACTAAATAGAATAAGACAGTGATTTTATTAGCATTTAAGATAATAATTTGGTCTTTGAAAAATAAGTGTGTTTTCAGCTTTCTGGCAAAAACTCTTTGCAGCAAATACTGCAAACAAGTACTGTTTCTTTCTGATAGATAGTATCCCTGGTTATTTGCCTTCCTTGCAGTCAATGCAAGCAAGTAGTTCATGCTGGCATGCTGACCTCACACTCTTTACCAGATAAATTGCTCTTTCATGAAGGAGTTTTAACTGCTTAGAAGTTTGTCCAGCAAAAGCCATAGTAAATTGGAGGGAAATCATATTCCTCATATGTGATGTCAACATTATGCAACTATAAGGGAAGGAGGACATTGATATTTTATTTGACTTTATGGCCTCCTGGCAACTTCTGACTCTGAAGCATGACAAAAAGCTCCAAACTATTCTCAGATGTTGGTATAAAGCCAATATAATTCTATGTACAGCTGATTCTTCACAGAGGCTATGAGGGAGCATATGGTGTCATGCCCATCAAAACCTTTTTGCAAACCTATAGTGTATTCTCTGGTGCAGAAATTAAGATTGCTCTAACACTGAACTACTGTCCTATGTCCAAAACATCTTCCAGAAACGTTGGGACCAAAGCAAATACTCTTCCCCTCATGCTGCCTGCAATTATTTCTTTACCCAAAAGCACAGGAGAAAGGGGAACTTCACTTCATTATTTACATGGGCTCTGCTGTATAAGCATAGCCATCAAACTGAGACTTTTTTTATTACACTTCCCCCCTTTTTTAAGACACTTTTCTAACAGTCTTTTCTGACAAGTTTGAAAAACTATGAATTTTAAGTACAGCTAAGCACCATGTTCACAGCAGGTTCTGAGGACACGTATTGCCGGCTGATATTATGAGAGAGAGCAGCCCTTTTGCCATGTGCCAGCACAAAACACCATGTAACCTCAAGCAAAAGTAGCTGCTGATAGTAGCCAAAAGACCTCATTTGCCCTTTCTTGCCTCTGTTTCCAATGTTCGTTTCTAGCAGTGACTGAATTTTGAGTCGGTTACTCAATACCTGTGAAAGAATAAATCATTGAATACATTCATGTCATAAAAAAAATATCCTTGTAGTCTGAAATCATCCACATATGGTCATAAACTGAGTTATGCTTCACATGGAGCAGGAACAGCACAACAAAAGAAAATCTCTGTTTATCAAAAAAATCTTAAACCCAGTCTACTCAGACCAAAACATTATTTTTCAAGCAGGGATTTACATGAAATGCTTTAGAACTAGACCATAGAAACCCAGCCTTGAAGAACATTTTCCATTTGCAGGTCAAGTTCAAAACTAGGGGAGTGGTTACAAGAATCAAGGTCCTCTAAGAGAATGGACATATCTGCTACAGCTGTCCAGCCAACTGGCTTACAGACAGCTCTCTGGGAAATAACATATCTCCCCACAAATGAGGAGAAAAATAATTATAAATTTCCTTGAGATGTTTGATTAAGAAATTTTCAGGCCGTAAAGCTAGTGTAAATTGCCTTGGTGTGGAAATGGAGGGTGGCAGCTTGCACTGTTTGGCAATGTGGTTTGAGTAGTGCATTGCTACATACCAGGTACAGAGACTTGCCCAGATCTGAGGTATCTGTCTGCCCTCATATGGACTACCCTGGAGAAACAGAGCTAGGAATTCCTGTTTTAATGTTTTTAATGGGGAAAATAAAATTAGGTGAAGTTGGGTTGTAGTGGTTTGTCCTCAGACAGCAACAAAGAACCACGTGCCGCTCGCTCGGCTCTTCCCGGTACAGGAAGGATCAGAAGAAAAAGGCAAAACTCTTGGGTTGAGACAAAGGCAGTTTAACAGAACAGCAGAGGGAACACAAAAAAAAAAAAACCACCAGCAACAATAACACGGACAGAGGAATATACAAATGTCATTACAGAACGGCCGCTCCGACTGGACCCCGGACGTGCCAGCCCGCTCCAAAACCCCACTTCCTGCCCCCTCCCCTCCTCTTAATCTCAGGGTGGGCATGGCTCACATGGCATGGAATACTTAACCCTGTCCCCGCCGGAACCAGGACAGGGGTTTTTTTGCAAAATTGACTTTTTTTGATGGAACTTCCCTATTTTTCAGAGCTGCATTTTTTAGAAGTGGGGAGAAATTACTTCCAGAGAAAAATTCCCTGCTTTGCTAATAAATTATATCCAAGTAATGTGTGATTCCACCACAGATGTATCAGCTTTAGAAAAGAATATGAGGATATAATATTGTTCAGCTATTTTAAGACTTCCAGTATTACAAAGCCATCCTACTTATAAAAAAGCATGTGCAGACACAGCCTCATTTTTTTGCAGTGGAGCCCACATCTAAAGAGAAAGATGAATCAAAAAGAGCAAATATAAAACCAACCTGCATCATTTCGAATAGATTCTGCACTAAAGACCTGGCCTTTTACCCAGCTCGATACTTCCATATCAATAGCTCCAGCTACAGCCCCATATTGGCACCTCTGATCACTATATAAACCATCATCTGTAATCACAGCTCAAAACTGTTGTAGCCGCATGGTGCAAGTTTATGAATTGGTGCAAACTCACTCTTGCCAACGCAAATTTGTTCCAAAACTTCTGGAGGGATAACTAGGTCAGGTATAACCTCTGTTCCCACGCCAGCAAACAGCCAGTACAGACTGCATTATGCACACTTGCTAATGCAATGACAATACAGTTGTGTGCCCATCTGTCTGCCAGACGCTCAGAAATGCACAGGTTAGTATAAACAAATATTGAACTACTGGCACTCCCCAAGCCGCTGTAAAACCACAACCTTCTTCCTTACTGTGGGTCCATGACTTCTAAAACAGATGTTTCACCTGATTTCTCTCATTCCTCTGCTGACATCAACAAAAAAGTTTCCATGAGAGTGAAAGACAGCAAGATTTTTTTCCATTTAATGGCAGCCTTTGCACACCATATAGTCTAACAATCATGTATAACATCTCAATCTACAGCATCATTTGAAAATATTGCAGATGTGAAATTTACTGCAATTCTTCCAGCAGGTCTGCATGGCTTGATTAATTCTACATTCATTTTCACTGATATTTCAAAAGTTTTGAAAAATCATAACTTCATAGTTTTAGGTGTGAAAAAAAACTTGTGGAGTAAAAAAAAGCAGGGGTGCTTTAAAAAAGCAAGTGAAAAATTACTCACAGATAACTTCTCTCATTCCCCCCGCCAAAGAAAAAATAGGAAAAGAAAAAGAAACGAGAAAGTTATTTCCCCTTCCCTCACCCCCAACCTCTCACTTTCCACACACACTTTATCTTCCTTCCCTCTATATTGCCTTCCAGATTAAAATAGTCTTAAATGTTTTCCTTCTCACTTTTTGTTTCATAGGGGAGAAGAAAAAATTTAAACATCAATGAAAGCTATTCTCAGAATCCAAAATATTTTGCAAATTAAAACTCTTTTAGACAAGGAATTTTTCTTCAGAATTTCTAGAGGCACAGAGTAGTCTTTCAAACAAAATAGAAAATAGGGTGTTTTTTTACTCTCACTCAGATAGGCCTATTCCTTCAACAACAGAAAAAAAATGCTCTGAAAGTTACAGAGTGAGGCTTTGTTTAAATAAATAGGACTTTGGAGGATACCAGACAGGAAAGTTCCTCTGAGGTAGAATTACCATAGGCAGTCAACCATACAAAACAATACCTAGGTTATAGAGACAAAAAATATTTTACCAGTGACTTGCATTGGACAAGACAAGTGCTGAAAAAAAGCTCCTTCCATTAATGAAATAGCTATTTCAATAGTTAAAACAATCTGACAAAGATGTCTGGGATGTCTCATGTCCGGTGACCCTTCCTGTAGATGTCTCAGCTGTTGCAAAAGCCCACTGCTCTGCTACTGCACTGCTCAGGTGGAGCACACAGTGGCCTTAGTGAACTACAGAGGTTTCAGTGCCTTTGTAACCAGAGTATAAATTCTCTGCAGGCACCTTCATCGCTGTTTCTCTGGCAAATTGCTATTCCAGCTGTAGTGATATTGCACCAATAATTTAAATTAGAAACTCTAACAAATTGTCCACTTCTCTCTCTTGTCATCCACTTCCTTACAAACCACCCATGAGAAATCTTGTTTACTCAGGGACTCATGGTCAGAGAGAATAGCAGAGAGTGACTGGAGAATTTAGTCATGTATGTTTTAATTTGAAGACAGAAAAAATTGATGGGGGTATAATCAAGAAGGGAGACAAGACATAGTTGCTAGGATGGATTGAGTTTGTTTTCAAAACTTTTAATGACTGGTTGTTTCCTCAGACTACATGAGAATTAGACAGCCAAAATACGAAAGCAAGGCATGCTCATTATGCTGTTACAATTGATGCATATATATCTGGCTTTATTCTTTAATAAAATGGAAGTGAATTTGGTGATTACATGTACTAGATAGTCTTAGAATGAGCTGTGGAGAACAAGGTAGAGCAGGTTGCTGCAAACACCAGCAACACTATGAATGTGAAGTGTCTTCATGATGTAATGAGAGCCAATTCTTGCTACTCCTTACTATGTTGTGAATACAGTTTGATTAAAGGTGAGATACCTTTTTAAAAAAAAATTGATTCTTCAAGAAACTCCAGAAATGAATCTGTCAAAGATAAGGTTATCCTATGTGTTTTACAGTTTCCTATAATATCTGTCACTGTAGTAAGTGATACCAGAAAAAAAAAAAATCCACTAATAACGATGATTTAAATCAATGTGCATCAGTAGAAAATTACAGTATGTCATGACACTCAAAGGATAGAATTTATCTGCCAGAAGTTAATAGGGTTCACAATTCTTTATCCAGAGTGTTAAAAAGTGAGATTTCCTTTCACTTGAAAATTGACATTGCTTCTCTCCTCCAAGAACAAGACAAATATTTTCTAAGCAGAACGTAAAACTCAGATTTGGTATTCTCAGTCGTTTTCTTAGTTTGCTCAGCCATTTTCTCGGTTTTCTCAGCCAGTTTTTCCACAGCTACCACAGTGAGGGGATGAGAGAGACTGTCTTCATACTGTCGTACTCTGTTAGTCACTTCATTTACAGTTGGTGTGTCAGCATCAGATCCTCCCCAGACCATTGTTGACAATGTGTGTGAATACATCAGTGGTTGCATGGCATTTCATCAGGGTCTACATTCACTCACCAGTTGCCATAAATCACCTCTCACACAACCAATACTCTCAGGTACTTAATACCTTTCTCCATGGTGGTCCATCATCCTTAAAGGGGTACCTGCCCTTTATGGCTGATAGCAGTCGCCTCCACAGACTGAGAGTGTGTGACTTTCTCCCAATCGCTTTATCAATACCTCCATCTCTGGCCAGGTTTTCCAGCTGCCTAGCTTCTCTACCTTCTAAATCTATGGTATCGGCCCCATTATCCCAGCATCGGAGCAACCAGTAGATAAGTGTCTCACCTTCACAACAGCTAAAGTCCTTTCTCATATTTCGCAAGTCCTTCATAGATAAGGATTGAATGATTATGTCTGCATCTGATTCCTCCTCCTGTGCTGATGTTGCCCGAGAAAGACTCTCTCCCTGATCTGCTTGAGAAGGACCCTTTCCCGGATCTACTTTAGAAGGGCCATCTCCTGAATCTTCGCCAGAAGAATTCTCCCCCATGCTATCTGGCTTGATCTGGTCTTTGTCATAAGGGGTAGGGGAACTAGATGACGTCTTTTTTTGTTTCCTGATCACCGGGGCAACTTGTACCAGTACTGATGAAGTTGGAGTAGCAGCGGTACTCGTCGGAGCAGCTGAAGTAGTGACGGTGCTCATTGTCAAGGCTGGAATAGTGGCAGTGGTCCTTGTCGGAGCAGGTGGAGTAGTGGCAGTGGTCGTTGTTGAGGCTGGAGTAGCTCATGCTGGTACGGGTAGTGGAATGGCTTGTGCTTGTACAGGTGGCAGAGTGGCTTGTGCTGGTATGGGAGGAAGAGTGGATTGTGCCAGTATAGGCAGTGGAGTGTCCGTAGTAGCAAGGCATGTTGTACACCTACTCCTGCACCAAAGTTTAATAAGAAACCACCCCTGCAACACATGCAGGAGAATCGACAATAAAATCACGATGTTGGGAAAGTAACAATCATTTCCAAAATCCAATAGCTCTGGTGGTGTCTATTTGGCATAAGCATAAAAGGGCAAGGTAAACTTTCACAAGGTAAGATTGAAAGTGTGATTAGTAATGAAATCCATTACATGATGCCTGAGGTATGCAGTTAAAGTTGTTATCAAGCTTATCTCAGTATGGATCATTATTAAATACCACAGTAGAATTGTATGTTTCACCACCACATACAAACACAAAGAGCAAATAAATTATACAACACATACAGCAGGTTAAGCAGCGTTGTATCAACTAACTTTAAACAAAACTCTGTGAAGGCACGGTACAATATTTCACTTAAGAATGACATGATGTGAGCTGTCTGTTTTAATTTACAACCCCTCAAGACTCTCGTAGAAAAAATCCGATACTCTCTCAACTGAGCAAGCCAGAATTTGAACTATTCACGCAATCTGTCAGAGCTCCACGTGTGGCGCCAAAAAATCTGTCATAGTTTGGGCTGAGTTGGCCACTAAAACAAATGACAGATGCTCTCTTTTACCTCTCAGAGAAGAGAGAGCATCTCCCTTCAGAGGAGAGGAGAGAAAATGTGAGAGACTTATGAGTTGAAAACTAAACTACTTTAATTAAATATTAATAATAAAATAATAATAAGAGAAAGGTAATAATATTAATAAGAAAATAATGAAATATATACAATATATACAAAACCAATATCGAGCTCCCAAGATGACGATCACATCACTGGCAGGCACTGGGAAAGTCCGAGATTGAACTCTGTGATGGACAGGAACTAGATTCCAGATCTGGAGTCAGGAATGCACAGATCAGGATCTAAGGCAGACAGAGTTCTCCTCGGGTGCTGGCCATTGAAGAAAGAGGCTGACACCTTTGAGCCCTCAGCTTTATACCGAGCATGATGCAGATGGGATGGAATACCCTGTTGGTCAGTTTTGGGTCACCTGTCCTGTTCACTCCTCCTCGCAGGTGTGACCCCTCTATGCTCTTCTGCATCCGACCCTCCAATGGGACATATAACAAAGTTAGATGACCTTGGTTGTTATAGCAATAAGTACGAGCAGGAGCCTCTCTGCATACCATTCCTTGGTATTATCAATAAACATCGGGCCTTATCTCTGCTAGAAGACGACACTGAAAAATATGCCGTTAATTTCAGAGAGTTGAGTTAGTTAGAAAAAGCTTAGCTGCAAAGTAAAATTACTGAAAAGAAAATTGTTTGTGTTTTACCTCAAACCAGGACACTTCATGGCTTCTGTCTAAATATTACACACACAGCAGTCACTGGAGCACTTTCCACACCAGATCTAAAGAGTTTCAGCCTTCCCAGTCATGTTTTTAGTAGGGTCTAAGGGAGAACCAGGGCAATACTGCTCTTCTCTGTACCCAAACCACCTCCAAAGTTACCGTATTTCTAAGTGTGTATCTGCTCTTTATCTACCTACTGATGCACCTACTCCTCTTCAGAGATAAGTTTTTGTGAAAGTTGTAAGATTCAGTACAAGCTAAAAATATGTGTTCATGGACATAGTGAACAGAAGAATTTTCATCTTAAACAGTGGCCCAGAGAGCCCCTCCTAGTGCCATTCAATGCTTTAAGGACATTGTCACAAACTATATAATTGTTCTCCATAAACATTTCTGACACACACCTCATTTTTGGCTCTGCTGTGCCGAAACAAGCAAAAAATTCTTTATGCTTTTAGGAACCAGATTTATACATTTTTACTACCCAGTGTAAGGGACGGCTTGTAAATTCCCTGAAACAAATGGTGAGAGATGAGAGGGAGGGGGAGGAGGCCCTCCTTGAATGTCTCGAAACACTCGCAAGGAGATAAATAACGCAAGCCTTACTTCAAAGAACTGATAAGGCTCACAGGTGCCCAAAAAGCAGTGGGAGGACTGACTTGTGAAGACAAGACAGTTCTGCCACTTGTGTGATGAGCCTGTTAGTTCTCTATTCAAGGCCATTGTGTCTGAAAAGTTACCTTTGCCTCATTATCCGTGAAATGCATATGAAAGCGCACACCCCTGCATATGCTAATGAAGATTATAGAGACCATGCTAAACATGTATGACTATAGTTCTCATCTCCCCACCCAAATCATGCTACACATCACCTGGGAGGGGGAGTAACCTCAGATGAGGCTGCCCCATAAAAAAGTGGAGCATGCTAATTCGGCAAACATAAAAGGGAGGAAGAGTAGTATGAGAGGGGAGGGTGTCCTGGTTTGAGGTAAAACACAAACAATTTTCTTTTCAGTAATTTTACTTTTTAGCTCGGCCTCTTCTAACTGACTAAAATCTGAAATTAACATCATATTGTTCAGAAACTGTTCACTCTCAGAGTGATAAGTCCTGATTATACCAAGGAATGGTATGCAGAGAGGCTCTTGCTTATACTTATTGCTATAACAACCAAGGTCAGCTAATTTCGTTATTTGCCCCGTTAGAGGGTCAGAAGCGGAGAAGCGTAGTGGGGGGTCGCACCTGTAGGGGGAGCGGACGGGACAGGTGACCCAAACTGACCAACAGGGTATTCCATCCCATCTGCATCATGCTCAGTATAAAAGCTAAGGCACCAAAGGGGCAAGGCTGCTCTGGCTCGCTCTCTTTCTTCAGTGGCCGATGTCTGAGGAGGACCCTGTCTGTTCGTCTGCCTTTGATCCCGATCTGAGCATTCCTGACTCTAGTTCAGGAATTCAGCTCCTGTCCGTTGCTGACTCCAGTCTGGGACTTTCCCTGTGTCTGCTGGTGACGCGATCATCATCCTGGGAGCTGGATACGGTTTTGTATATACTGTATACTCTTTTTTTTTTTATTATTTTATTATTATTTCTTATTTCCTTATTTATTATTATTTTCATTGAAGTAGTTTAGTTCTTTTTCTAAACTTGTAAATCTCCTTATCTCTTCCTCTCCTCTCTGAGGAGAGGCGGGGGGAGGACCATCTGTCATTCTGATTGGCCAATCTGGCCAAAACCATGACAGATTTATTGACGCCAACCTGGGACATGACTGTGGCCTGACTGTAGCACTACCAGAGTTCTGATAGATGGTCTGAATAGTTTGA
This sequence comes from Fratercula arctica, assembly GCA_947846985.1. NCBI lineage: Eukaryota > Metazoa > Chordata > Aves > Charadriiformes > Alcidae > Fratercula > Fratercula arctica. Next base: position 20,544,628 of record CANTUZ010000025.1, on the reverse strand, counting down.
ATTCCAGCTTGCTCAGAGATTGATACAGACAGCTCACATCATGTCATTGCTAAACAGATTATTATATTGTCTCTTTGTAGGGATTACTTTAAAGTTAATTGATACGACAATGCTTAGCCTGCCTTATGAATCGTATTGCTTGCTTGCTCTTTCTGTCTGTATGCGGTGGTTCAAACGTGCTATTTTGCTGCTGTTTTTAATTCTGATCCAGGCTGTGATTGAATGTATAGCTTCTTTACCTTCATACCTTGGGCATTACATAATGGATTCTGTTACTACTTACACTAATTATACTTTGAATTTTACCATGGACATGTTTACTTCGCCCTTTACTTCTTATGCCACATTGTCACCATCAGAGCCAGGAGAGGGATCTCCTTTGGGTATCATGAATGACAGTTGCATTCCTAAAATCATGGTTTTGGTGTTGATTTTCCTGCATGGGGTGCAGGGGTGGTTTCTCTTTAAATCTTGGTGCAGGAATAGGTGTTGTACGATATACACTACTCGAACTCCATCGTCACCGGTACAAGTTGCCCCGGTGACCAGAAGGAAAAAGAAGAGGTCAGTAAGTTCCTCTGTCCCTTGTGACAAAGACCAAGTAAAGCCAGATAGCAGGGGGGAGGACTCTTCTGCTGAAGATCAAGGAAAGAGTTCTTCTAAAGACAATAAGGGAGAGGCTCCTGCGTCAGCCCAGGAGGAGGAATCACATACAGAGGTAATCATTAAATCCTTCTCTATGAAGGATCTGCAAAATATGAGAAAGGATTTTAGCCGCAATGATGGTGAGACGCTTGTCTCCTGGTTGCTCTGATGCTGGAATAATGGGACTGTTAGCATGGAGTTAGATGATAGCAAAGCTAGGCAGTTAGGAAACCTGGCCAGAGAGGGCGGTAGAGATAAAGCTCTTGGGAAAAAGTCACAGACTCTCAGTCTCTGGAGGCGACTCATATCATCCGTAAAAGGCAGATATCCTTTTAAGGATGATATTGAATGCCGCCCGATTAAATGGAACAGCATAGAGAAAGGTATTAAGTACCTGAGAGAAATGGCTGTGTGAGAGGTGATTTATGGTGACTGGGAAGTGAATGTAGATCCTGATGAAATGCCATGTAGACGACCTATGTTGCGAAAGTTTGTACAGAGTGCACCACCAATATATTCCCATACCTTGTCCATGCTGATTTGGGGAGGAGTTGATGATGATTCACTAACTGTAAATGAAGTGCCCAGCAGAATGCGACAGTATGAAGACAGTCTTTCTCGTCCCCTCACTGTAGCAGCTGTGGAAAGATTAACTGATAAAACTGAGAAAATGATTGAGAAAAATGAGAAACTGTTTGATAAACTGTTTGTTAAACTATCTAGGATGAAGGAGAGATCTTATTCTTCCCCTGCGCGGACCCGTGTTGCAGCCATTAGGAGAAGATCCCCTCCTATGAGACCGACTCAGAGGAAACAGAACACACTACAAAATATCCTGTGGTTTTGCCTCTGTGACTATGGAGAGGACATGAGGAAGTGGGATAAAAGACCAACCTCGGCCCTACAGGCACGAGTGAGTTGCAAGGTAATGCAGATAGAAGAACAAATTATTCCAGGAGGAATGCTGCTCCAGTCTGCAGGAGGCGGTTCTCCGGTCCAGGTAGAAACTCATCTACTAATTACAGACATTAGAGGTGCCCTGCCTCCAGCCAGGAGGAGGAGACGGACAACAGAGTTTATCGGACTATGTGGATTCGATGGCCTGGCACATTAGAGCCACAAAAGTATAAAGCCCTGGTGGACACTGGTGCACAGTGTACCCTATTGCCATCAAATCATAAAGGGGCAGAATCTGTCACTATTTCTGGAGTGATGGGGGGTCTCAAGAACTGACTGTATTGGAGGCCAAAGTGAGCCTAACTGGGAATAAATGGGAGAAGCACCCCATTATCACTGGTCCAGATGCTCTGTGCATCCTTGGCATAGACTTCCTCAAAAGAAGATATTTCAAAGACCCAAAAGTGTATCAATGGGCTTTTGGTATAGCAGCTGTAGAGACTGAGGATATTACACAACTGTCTACCTTACTTGGTCTTTCAGATGACCCTTCTGTGGTGGGACTGCTGAAGGTTAAAGAACAGCAGGTGCCAATTGCTACTGCCACAGTGCATCAGCGACAGTATTGCACTAACCGAGACTCTGATTCCCATCCAGAACCTGCTTCATCGGCTGGAGACCCAAGGAGTGATCAGCAAGACTCGCTCACCCTCTAACAGCCCTATATGGCCAGTGTGAAAGTCTGACGGAGACTGGAGATTAACAGTAGACTATCGTGGCCTGAATGAAGTCACACCACCACTGACTGCTGCTGTGCCAGACATGCTGGAACTCCAGTATGAACTGGAGTCCAAGGCAGCCAAGTCGTATGCCACAATTGACATTGCTAATGCATTCTTCTCAGTCCCTTTGGCAGCAGAGTGCAGGCCACAGTTTGCTTTCCCCTGGAGAGGCATCCAGTACACCTGGAATCGACTGCCCCAGGGGTGGAAACACAGCCCTACTATTTGCCATGGGCTGATCCAGATTGCACTGGAGAAGGGTGGAGCTCCAGAACACCTGCAATACATTGATGACATCATTGTGTGGGGTAATACAGCAGAAGAAGTTTTCAAGAAAGGTAAGAAGATAATCAAGATTCTTCTGAAAGCAGGTTTTGCTGTAAAACGAAGTAAGGTCAAGGGACCTGCACGAGACATCCAGTTCTTAGGAATTAAATGGCAAGATGGGCGTCGCCAGATCCCAATGGATGTGATTAACAAAATAACATCTATGTCCCCACATACTAACAAAAAGGAAACACAAGCCTTCTAAGGCGTTGTGGGTTTCTGGAGAATGCATATTCCAGGTTATAGTCAGATTGTTAAACCTCTCTGTGAAGAGTCTCAAAAGAAAAATGAGTTTACGTGGGGTCCCGAGCAATGACAAGCCTTTGAGCAAGTTAAACAAGAGATTGTGCATGCAGTAGCCCTTGGACCAGTCCGAACAGGACGGGACATTAAAAATGTGCTCTGTACTGCAGCTGGAGACAATGGCCCTACCTGGAGCCTCTGGCAGAAAGCACCAGGGGAGTCTCGAGGTCGATCCCTAGGATTTTGGAGTCGGGGATACAGAGGATCTGAAGCCAACTATACTCCAACTGAGAAAGAAATCTTGGCAGCATATGAAGGAGTTCGAGCTGCTTCAGAGGTAATTGGTACTGAAGCACAGCTCCTCCTGGTGCCCCAATTACCAGTGCTGGGCTGGATGTTCAAGGGTAAAGTTCCTTCTACTCATCATGCCTCCAATGCTACCTGGAGTTAGTGGGTTGCCTTAATCACACAGCAAGCTCGAATAGGAAACCCAAATAGTCCAGGAATTGTAGAAGTGATCACAAACTGGCTCGAAGGCGCAGACTCCGGAATGCCACCTGAGGAGGTGGTAACACGTGCTGAGGAGGCCCCACCATATAATGAACTCTCAGATAATGAGAAACAGTATGCCTTGTTCACTGATGGGTCTTGTTGTATTGTAGGGAAACACAGGAAGTGGAAAGCTGCTGTATGGAGTCCTACACGACAAGTCGCAGAAGCTGCTGAAGGAGAAGGTGAATCGAGTCAATTTGCAGAGGTAAAAGCTATCCAGCTGGCCTTAGACATTGCTGAACAAGAAAAGGGACGAATACTCTATCTCTACACTGACTCATGGATGGTGGCAAATGCCCTGTGGGGATGGTTAAAGCAGTGGAAGCAGAGCAACTGGCAGCGCAGAGGCAAACCCATCTGGGCTGCTGATCTGTGGCAAGACATTGCTGAGCGGCTAGAGAAACTAGTCGTAAAGGTACGTCATGTAGATGCCCAAGTACCCATGAGTTGAGCCACTGAGGAACATCAAAACAATCAGCAAGTGGGTAAGGCGGCTAAGATTTTCCAGACAGATTTGGACTGGGAACATAAAGGTGAACTATTTTTAGCTTGGTGGGCCCATGAGACTTCAGGTCATGAAGGAAGAGATGCAACATATAAATGGGCTCGTGACCGAGGAGTGGATTTAACCATGGACGCTATTGTGCAGGTTATCCACGATTGTGAAACATGCACCGAAATCAAGCAAGCTAAAAGGTTAAAACCTTTGTGGTATGGGGGACGATGGCTGAAATATAAGTATGGGGAGGCCTGGCAAATTGACTACATCACACTCCCTCAAACATGTCAGGGTAAGCATTGTGTGCTTACAATGGTGGAAGCAAGCACCGGATGGTTGGAAATCTATGCCGTATCCCATGCCCCGTGCCCAGAATACCATCCTGGGCCTTGAAAGGCAAGTCTTGTGGCAACATGGTACTCCAGAAAGAATTGAGTCAGACAATGGGACTCATTTCAAAAACAATCTTATAAGTACTTGGGCAAAAGAACATGACATTGAGTGGGTATATCATATCCCCTATCATGCACCAGCTTCTGGGAAAACTGAGTGATACAATGGACTATTAAAAACCACCCTGAAATCAATGGGTGGTGGAACCTTTAAAAACTGGGACAAGCATTTAGCACAAGCTACCTGGTTGGTTAGCACCAGGGGATCCATCAATTGAGCTGGTCCTGCTCAGTCAGCCCTTTTACATACAGTAGAAGGGGATAAGGTCCCTGTGATGCATGAAAGGAATATGCTGGGGAAAGTTGTTTGGGTTTTTCCTGCCTCAGGCAAAGGCAAACCCATTCGTGGGACTGTTTTTGCTCAAGGACCTGGATGTACTTGGTGGGTGATGCTAGAGAATGGAGAAGCTCAATGTGTACCACAAAGAAATTTGACCCTGGGTGAGAATACTCAACTCTGAGCTGTATGATGTTAATTGTTCTATGATACTAACAGTGTTCTATAAGTGTTTTTCAGGATAACATAGTGGTGATGAGACCTGAGCTAGCTTCATCAAGTGGTGTCCAGCAAATTCATCAGGATGGACATGTTACCCATGGACATGGACCACAATGAACTTTACATCATCTTTTCTGCCCTGAGAGTCTGCTATGATAGATGAAAACCTGCAATTATTAACTAAATGAACATAATGAACTTTGGTGTATAAAGATAAAATCATAAGTGAGAGATCTATGTATCTATATATACGTATATATTTGACGGATAAGAAGTGACAGTAATCTGAGCATGACGCAAATGGTATGGAATAAAGGCTGGAATTTTTTTTTTATTATTTCTTATTTCCTTATTTATTATTATTTTCATTGAAGTAGTTTAGTTCTTTTTCTAAACTTGTAAATCTCCTTATCTCTTCCTCTCCTCTCTGGGGGGGGGGGCATCTGTCATTCTGATTGGCCAATCCAGCCAAAACCATGACAGAGGGGTTTCGTAAAGAGGGGAATACACAGAAGATTGCTCCTACAAGACACACACATAACAGCCCCCCCCGAGGTTGGGCGGCTCAATGCGGGAACTGGGATTGGTGAACTCTTTGTCTCTGTCTTTTTCCTCTATCTTTTTCTTTCTCTATCCCTCAGTCTCTTTTTTCTCTTAGAGTTGTTAAGTAATGGTTAGAGTTGTTAAGTAACGACATTAAGTACCGCTTGCCATAAATTGTTGTATATCTGTTGTTAAGTAACACAATGCATACCTCACCGCTTGCCATAATTTGTTATATACCCAACTAATTATCGTAGATTTAGTTAAGACCTATACTAATCATTTTGGGAAACCAATAAGTGTTTTGTATATGGACTCTGAGATTTGTCTCACCTTAGTCCGCACCATTGGGGAGTTACAAATCTGAGTCACTTCCCCCTCCCCTTTCCTGAGAGTGGCATGTGACACCCAGGAATGACGTTCTCAATGAATATTCATACAGAGCCAAAAACATGATCCAACCACACAGAGTGTTTAAAGAAGGAAAGTGTTAGCTAGGACACATATAGCATCTGAGCTTTTCACATCAGTAACAGTACATTGATCCTGAACATGCAACAGCTCTGTGTTTGTGCAAACTCTTATTGTTCTTTGTCCAAAATTGTTTCAATTCTGTCTTCTACATCCCACCACCAGAGCTGGTGAGACCAAAGGGTGCTCAGTGTTAAAGATTATGAAGAGCTCTGTCTGCAAAAGCAGAAGAGGAAAGGGGCTTGAAATGACCTTCAGCTGCCAGTAGCCTCCATTGAAGGGAGCAAAGCTTTGCCTTAGCATGTCAAGACCTGAGCACATGAGTCTGGCAAAGCTCTGTTCAGAGAAGAGAGTGACCACAACCTCTCCAGAGGTCTGTGCCAACAGAAGAACAGAGCATTTGCTCTGCAACTCTTGCTATCACTGTGCCAGCAGTGTCCTTCCCATATTACTGTGAATCTGGTGACATTGTCCAGTGACTCCATGGCCTCAAACCTGGGGAATGGCAAACTGTTCCTGTGTTGATGGAGCTGTACCTCTCCCAGTTATACATACAGACTTAGAGATAGCTGCATTAGCAGGGTCTATTTTACTAAAGGAAAATTATGCTAATTTTCCTTAATAATGATTAAGATGGGTAAATCAGGGCACCTTTGATTGAAAAGGAGCCACTTTTATGTTTAAACATATTTAGGCTAAAAAGATCATTAGATGGGTTTAAGAAAAAATAAAGAGGAACAGCTTGGCAATTGTGGCCAGCAGATCCAGAGAGGCAATTCTCCCCCTCTACTCTCGTGAGACCCCACCTGGAGTACTGTGTCCAGCTCTTGAGCCCTCAGCACAAGAAGGACATGGACCTGTTGGAATGGGTCCAGCGGAGGGCCACAAAGATGATCAGAGGGCTGGAGCACCTCTCCTATGAAGACAGGCTGAGAGAGTTGGGGTTATTCAGCCTGGAGAAGAGGAGGCTCCGGGGCGGCCTTCCAGTACCTGAAGGGGGCCTACAAGAAAGCTGGGGAGGGGCTGTTTGCAAGGGCATGTAGTGATAGGACGAGTGGTAATGGCTTTAAACTAGAGCAGGGTAGGTTTAGACTAGACATTAGGAAGAAGTTCTTTATAATGAGGGTGGTGAGGCACTGGAACAGGCTGCCCAGAGAGGTGGTGGAGGCCCCATCCCTGGAGACATTCAAGGCCAGGCTTGATGAGGCTCTGAGCAACCTTATCTAGTTAAAGAAGTCCCTGCTGACTGCAGGGATGTGTGACTAGATGACCTTTAGAGGTCCCTTCCAACCCAACACGTTCTATGATTCTATTCTATGATTCTATTTAAGAAGGGGGAAAAAGCCCAAATGGCAACTTCAGCTGGAAGAGAGGAGCGAGTATGTGAGAGAAACAAGGTCAGTGAAGAAGGAGGGGAAGGAGGTGGTCCAGGCACCAGAACAGATTCCCCTGCAGCCTGTGGTAAAGACCATGGTGAGGCAGGTTGTCCCCCTGCAGCCCATGGAGGTTAAGGGTGGAGCAGATATCCACCTGCAGCTCAAGGAGGACCCCGGACAGAATAGGTGGATGTGTAATCCACCTATATATGTGTAATTACAAGTGTAATCGCTCTCTGGAAGGCAGAATAATATCATAGCTTCACAGACTTAAAGCCTACCAGCATTATGATCATCTTCTCTGACCATTGTAAAGGAGGTGCCACAGTTATCCAGTGGTTCCCAATTTGGGCCAATAGCTTCTGTCTAGACTGGTCAGCGTCACCGAGTGTCAGCGCAGAACAGCCTGTAAAAACTTGTCCCTCCTACTCCTCCCAAGGGCTCCAGATGTCTGTGTGTGTCAATGTGAAATGGAATATTAACGAATGTCGTGGTTTACGCTGGGCTGGTGTCCTGGTTTGAGGTAAAACAGAACCAATTTTCTGTTTTGTAATTTTACTTTTTAGCTGGGCCTCTTCTAACTGACTAAACTCTGAAATTAACAGTATATTATTCAGAAACTGTTCACTCTCAGAGTGATAAAATCTGATTATACCAAGAGAGGCTCTTGCTTATACTTATTTTATACTTATTTGCCCCATTGGAGGGTCAGAAGTGGAAAAGCATGGGGGGGGTCACACCTGCAGGGAGGAGCGAACAGGAAAGGTGATCCAAAACTGACCAGCAGGGTATTCCATCCCATATGCATCACGCTCAGTATAAAAGCTAAGGGGTCAAAGGGTCAACTCTTTCTTCAATGGCTGACATCTGAGGAGGACCCTGTTTGTTAGTCTGCTTTTGATCCCGATCTAAGCTTTCCTGAGTCCAGATCCGGAATTCAGCTCCTGTCTGTCGCTGACTCCAGTCTGGGACTTTCCCTGTGCCTGCTGGTGACATGACCATCATCCTGGGAGCTGGATATGGTTTTGTATATATTGTATACTTTTTTTTATTTTATTATTATTTATTATTTCATTATGTATTAATATTTTCATTAAAGTAGTTTAGTTCATTTTCTAAACTTCTAAATCTCTTTATCTCTTCCTCTCCTCTCTTTGGAGAAAGAGGGGGGGAAGGGGCCATCTGTCATTCTGATTAGCCAATCCGGTCAAAGCCACGCCGGCTGGCTACTAAATGAATGACAGATGCTCTCTTTAACCTCTCTCTCCTTTCCCAGAAGAGAAGGGAGAGAGAATAAGGGAGAGAGACTTATGGACTGAAAGGAAACTTAAATTACTTTAATGAAATATTAATAATAAAAAGAAAAGATATTAATATCGACAAGAAAATAATGAAATATATACACTTTTATGCATCCAACCCTCCGACTTGGTACATAACAAAGTTAGCTGACCTTGGTTGTTATAGCAATAAGTATAAGCAGGAGCCTCTCTGCATACCATTCCTTGGTATTAACTATAAACATCAGGCGTTATTATTCTGGAATAAGACACTGTCTGAAAAAATATGCTATTAATTTCGGAGAGTTCAGTTAGTTAGAAGGGATTAGCTGAAAAGTAAAATTACTGAAAAGAAAAATGGTTCTGTTCTATCAAAACCAGGACACTAATATAAATTTTCTCATTAAAGGGTGGCATTATTAGTACTTGGCATGCTCACTTTAATGCAAAGAAGCAAAACGTAAGTGTGGTGCTGCAACACCCCCCCCACCCCCTCCTTTCTTTGGCCACTTGGTGCTTGGTGCAATTCCCCATCCCTGGGCCACATACCAACCAAGGAGAAGTCAGGCATGAATTGCAAAAGAGAAAGGATCAGAGTGTTAAGGCACTCCCTTAACGTGCCTGGCTCCTGCTTCCCCTATCACTTGGGACTGTCACGCCCTGACAGCCTAGTACATCTGTACCTGAATCATGGCCCAAAGGGAGGTGATGCCAGAACTTGCAGATCTAGCAAGTTCTGGACTTGCACAACTGGTGGAAAGTACCAGAATATCTCATTATCTGAGATGGGCTGGAGTGGAAAAATACCTAACAAAAGTCAATTATCTTGGACCCTATAAGTAGCAATTCTAGCGAGACTCTTTGAGCTGTCCTGGATCACAGCAGGCTGTGGCCAGCACCTCCCCTGAGTTGGGACGCCACTCAGGCAAACACCTCGAGGACTGGAAGGCCAGGGCGAGTCTCTTCCCCTCAAGTCTCAGTTATCGCCTGCTGAGGAACGCCAATGCATTGTGAGTATTTACTCTAAACACAAAGAGGGAACTTTTAACTATAGGCCAGCCTCTCTTTCATCCACCTCTCTATATACACTATACACAATAGCTCTTACGAGTGTGGATGTTCTTATACTTTACTGGATCCAAATATTTGTCTGTGAGCACATAAAAGGGACATCCGTCAGCTCATCGGGGTCGCCTGTTGTGGAGAGACCTTTGGTCACAGCAGTTAAAAACTCCAATGTACATGTGTGCATGACCCCTGAAGTTTTGTATGTTTGTAATCATATGTATAGAATCATAGAATGGTTTGGGTTAGAAGGGACCTTAAAGATCATCTAGTTCCAACCCCCCTGCCATGGGCAGGGACACCTCCCACTAGACCAGGTTGCTCAAAGCCCCATCCAGCCTGGTATTGAACAATTCCAGGGAAGGGGCATCCACAGCTTCCCTGGGCAACCTGTTCCAGTGCCTCACCACCCTCATAGGGAAAAATTTCTTCATGATATCTTATCTAAATCTCTCCCAGTTTGAAGCCATTATCCCTCATCCTATGACTACATGCCCTTGTAAAAAGTCCCTCTCCAGCTTTCTTGTAGGCCCCCTTCAGATACTGGAAGGCTGCTATGAGGTCTCCCCGGAGCCTTCTCTTCTCCAGGCTGAACAACCCCAACTCTCTCAGGCTGTCTTCATAGGAGAGGTGCTCCAGCCCTTTGATCATCATTGTGGCCCTCCTTTGGACCCGCTCCAACAGGTCCATGTCCTTCTTATGTTGGGGGCCTCAGACCTGGACGCAGTACTCCAGGTGGGGTCTCACCAGAGCAGAGTAGAGGGGGAGAATCACCTCTCTCGACCTGCTGGCCACGGTTCTTTTGATGCAGTCCAGGATGGGATTGGCCTTCTGGGCTGCAAGCACAGGTTGTTGGCTCATGTTGAGCTTCTCATCCACCAACATCCCCAAGTCCCTCTCCTCAGGGCTGCTCTCAATCCATTTTCTGCCCAGCCTGTATTTGTACATGGGATTGCTGAGGGTGCACTCAATCCCACTGTCCACGTTGCCGACAAAGATGTTAAACAGCACTGGTCCCAATATCAATCCCTGAGGAACGCCACTCATCACTGGTTTCCACTTGGACACTGAGCCGTTGACCACAACTCTTTGAGTGTGACCATCCAACCAGTTCCTTATCCACCATGTGGTCCATCCATCAAATCCATGCTTTTCCAATTTAGAGACAAGGATGTCATGAGAGACAGTGTCAAATGCTTTGCACAAGTCCAGGTAGATGACATCTGTTGCTCTACCCTTATCTACCAACACTGTAACGCCGTCGTAGAAGGCCACCAAATTTTTCAGGCACGATTTGCCCATGTTGGCTGTCACCGATCCCCTCCTTATTTTCCATGTGCCTTAGCATTTTTCTAAGCCACGGGACATTCTGAAAAGTCTCTGGAAAACTGTGTAATGAAGTATGCTTATCAATGCAGTTGTTAAACTGCTAATTTTCTAGGGAGTGCTCAATGTATAAGTTGATGATCTTGATCCATAAAAGCTGAGTCTTAGACGTGACTAATAAACCTGTCTGTGATTTTAATGTACTCTTTAGTTTTGAATAAATGAGTTGTCCAATGAGTTAAATAGGCCCAGTTGTGTTTTATCTACATCCAGTGTATTGTGTTAATCCTATGATAGGTAGCTACATTGCACATGATGGACAACAGCTCAGTCCTTCAGTAGCTGGAGTAAATGTTATGAGCAGATGCTAGTTACAAAGATTATATTTATTAATACAAATACATATCTTCCACTTTCTTAGTTCTTTGGTTTTCTGTGAAAATTACCACCATGTTATCAAAAATAATTTCCCCCATGTGCATGTGGTATGTTGATTAACAGGTTTAAGGACTTTCAGTGTTTTTATAGCCTTCTAAAGTCTTATCTGTCTTCCTGGCTTTTGTGCTTTTTCTAGTCATGTAGACAATCCCAAAAAGTAGACAAAACCAAAGGTTTTTGATATACTGAAGTGAGACAGCTGATTAGTTCTAAGGAAGCTTCAAAATAGATAAGCAGAATAGGTCAGATATGTAGTAAGGACAAAGATAAATAATTTTAAAAGATCATTCATTTAGGGATACAAAGTATTTGACTAGAAGATTTATGAAACTTAAAAAAGTATGCTGAGAAACATTTGGATTAATAAATAACGTCTGAAACTTGCTTGACTGTCCAGCCTATAGGTTGCACTTGAAAAATTGAGAGTTCACTGAGCTATGAAGTTCTGAAAAGAGGTTTTTTTATCTTCTGCCATCCCTTTCCTTTCTGCATGTAGGATTTTATTTTCTTTTTGAATAATCTAACCAATATTTTTGTTTTCAGATTATTGAACCGCAAAGAATGAGAGATGATGATGATGATTTCCACAGTGTGTATATGCTATTCAGCATGATCTGTGCTTGTCCACATCAATAATATAGTGAATTTGTGGGGTTTTTTCCTCCTCAAATCACATCTCCTGTTGTTCACCCACTGTGGTTTGGTTGCAACCACTTTTTTCAAATGTTATTGCTGATATTTTGCCTTCCCTCCCTGCCTTAATGGCAGTGAGTGCAGAAAGTGGCAAGCATCTTTCTCTACAAATCTGGCTCTTCTGAGTGTATCAAAACATTTTGTATTGTCTTTTACAGTCCTGTAAAGCTACAACAGGGCTCATTTACTGGGAGTCCTTTGCTACAGGGAGGACTTGTGTGAGCCTCGTTTCCTACATGAGTGAAAAGCAGACATATTGGAGCAAACAATCTGCTCTCCTGTATTTAAACAGCTGCCTCAACCCCTCTCCCTGCTATTTCATTTCATCCCTTCCTTCTTTTGTCATGTCCCATATGTAAAATGCAGTTAGTGTTAAGAACACTGCCGGAGGATTTGCGTCTGTACTTCTACCCTTCTCCCAACAGGTCACTCTGGAAAGTCTGTCCTGGAGAGAAATTGAATCTGTGGCAATTTTCTTCTCTTCACAACTGACTTTGACTTGAAGTTTTAAATTAAAGAAGAAAAAAAAGCTACACCTTGCTGTCACAAGCAGAGAAAATAAAAATAAGAACAAAACAGTCAAGGGACCATTTTGGTTATACAGGTTGAAGCAGACAGGATAAAGAATGGGAAGGTTAAAGCAAAATAATGAAACCACATGAGACAGAGTCATTTAAGAATTCTGGAGCCTGTTTGCAAAAAGGATAAGAAAGATCCTAGCAAGGAGACCATGAACCATTAATTTCTTAGTGAGAAATATGCTGTGTTGAAATGTAACCTCTTCTTTGCCTTTAAATTCAGCCTTCGTGTTGTTTCTGTAGTATCCAATATGAATTCCAATAAAAAAGTATGTGACAGAAGAATGTGGGGGAAAAACTGGGGCAAATTTTGAATATAAATTCTTAAATCCCTCTCAGAAGTTGTTCAATAGCCTTCAATATCACCTCAACCCAACCTGCTATCCTTGCATCAATACCAGAGAGAAATCACTGTTTGCTTCAACTCTAAGTCCTAATTGTTGTAAAAGGATTTTACTTTTGAAGGTTCCTTTTGGAACCTTTTGAGGTTCCTTTTGAAGTGTGCATTTATATTTTAGAAAATAGTAACTCCTGTACATAGCCCCAATAAAACAGCTAATCTCTCAAGCAGCTAGTCACATAAATGTTATTAAATTTCTTGTCAACACCTAGGAGCTTCAGTAACAAACAAAGATGAAACTGCTATTTCTAGACAAGTACAGAGCCAGAAAACAGCTTATTTTCCTTACAACTTAAGTATAGGCATTGTAGGCATTGCTCAGTGTCATGTCCCACTCAGGAAAGAGGGGGGTAAGTGACTCAGATTCGCAAATCCCCAGTGGCGCAGACTAAGGTGAGACAAATCTCAAGGTCTGTATACAAGCATTTATTAGATTCCCAAAATGGTTAGTATAGGTTTAACTAAGTCCACAAAAATTGGTTAGGTATGTAGCAAACTATGGCAAGTGGTAAGGTATGCATTGCGTTACTTAGCAAAAGGTATACAACAAATTAAGGCGGGCGGTAATTCAACTTTAAAAGAAAAGAGAAAAGTGAAAAGAAACAAAAGGATAGAGAAGGAGAGAGAGATAGAAGGAGAGAGTGTGAGAGAGATCACCGGTACTGGTTCCAGCATTGCTCCAGCATTGGTTATTCGTAAGAGCGCCCTTCTGTATATCCCCAGGGAAAAATCTCTTCAGGGTCTCTTCAGGGAAAAATCTTTCCAGGCAAAATCTTCTTTTCTGGGGCACTTATTTTCCCCTTTTATGTTTGCCGTATTAGCATGGCCCATCCCACTTGCCATGGGGCAGCCTTGTCTCAAGTTTCTCCCCCCACTCAGGTGACATGTAGCATGATTTGGCTGGGGAGACGAGAGCTATAGTCATATATGTTTAGCATGCTCTTGATAATCTTCATTAGCATATACAGGGGTGTCAACTTTAATATGCATTTCACAGGTAATGAGGCAAAGGTCAGTCATCGGACATGGTAGCCTCTCAAAGAAACAAAGAATTACACAGGTTTCTGTTATCTTGATTTTTTTTGTCTTTGCTGACCAAAAGCAGGGCTGTCCTGTTTCTGAAAGACTCCCCCCAGTAAGTTTTCTCTCCCATGAATCACACGAGATAAGCAGATGTTAGCCTTATCAGTTCTTTGAGCAGAAGGCCTGGTACTTTCGAGTGTTTGAGACCCTCAGGAAGGCTGAAGGGCCTCCTCCCACTCCTTTTTCTCTCACCATTTGTTTCTCTTCTCTCAGGCTACTTCTCTCAGTCTTTGTTTAAAAGTCATCTCTTACACTCAGTATTTTTCTTTCTATTTTTCCAACCACCTGAAAGAAAAGGTTAAATTGAGAATTCTGGAGGCCCTGCTGTTTGTCAGCGTATTTCCTCCAGAGCAGAGGGCTCTAGCTTCCACAGCATCCAGTGTGCCTGATCTTTACCTCTCAGCCAAACAATACAGTGCTATTTTTGAGCTCTTCTGTATTTCATGCGGGGTAAGACAATTCATCTGGAGTGCAGTGCAGCAGTTCCTGTGCCCTCAGAAGTGCCAGTCCCCAGGAGGCTGGAGTTTGCTGCCTGTACGGTGAAGCAGTGAAAAGAGCTATGCTGGTCTGCAAGACAGGGCATTCACCTAAAAATATCTTTTCCTCTAATCACAGTTTATCTTCTCTGCTCCTTTCTTCTTCTGCAGAACAGCTATAAAGCAGTATATTTTCCACATGCTACTGAATTCATTTGAGCAATCAGTTTTCTTGTCTCTGCGCTTCTATTTTGGTTGCTGATAGAAGTAGAAAGGCCAAAATGCCAAGTTGTGAGACTTGTACAAAAACATATTTTACAGTTTGGAAAATGCTTGCCCTCTTAAGAGCTCTAGTCCAATTTTAGGGGCCTAAATTATGTGAATCAGTTAGGGATATTTTTGTCCATTCTCTTCTCTTAATATTGGCATGGAGCACGACTCCCTTTTGCTGTGTTGCCACATTTATCTAGTCAATACAAGTATGAAGTGGAGCAAAACTAAATGACAATGACTGGGTTTTCTAATGGTTTCAAATTCATCTTAAAACAAGACAGCTGCTGAAAGACAACGAAAGCCAGCTACATGGGGATCTGTCCATACCTACTCTTTCTTAATGTTTCTGTACCATGTTTAACCTTGAAGGTCCAAATACAATATAAAAGTTAGATACTCATGCTTAAAAATCTTTTACCAAAAAACTTTTATACTTACAAATACAATATAAAAAGTTAGGTGAAGGAAGCGAGAGAGACTGTCACAGGGAGAGGACAAAACTAGAGTTCTGGTCACAGTTCTGCTCTGACCCACTGCAAATCTGATCCTTTTCCTATAAAATTTGCTAAAGGCACTATTAAAGAGCAATATGTTATTCATTATCTGTCCTGTGACCTCCTGCCATGTCCCCTACAACAGAAATATTTGAGCAAAGGAACAATTTAATTTTCTAAAGCTGTTTACTTTTGTTACACTCCGTAAAATGAAGCATGTTACTTTAGGCACATTGGTGAAAAGTCTGGATTTGCTTTTTAGACTGAAATTAGACATTTCAGGTCTCCACAAATACAACTATTTCACGATTTGGCAATGACTTTAAGGGAATAGGAAGGGATTTCCTAACCACAAAAAATGTACAAGTAGTTACTTTAATCTTCTATAAAGTCAGAAGCAGTTGGTGTGTTGTAAGAAAAACCACTGCTGGCAGTTAAACAATTGTTTAGTTTCCTCCAAGAGTTACCAGTATGATTCAAACATAAGCATAGAATCACAGACCGATAGGGGTTGAAAGGGACCTCTGGAGATCATCTAGTCCAACCCCCCTGCCAGAGCAGGGTCACCTAGAGCAGGTTGCACAGGATGGCGTCCAGGCAGGTTTTGAATGTCTCCAGGGACAGAGACTCCACCACCTTTCTGGGCAGCCTGTTCCAGTGCTCTGCCACCCTCAAAGTAAAGAAGTTCCTCCTCATGTTTAGCCCCATCCTCCTGACACCCATCCTTTAAGTCTTTATAAGCATTGATAAGATCCCCCCCCCAGTCTTCTTTTTTCCAGACTAAGAAGACCCAAATCCCTCAGCCTTTCTTCATAAGAGAGGAGTTCCAGTCCCTTAATCATCTTCATAGCCCTTTGCTGTACCGTCTCCAGAAGTTCCCTGTCCTTCTTGAACTGGGGAGCCCAGAACTGGACACAGTAATGTGACCATGGCTAAAAGCCCAAAAAGTAATAATTGAAAATCTTTCTGAAAGATCACATTTACTCATTTTTAAAGCCTGCAGGTTTCTGTGACAGAAAAATCATTGAAACTGCGTAGGTGGGTGTAGAGATGCAGATAGATTGGGCACCTTAATGCACAGCCTGTCATCCGTGCCATTAAGGTGGACACAGACACCCCAACATCGACAAACCTCACCAGATGCCTCATCTGGGCAGGGAGAAGAAGCTGGGGCTGCACACGGAGAATTCCTGGGAGGAAACTGGGTCCAGATGAGCAGCACAGAAGAAACCAGGAAGCCCTTTGAATGATAATCACCATGATGATGACCATGCAGATAGGCCACCAGCTCCTTGGTTGTGCTTCAGCAGCATCTGGAAGCCAAGGGAAGGAAAGGAAGAGGTGGAGGAGGCTCTCCTCTTCTATCCCCAGTGACTGCTGTCTGGGTCTGCCCTGAAGGCAGAAAAGGGGCACCACGGTGAGCAAGTCTGCACCCTGACTGCAGGAGCTGGGACACCTCCAAGGCATCTCTGAGGAGAGACTGAGGAAGTGGGAAGATATTTAATGTCTAGGCTTAGATAAAAATTGCAGTTTATATTTTATTTTGCCTTTTTTCAGGTCTGTAACTAAAGCCAGACTTCAGATCTCACTAGGGAAAAAAAAATTCTTACACAGCAGGAGCCTGGAGCATCTGATATGTGCTGGACTTTGGAGAGGTACAATAACTGTACAAGCAGATCTGAGCACGACACTGACTTTGGGAGGAGATGGACCAGGAGATCCCCTGGCTCAAGAAGGAAGCACTCGTTTTCTCTTGACTACATGGAAACAGTTACATTAATCACTGTAATCTAGAAAAATAAGCCAGTAGATGTGTAATTCCATATTTTGGTAAAAGTAGGGAATATGGTTCCAGAACTATTTTTCTTAATGTCCACATAATGGTATCTCAGGTGTTAACTCATCACTTACCCCAAAGACACATGTCAGCACATGTGTCAGTGCAGCCTCAGTCAGCCTATCCATACCATTCAGCACAGAGAAACATTGCCAAACAGGAGCAAAACCAGCGGAGGGCCAACGGGATGCTCAGGGCACATGCTCCAGGGCACAAGCCCAGGAGCTGACCTTGGCAAGGGATGCTAAGAATAACAGTGCAGGTATGTCAACCAGAAAAGGAAGGTTAAAGAAAGCGTACCCTCCCTGATGACCAAGAATGGCAAACTGGTGACAACAGACGAGGAGAAGGCGAGGTTCTCAACAACTTTTTTGCCTCGATCTTCACTGTCAGCCTCTCTCCTCACGCCTCCCAAGTTGAAAGACCGCAAGATGGGGACTGGGGGAGCAAAGTCCCTCCCACTGTAAGTGAAGATCGGGTTCATGACCACCTGAGGAACCTGAACATGCACAAGTCCATGGGACCTGATGAGATGCACCCCAGAGTCCTGAGGGAATTGGCTGATGGAGTTGCCAAGACTCTCTCCATGATATTTGAAAAGTCATGGCAGTCAGGTAAGTCCCTGACGACTGGGAAAAGGGAAACATCGCACCCATGTTTAAAAAGGGTAGAAAGGAGGACCCTGGGAACTACCGCCCTGTCAGCCTCAGCTCTGTGCCTGGGAAGATCATGGAACAGATCCTCCTAGAAGCTATGCTAAGGCACATGGAGGAGAGGGAGGTGATTCGAGACAGCCAGCATGGCTTTACTAAGGGCAAGTCCTGCCTGACCAACCTAGTGGCTTTCTACAATAGAGTGACTGCATCAGTGGACAAGGGACTTCTGCAAGCCTTTGACACAGTCCCCCACAACACCCTTCTCTCTAAATTGGAGATGCATGGATTTGATGGGTGGACTGTTTGGTGGATAAGGAACTGGCTGGATGGTCGCATCCAGAGGGTAGTGGTCAATGGCTCAATGTCTGGGTGGAGATCAGTGACGACTGGTGTCCCTCAGGGATCCGTACTGGGACCAGTGCTGTTCAATATCTTCATCAGTGTTATAGACAGGGGGATAAAGTGCACCCTCAGCAAGTTTGCAGATGACACCAAGCTGAGTGCTGCTGTTGACACGCCTGAGGGACAGGATGCCATCCAGAGGGACCTGGACAGGCATGAGAAGCAGGCCCATGTGAATGTCATGAGGTTCAACAAGGCAAATGCAGGGTCCTGCACCTGGGTGAGGGCCAGTATCAATACAGGCTGGGGTTGAAGGGATTGAGAGCAGTCCTTCAGAGGACAACTTGGGGATACTGGTGGATGAAAAGCTGGACATGAGCTAGCAATGTGCGCTCGCAGCCCAGAAGGCCAACCATATCCTGGGATACATCAAAAGAAACGTGGCCAGCAGGTCGAGAGAAGTGATTCTCCCCCTCTACTCTGCTCTGATGAGACCTCACCTGGAGTACTGTGTCCAGCTCTGGAGTCCTCAGTACAAGAAAGGCATGAACCTGTTGGAGCAGGTCCAGAGGAGGGCCACAAAAGTGATGGATGGAACACCTCTCCTATGAAGACAGGCTGAGAGAGTTGGGGTTGTTCAGCCAGGAGAAGAGAAGGCTCTGGGGAGACCTTATTGCAGCCTTTCAGTACCTAAAGGGGGCTTATAAGAAAGATGGGGACAAACTTTTTAATAGGGCCTATAGCGATAAAACAAGGGGTACCATTAGTTGATACTGGGGAACGTTGCCAGGTAAATTGGCCTCTTCGATGTAATTATTATTCCCGTTATTCCCGTTCCCGTGGTCTTTGTTTTGCTTAAGCAGTGCAGTAGTTTTAGCTAGCTTCCTTCTGACCAACTTCCCTGTGATAATTCAGTTGCATTTCCCTGGCTTATAAAGCTTATAAGCTTTCCTTTTCACAGTGCAGGTAAAATTTTGATTAAATATTTCTAATTAAGATGTACTCATAAAATGTAGCTATTTTCACATTTTTCTCAGCATCCTTATTATAATGTTAACAGTCGTACAATGTTACTTTTAATATTGGTATAACATGGCTCTATTTTTTTGTAGCAGTGGAACGGAGCAGATAACAGGCAACAAGTTATTTCCCCAGCTAGGATGGCCTTCCTCTCTCCTGTTGTGCGCTCTTTGGAAACAGATTAGACTTTCATGAATTTTTGTGAATGCCTTTCTTTACAATCTGGATAGACTTGCACAGAACCACTAGTATTCATTAGGTCAGTGAGAAAAGGAGATATATGAAATATATGAAGACAGGCTGAGAGAGTTGGGGTTGTTCAGCCTGGAGAAGAGAAGGCTCTGGGGAGACCTTATAGGGGCCTTCCAGTACCTGAAGGGGGCCTACAAGAAAGCTGGGGAGGGGCTGTTTGCAAGGGCATGTAGCGATAGGACGAGGGGCAATGGTTTTAAACTAGTGCAGGGAAGGTTTAGACTAGACATTAGGAAGAAGTTCTTTACAATGAGGGTGGTGAGGCACTGGAACAGGCTGCCCAGAGAGGTGGTGGAGGCCCCATCCCTGGAGACATCCAAGGCCAGGCTTGATGAGGCTCTGAGCAACCTGATCTAGTTGAAGAAGTCCCTGCTGACTGCAGGGGGGTTGGACTAGATGACCTTTAGAGGTCCCTTCCAACCCAACACATTCTATGATTCTATGATTTTATGCCCTGCAAGGAGAGACTGTCAAGCCTGGAGAAGGTAAGGCTTCAGGGGACTTTATTGCTGTTACCAGCCATCTAATGGAGGGTGTAGAGATGATGGACCCAGACTCTTCTCATATGTGCTCAGTAGAAGGACAAGAGGCAACAGACACAAGCTGGAACATGAGAAACTCTGACTTGATATAAAGAAAAAGAAGTGCACCCCAAGGATGTTCAAATGTTAAAACAGAAGCTGTGAACCTCCATCTGTGGAGATATTCAAAACCCAACCAGACATGCCATGAACAACCTGCTTCAATTGGATCTGCTTTGAGCAAGAGTGTGGATTAAACAGTCCCAGATGTCCCTTCCCACTAGAATGACTAAGATCTGATTCTGCAATTCTGAACAAAGCCACCATTTCCACTAAAGTAATAAAATCACCAATATCCTTAAAGCAAATCATCCAACCATCATTCACTTCACTCTGCTGCTATTTAGACTAATTTCCATTATCCTTTGCTTTGTCTAACTGTGGTGGGTTGACCTTGGCTGGATGCGAAGTGCCCACCAAGCTGCTCTGTCACTCCCCTCCTTGGCAGGATGGGGGTGGGAGAAGAAAATAAGATAGGAAAAAAACTCATGGGTCAAGATAAAGCCAGTTTAATAAAAGCAAAAGCGAAGGCTATGCATGGAAGCAAATGAAATCAAAGGATTTATTCTCTATTTCCCATCAGCAGGAAATGTCCAGCCACTTCCTGAGAAGCAGGGCTTCATTAAGCATATCGGTTGCTCCAGAAGACAAATGTAATAATGACCACACCTCCTCCTCCTTTCTCTTAGCTTTTATTGCAGAGCAGATGTCATGTGGTATGGAATAGCCCTTTGGTCAGTTTGGGTCAGCTGTCCTGGCCATGTCCCCTCCCAAACTCTTGCCCACCCCCAGAGTACTGGTGAGGGGTGGAGTGTTGGAGAGACAGCCTTGATGCTGTGGGAGCACTGCTCAGCAGTAGCCAAAACACTGGTGTATTATCAACACCTTTCTAGCTACAAATACAAAGCACAACACTATGAGGGCTGCTATGGGGAAAATTAACTCCATCTCAGCCAGACCCAATACATTAACCTTTAAGGTTTTCAGAATAAGAGTAATGAGGCATTATTTCCAGTTATACTGCACTTTCTAAGAATTTTAAATTTATCTCCTCTGTGATACTGTGAAATGTTGTTCATGACAGTATTTTCTGCATCTTTCCTCTCTTATTTGCAGGTTTTTCTATTTTCAAGTCCATGAGACAGACAGACGCTCCCAAATGCAGGATAAACTTGAAATCACACAGATGTACATGCACCAGTAAAAAAATAGAAAATCAGCCTCCATGAATAGGAAGGGTGATAAGTGTTAATCTCAGGATTCATTGTTGCATACAATGGACTTGGAATAAAGCACCTTGGGTGGTCTTTTTTTTCTTTTTAAATTGTATTATATTTGAGGGCTGCTTCCAGTTTATAGTTGCAGGGCTTCATGGGACACTGGTGTGTTCAGTGGAGTAAAACTCCTCCACTCTCTGCTACAACTATACTAAGAATAAAGTACATCTGAGAACTCAAGACCCATAGTCATGTTATTAATTCAGATTCAAAAAATTATGATTTACTTGCTATGCCGTTTCTTTCCTCTTTAAACATTCTCCACTTTCCCCTTCTCAGTCCTCCTGAAGGCTGATATAGTTAACCCCAAGTGTAGGTAAGCAAAATTTTTCCATTGCTAATTTGGGTCCTATAAAGTTTACCTGCTTTTCTCCAACCACTTTGGAACAATAAAGTTTTCCCATTTCTGTGGTCAATGGCTCAATGTCGAAGTGGCAAGCAGTAAGGAGTGGCATTCCTCAGGTGTCAGTACTGTTTAACATCTTTGTTGGCGACATGGATAGTGGGACTGAGTACACCCTCAGCAAGTTTGCCAACCACACCAAGCTGTGTGATGTGGTCAACACAGTGGAGAGAAGGGATGTCATCCAGAAGGACCTGGACAGCCTTGAGAGGTGGGCCTGTGTGAACCTCATGAAGTTCAACAAAGCCAAGTGCAAGGTCCTGCACCTGGGCCATGGCAATCCCAAGCACAAATACAGGTTGGGTGGAGAATGGATTGAGAGCAGCCCTGAGGAGAAGGACTTGGGGGTGTTGGTGGACAAGAAGCTCAACATGAGCTGGCAATGCATGCTTAGAGCCCAGAAAGCCAACCATATCCTGGGCCACATCAAAAGAAGCATGGCCAGCAGGTCGAGGGAGGTGATTCTGCCCCTCTACTCTGCTCTGGTGAGACCCCACCTGGAGTACTGCATCCAGCTTTGGAGCCCCCAGCGTAAGAAGGTTGGAGTGAGTCCAGCGGAGGGCCACAAAGATGATCAGAGGGTTGGAGCACCTCTCCTATGAGGACAGGCTGAGAGAGTTGGGGCTGTTCAGCCTGGAGAAGAGAAGGCTCCGGGGAGACCTTATAGCAGTCTTCCAGTACCTAAAGGGGACATATAGAAGAGATGGGGATGGACTCTTTATCAGGCAGTGTAATGATAGGACACAGGGTAACAGTTTTAAACTGAAAGAGGGGAGATTTAGATTAGATATTAGGAAGAAGTTCTTTCCTGTGAGGATGGTGAGACACTGGAACAGGTTTCCCAGGGAAGTTGTGGATGCCCCTTCCCTGGAATTGTTCAAGACCAGGCTGGATGGGGCTTTGAGCAACCTGGTCTAGTGGGAGGTGTCCCTGCCCATGGCAGGGGGGTTGGAACTAGATGATCTTTAAGGTCCCTTCCAACCCAAACCATTCTATGATTCTATGAATCTATGATTCTATATCTCTCTCATCAGTTCTTCATTTGTATACCTTTGCAACAGTTCCCTTGGTCAGACAAAAAAAAAAAATGAAACCCCCACTCTGACAACATAAAACAAGAAACTTATTTGTTCTTTCTCTAGTCTCCACTATTTCCACCTTTCCCCAAATCCTTGCTCCTTCAGCAAGAATTTCTAGCCATGCTCCACTGACTGGATTTGCCTGCTGTGTAAAGTTGTTAAAACAATTTGTCCGTATTCATCAGTGGTGTAACATCATTGATTTCAGTTGGAGTCGCACCAGGAATTAATGTGGGATATTAATTTTGCAGAAGACTTTTCATATGCAAATAGGTGTATGGCGCAACTGCCAGGAGTGTTGATGACTGCTCTAGCTCCTAGGGCAGATATCAGTTGTTGTGGGGAGCTCTATGCTGTCTTGCCATAAGAAGATTTAATTCACTCTGGATGAAAGGTTTTGTAATCTATATTTTGTCCAGTGGACTTATTTGCTTTATCAGATGACTGTATTTAACATTCATGTTAAATTTTCATAGAAAAACATGTCAGTCCATGGTGCATGATACTTCTAATGATATGTACTAGCACTGCTGACCCAATATTCAGGAAAAGGATGCATCAAGCTTGTCTGTATAACGAACCTAAGCTTCCTTTAATAATAGATAATTAAAACCTTTTTAATAAAGGGTATGTGTACAATGCACCAAGAGTGACCTAAAACATGGAGCAACCAGCTTTTCATGCAGCATTTTTTCTCACAAACTTTGGTGGCCTTCTCATGTAAGTGAAAATTTGGTCATTTATTTTTGAATAAAATATCATGTGAATGATACACAAGTTCAGTGTTCCTAAGGTCTTTTCATTTGATAAAAAAAATAATAATTTTTTGCTATGCTCATTGGTTTTTGTCATTTTAAGGGGATGGAAAATGGTAAGTCTTGAAGACTGTTTCTGTAGAAATCAAGAAAGAAGACTTGGGAAGAGGGGAAGGCTAGCAGACATGTAGGAGATATTTCAAGTTTCTGTCATCTTACAAGTGTGAGAGCCGTGGGGGGACATACAGACTATTCTTACTAGATGGATAGTCAGTGAAAATAAATATTAGTTTTAATCAATTACATGATATCTATGTTAGTATTAGGTTTCAATGAAAATACATTATTTAGATACATAATCACACCTCCTGTAGCTATTGTTTTATAACTGTGTTGCATATTGATAGATCATGTTGCCTTCACAACCTGAAAGGCTACATAGTGAGACTGTTTGCAAATTCTAACAACTCTGTAGCTGACCATGAAGCGGTAGGATAATGACATTGTTGGGGAATTTGTGCAACTACTAGAAGATTTAACAAAAGCCTCCCTAATCCCATCACACCAACCCATCCAGGCACAAGAAACTGAAAAATGTGTAGCTGCAAAATATAATTTGTCCTTTTGGAACACAAGTGCTGTTAAAAAAAAAGGACTTCTGAATGACCAGTCTACATGCTCAAAGGTCATGCTTTCATCCCAGTGTACTCTAGATTTCTACAAAGAGAGCAAGGGACAGCAATGCTAAGAACTCTAATTCTATAAATAACCCAAGAGCAAGCTTTTTCAGCAAAGTGTGTCTGATCTGACTATGAAGACTATCCTTTGCTATATGTATCTATATATATAGTATATCTTAAAGTTGCTGCAGTTAAAAAGCTTGTAGTTGGTTCTGTTTTACCTCAAACCAGGACAAGAATGAGTATTTTAATAAGATCAGAGAAAGAATAAAAATAAGCTAAGTACATCCAAGCATATTTTTGAAATGCAGGTTTGAAGTTCAGCACTAACTGAATCCATGGACAACAGGACATACCATCTGCTGCCCTGTAGAGAAAATCTCTGCTGAGGAACAAGCCTTCAGGGATCCAGCTGCAGGCAATGGTGGCCGAGGCATCTGCTGAGGGCAGCAGATTGCATGGTGAGCAAAAAGGCATGAATGGGCCTTGGCCTTTCTGTCCACATCATCTGCACCAGATGAGACAAGGACAGCATAACTCTAAGGGGAGACTGAGGCTCATCAACCTCACCTCAGGACCAATGGCAGACTACAGACATATTGCATCTCTGGGCGCAGATCTACAAATGAAAGGGTAATCCAAGCCCATCAACAAGAGCGGGATTTTTAGTAGCACTTTTGTTACCTGGTGACTTGAATAAGTCTTGGTACAGTCATAGGTGAGGGCTTATTTTCATAAGTGTCTTGGAGGCTGATGACAAAAGAAGTTTTGAGACCATCACTAAGGAGGTCCTGCTCTACATGACAATTATACCCTTTTCCTATAGAGCTGCTCAGGGGAAAGCCCATCACTGACCTCAGTAGAGCCATGGAAAGCATTGCGTGGTCAAGGCACCCTCAGATGGTGGGACATACTGGCAGGGCTATCAGCAGCACCACGCATCACCACACCACTCCCCATGTAAAACAGCAGTAGAAAAGGAGGGACAAGGAAGAAAATTCAAGAGATCCAGTTCACATGATAATTAGAAAGTACACAAATGGGATTTAAAATAATCTTTTTAAGATAAATTTTAAAAAATTTGGGAAGAAAATAAATCTTTTAAGTCAGATCTCTCCAGAAATAAGTGTATATTAGACAGATGGTTTTATTAAAGCCAGCTTTCTGAGCAGCATCCAGAGGGCTCTGCAGCATGTCTCTGAAATAACAGTCAGATGCAAACAAGGAGCACAAAGATGAAACCTGGCCAAACCTCCAGGGAGATTAGCAAGTTCCCAAGTGTGGTTTTAAGTGAAGGATCATCATACTTGCTTTATATACACCAATTAACCTTGCACCAAGAATACCACTGAGAAAGCATAGTTATTCTAGTGTAAAAACAGCATGACATCAAAGCTGGGGGGAATAAATGATTTTTTTAATGTAGCCTCTCACTTCTTATACAGTTTATTGTCCTGGTTTGAGGTAAAACAGAACCAATTTTCTGTTCAGTAATTTTACTTTTTTACAGCCTCTTCTAACTGACTAAAATCTGAAATTAACATCATATTGTTCAGAAACTGTTCACTCTCTGAGTGATAAGACCTGATTATACCAAGGAATGGTATGCACAGAGGCTCTTGCTTATACTTATCACTCTAACAACCAAGGTCAGCTAATTTCGTTATTTGCCCCATTGGAGGGTCGGAAGCAGAAAAGCATAGAGGGGTCACACCTGCAGGGAGGAGTGGACAGGACAGGTGACCCCAAACTGACCAACAGGGTATTCCATCCCATCTGCATCATGCTCAGTATAAAAGCTGAGGGATCAAAGGGTCAGCCCTCTTTGTTCAATGACCAACATCCGAGGAGGACTCCGTCTGCTTTTGATCCCAATCCAAGCATTCCTAACTCCAGATCCGGAATCCAGCTCCTGTCCATCACTGACTCCAGTCTGGGACTTTCCCTGTGCCTGCTGGTGACGCGATCGTCATCCTGGGAGCTGGATATGGTTTTGTATATATTGTATACTTTTTTAAAATTTTATTTTATTATTATTTATTATTTCATTATTTATTAATATTTTCATTAGTTTAGTCCTTTTTCTAAAATCATAAATCTCTTTATCTCTTCCTCTCCTCTCTTTGGAGAGAGAGGGGAGAAGGGGACATCTGTCATTCTGATTGGCCAATCTGGCCAAACCCACAATATTTATAAAGGTGAGAAACCCAGCCCTTTGACCAAAATATCCCCACATGCTGGAGATGTATTGAGGGAGAGAAAGGCAGTACGAAGAGATTTCCTTCAGTAATATTTAATGGCTTAGGCTTTGGGGACAGGGAAGCATTGGGCATAATTTCATGTCACCTCTGTGGGGTAACAGTTGAGGCCTGTTCACAGCACCAACTGGTAGCTCAGCAGTGAGAAATGGGTGGGAGAGGGTTGCAGAGGAGAAGGAAGGATGGCTGCAATCCAAAGGAAAGGGGCTGCAACGCTTGCCAGCAGCTGCGCTGGGTGCACAGGAGCCAGAAGTCAGGCAATCATTTAGACTAATCAGTTATTTCAGTGCTTGTGTTTATGGCGTTAACCTCTATTCCTACTACAAATCTTTCTCCTTTCCTCTAAGACTTCAAGTGTGCAGCAGCCCTGTGGGATCCCCTGTTGAAAAGCTAGTAAGCCATGCAGACTTTGTCCTTTGGTGAGCCAGGATCCTATGGAGGCTCATCAGGATCAGATCAAACCGCTGGCAGGCACACAAGGTGCTGTGCCATCATGTCTGAGCCAGCAGAGACTCAGCCACAGTCCCCTCTGGGTACCTTCTCCCTCCACCTTCCTCCTCTCCTGACTTTTTTTTAGCTTTTCAGCAGCTCCTGAGATCACAGCATGTTACAATATTTACCTGGGCACCACCCAGCCTACAAAGACTGACTGGATGAGGCCAACGCCATGCACACAGCAGAGCTAAGCACCGGGGCTCAAATGCCAGGCCACGGCAGGTGACCCAACCCAACCCACCTGCCTGGCAGAGCTGGCATGAGCAAGCAGCACCTCCCTGCCTGGGAGCACCAGCAGAGTGAGATTTCTCCCCATTAACACTTCTCTCCTGTCAAAAGCAGGAGCAGGGATTGCAGTATGTAGTGGTCCTGATAACAGGACTGACACCTTCTTTCTCATCCCAAAAGACTATCAGACAGACCGCATGCTGCACACAGCAGCCCTGCCTGCAGGGGGGATGTTCACAGGTTCTGATTAAGCCTCTTTGGACACTACCTGTTTCCCATTTCAGCATGCTTTATTTTTCATTTTTCACTCTGTTTTTCCTCTGTAAACTAATCAAGGCATTTCAAAAGGCTGGTATGTTGGGTTTGCATGGCAAGGTTTTGGTAGCGGGGGGGGCGCGCTACAGGACTGGCTACTGTGAGAAGCTGTTAGAAGCTTCCCCTATGTCTGACAGAGCCAGTACCTGCCAACTCCAAGACGGACCCACCAACGGCCAAGGCTGAGCCAATCAGCAACGGTGGTAGTACCTCTGTGATAACGTATTTAAGAAGGGGGGGAAAACCAACTGCAGGGCAACAACAGGAGTGGAGAGAGAGTATGTGAGAGAAACAATTCTGCAGACACCAAGGTCAGTGAAAGAGAGGCAGGAGGCATTCCAGGCGCCGGAGTAGAGATTCCCCTGCAACCTGTGGTGAAGACCATAGTGAGGCAGGCTGTCCCACTGCAGTCCATGGAGGTTAAGGGTGGAGCAGATATCCACCTGCAGTCCATGAAGTACCCCACATCAGAGAAGGTGGATGTGCCCGAAGGAGGCTGAGACCCCCATGGAGAGCCTGTGTTGGAGCAGGTTCCTTGCAGGAACTGTGGCCCTGTGGAGAGAGGAGCCCATGCTGGAGCAGGTTTGCTGGCAGGACTTGTGACCCCGTGGGGGACCCATGCTGGAGCAGTCTGTGAAGAACTGTAGCCCATGGGAAAGACCCACATTGGAGAAGTTCATGAAGGACTATCTCCTGTGGGAGGGACCCCACGCTGGAGCAGGGGAAGAGTGTGAGGAGTCCTCCCCCTGAGGAGGAAGGAGCAGCGGAGACATGTGATGAACTGACCACAGCCCCCATTCCCCGTTCCCCTGCACCGTTTGAGGGAAGAGGAGGTAGAGAATTCAGGGGTAAAGTTAATCCTGGGAAGAAGGGAGGGGTGGGGGAAGGTGTTTTAAAATTTGGGGTTTATTTCTTATTACTCTGATTTTGACTGGTAATAAATTAATTTCCTCAAGTCAAGTCTGTTTTGCCCGTGATGGTAATTGGTGAGTGATCTCCCTGTCCTTATCTTGACCCACAAGCCTTTCATTATATTTTCTCTCCCCTATCCAGATGAGGAGGGGGAGTGATATAGTGGCTTAAGTGGGCACCTGGCATCCAGCCAGGATCAACCCACCACAGCTGGCATGAATTTTGAAGTGTGCTTGCCATTCCAGACCAAAGTCTCTGTACTCAGAACCCCAAATTATGTTCCCTGTTGGCTCTCACAGTGAGAAGAGGGTTCATACCATCATCTCTGAACTCCGTAGGTGTAGTTAGTCCACCAAAAATCAACACAGCAGTGTCAAGCAACACTATTTTTTTTTTTCTAGTAGTGAGACAATCCAGTGGCAGCCCATCAGGATGACACTTCATGAGAGGGGAGGACAGAGATGCCCATGAGTTAGGCGGAGGGTCCCACAGCAGCCACTGCCAAGCCCTGCAGGGCTACAAGGAGCATGGTCCATTGGGTAAAACCCCTCCATTCCCCGAGGTGTAGCCAGGCTAGGGTTAGGCAGGGCACAGAAATTTTAACAAAGGGACCCTGCGTAGCTGCAGCCATGGTGAGCTCACACAGCAGCATATGGTTATGTTTTCCTTTTCAGCCATTTGATCAGGTGAAAAGCCTTTCTGTTCCCAGGGAAGTTCTCAAATTCATTTGTAGCTCAAAGAGCAGATCCCAGTGGCAGGAGGCAGGGTGGGAACTTGCCGCCTTCAGAGCCCTGTGTCCCACGGAGGGCCGGGACACCCGGGTGGGAATGCACAGCTATCACAGGCGGGATGGCCCAGAAACACGGGAGCTGCAGAGAGGCTGGAGGAGAGGCATCTGCAGGAAGGGCCATCAGCAGAGGCTAATTTTACAAATTGAAACAACAAGTCTAATGGTATAGGCATGACAAGCCTTTCCACAGCTGGTTTTGGAATCAGCCAGCTTTATGTTTTCTTTAGCCTTATGTTCATCTGGTGGGCTTGTATGGGCACACATGTGGGTGGGAGTATAAACACAGATTAGCAAATCTGATCCCTCATCTTGCTTCTGCACAAGCAAATGGGGAGGCTTATCCTCAGCTCAGATGAGAGCCATAACTGTCATCCAAAAAGGTGCAGCTGTATTTAATAACAATGTATCACAGGAGCATTTGTGGCAATTTTGCTAATGTTTATTGCTATAGACAAAGCACAAATGCTTTTAATGCTCTGTCAAGCTGATGAAACTCAGACAGCTGTGAAGAAGAAGAAAAAAAGGTACTGAGTCACTTGGGGAAAGAGGAAAAGAAAAGGAGCTATGTTGTGATGGAGAAAATATGACAGTTTAGATAGGATTCTTCCCTATCAGGCCAAGATACCCCTCCAAAAAGCTTACTTTCAACCAGCTCTTTACTGCAGAAGCTAGACAGAGTTCATTCAAAGCCCATATTTTTGTTTCTATGGTGTTTTAATAGCAACTGGTTATAAATACAAATGGCTTCTGAAAGAACAGCTGGCCCTAGGGGACTGGGGAAGGGAAAAAAAGGGAAAATATTAAGCCGTTAGAAGGGAGTAAAGCAAATGTATGAATGGGTTGAGAAAAAAAATACCGTCAGCCTCCCAAGGTAAACTGTTTAAGTTTTGGGGTTCTCAAGCTTCTTCAGATATACTCTATGCCTGGTATTCTTGCCCCTGTTTTAAATGGATGGTTTGACTTTCTCCAATTCCATAACCTTTAAAAAAGATAACATATCTTTCCTATAACTTCTATAAAAGGATAATAGAAACTGATAGCAATATAAGCTGTCTTCCATCTTCCCCTATGGCTTCTGTAAACTGGATTTTTTTTCATGATGAATGGTAAAATGAGTTCTAGCAGCCGTGAGCCTTTCCAGCCGTTAATAAATGAGCACAGCTGGCTGAAAAAGCACAGCCATGACATTGTGCCTCAAGGCGGCTTCAAGGCGGCTTCAAGGCGGCTTCAAGGCTGTAAACTCAGGCCTAGTTTACTAATGCCCCTCAACAGTACCTCAGTGCCCTATGAAATCTTCATTACCAGTGAACATTAAGAAATTCCTCTTTAGAGCACCTAAAACATTGTCATGGTTTTTGCCAAATTGGCCAATGACGAGGCGACAGATGCTCTCCACCCACCTCTTGCTCCAAGGAGAGGAGAGGGAGAGACAAAGAGGTTTACGAGTTTAGAAGAAACTAAACTAATTAAATATTAATAATAGAATAAAAAGGAAATAATGAAATTGATACAGTATATACAAAACCGTATTAAGCTCCCAGGATGACATCACCGGCAGGCAATGGGGAAGTCCCAGACTGCACTCAGAGATGGGTGGGAACTGAATTCCACAGATGGAGTCAGGAACCCATGGATAGGGATCAAAGGCAGATGAACAGACAGGGTCCTCCTCGGAAGTCAGCCATTGAAGAAAAAAGGCTGACCCTTTGATCCCTCAGCTTTTCTACTGAGCATGGAGCAGATGGGATGGAATACCCTGTTGGTCAATTTTGGGTCATCTGTCCTGGCCACTCCTCCCCACATGTGGGACCCCTCTATGCTTTTCCATTTCTGACCCTCCAACGGGGCAAATAACAAAGTTAGCTGACCTTGGTTGTTATAGCAATAAGTATAAGCAAGAGCCTCTCTGCATACCATTCCTTGGCTTCAACTATAAACATAGGTCTTATCACTCTGAGAACTAACAGTTTTTGTCACAATATGCTATTAATTTCAGAAGAGGCCTAGCTAAGAAGTAAAATTACTGAACAGAAAGTTGGTTCTCTTTTACCTCAAACCATTGTTGCGTGGAAAGGGGCAAAGCGGTTTTGGCAGAAAATAAACCCCCTTGCCTTCTAACACTCCTTACCAAGGTGGGAGGCTAGGTGCGGCTGGGTTTAAATTCTGAGTGATGCCCAATTCAGCACTATCAGTCCAATTGCGTTTAATATGTATTAAACTATTACGATTTGGATACACCAATAGTGGACTGCACCTTCAGTCTAGTCATGCTCATGAACTAGCACGGCCACTCTCGAGTCTTTGGTCGTGTTCAATGAGGAACCGAAATGACTAGCTACTTAACCAGTGCAGTTTATTTAAACAACAGATCGATAGGTTCTTAGGATTGCCGGTGATAAATACACTGTCTGCAAAGCACGTGCAAATGAAAGTATTATTACGTATATCAAACGTGCGACAAAGTTATAAACGACACAGCCTGGCTATAAATGTAGGAAAGAGATTCTCTAGAGAAATTTCTAAGTTTCCTGAGAAAGCACTCGGTATAATCTAAGTCTTAACCAAAGGCATCCCTATGGGGGGGAAGAAAGGCTCAGCCCATCGACTGATCCCGGAAGTCAGTGATGAAGTTCTTTGTGATGGTGTCTTCCCTGGGTATCCCCCCTTTCTCGGGCTATTTTTATACTATTTGTTATCTTCAAGGTGGAGTTTGAGTGACTTTAGTCATAAATACTTTAATTAGGATTGGTGTAAAATTCTCTCACTTCATATTTAAAGGTATAGTTTACGAAAAATTCAGGGTGCAGACTCAAGAAGGAGTGGTCGCACCTTGGAGGCGGGTAGCCTTTGGGATGGAGGTGTGTTTTGGTATTATAATGACATTATAATGAGCAAAGTTCACACAAAGGACAGCATTTCATCAAAATTTGACAAAATGTTGGCTCCGAGTATCGAGCAGGCAGCTAATTGGCAGCTTATCTGTTTCATGGTATCGTCCCGTCCCCGTATCTGCTATACATCATAAGGTAAAGCCGCGGAATAATTGCATCCCGCCCCGTACCTCATGTAGCTTCACAAGCATCCTTATCAGGGAACCGCGGATGTTGTATTCTTCATGCCAGCTGCAGCTGTTTTCTACCTCAGAGGCCTCTTGATTTTATACTTTTCCTTAATGTGTGAACAATGTTGTACTTTTGTATTTTTTAGCCAATTTAGTAATTATTCCACATAATCCACCCCATGACTACAGTCACTCAAGCTCCACGATATTCAAAACTGATTGGGACTATCACATGTGCTCTTGTGGTGAGGGTCATCAAGTACAAATACATCTTGTGGAGCGATCAAACGAGTTAAACTCTTCATCATAATCCAAAGTTTAACATACAGAACAATTGTCAAAGCAAAGCACAATACAGTGAGTACTAGTACAACAACAACAGGATGGAGCATCTTGTTAAAGATTCCTGTAGCTGTTGGCGACCACCCAAAAAGAGTGTCCCACCATTCATGTCCTCCGTCTTTCTTGACTCTTTCCAGTACTTGGTGTATTTCTTCAACATCATGATGGACAGTAATCAAAGTTCTCTGTCCATTTTCTTGGGCCTCTTTCAACAGTCGCTTCAAGTCATTGTGTTGTAGCAGCTTCTTCACCAATGAGAGATTCATTCCGATAGGGGTAGGCAACAAATCTCGGATCAATGTATAATTAGAATGTAGCAACTGAAAAGACGTAACAGGAGCTGAATAATCGAAGTCACATCCGACAATGTTAGTAAAGTTACAAGCACAAAGATTTGAGTGATTACTTATATCAACTACTACGTCATCTACGAATACAAGCCTACAGGGAGACCTCATGCAAACGCACCCTTTCCCAATATATACAAGCACAGTTTCTGGGGTTTCATCGGGATGTATCTCAAAATGACAAACATTTTGGTTGGTGTCAAGACAAATGTCTTGTGCTTTGAGAGTATTACTCTCACAAATGAATCCTTGTTGGTCTCGTGCAACGCATGCATCAACCTCAACAGTTTGCCATTTATTCTCACTTTGTTGTGCCCACACTCTATGCTCTATTAGATAGAGTATGGCTCCGTGGTGATTCAACCCCAGTGCGATGATTGGGTATATGGTGTATACCAAAGCATTGCGTATCGTTAAGACAAAAGCTGTGGCCTTGCTCTCAATGGGATCATAGGTGAAATTAACCAGGTACCACCAGGACTGAAATTTTTTCTCAAATTCAATTGCGTTATCCCATATTATTTTTCAAATTTCGGTGGGCAAGGTGCCTTCTTCACCTTCCCTTATGATTGCGGCTGTCATAGATTGCATCCACAATTGGGCTTGGATACAACTAAGAGCCAAGGAAACATTGTTTTGGGTTGTACCAAGTGCATCTGTGATCAGCTGATGGTCTTTTTCACCCGTTTCTTCCCACTGAGGCAATATATTCGATAAAAGCCATTGGTGGTTTCCCAATGCTGATAGAGAGGACTGTAGGGGATGTCTTAATTTGTCTAGATCACTAGTGGTTGCGACTAGTTTGTTGGCAAGTATCTCAGCATCTATACTATTTAGGACTCCCAGTCCTGTTCCTAAGATACCAGTCACATCTCTCTTCAGTTGTTGTGAAGTGGCAAGAGTTCGTCTGTGTAACCATGCTGACCATCCTGCATACGATGTACTCAGGAATGGTGAGCAGGTGGGTTTGATCGCAGAGATATTAATCTGCATTGACAGTTCTACTCGTTTGAGGGAATACGTTGGATTGAACAATATCCGTTGTTGACCTGTGTGTTTAATAACATAGGGGCCAATGTTGAAGGTGTAAGGAGTTAGACTAATGGAGGGCTGAGTAGGTACAGCTTTGAGAGTTTGTGGGGGTGTAGGTTCTGGATTCATTTCAGCAGGTTCAGCTGTATTAGAGTCAATCGTAAATTCAAATAACAATTCTGTGCCCTTGTAACCCCAAATACAATACACTACTATAGGTTTGATAAAAGTGAAATTGTGCCAGCAATCTAAATTTGGCTCCATAATCTTGTAACAATCAGTGTTGTATTTGTCCGGTTTGGTAGAGTCTATATGGATGGTTTTAATTACAGTTGGCCTGTGGTGGGTAGACCCATTGATAAATTGACAACCAGTGTGTATTCTCTTTCCAAGTGTCGTGGTTTGGCCTCAGATGGCAACAAAGAACCACGTGTCGCTCGCCCAGCGCTTCCCGGTACGGGAAGGATCAAAAGAAAAAGGCAAAACTCTTGGGTTGAGACAAAGGCAGTTTAACAGAACAGCAAAGGGAACAAGAAAACAACAACAATAACACCGACAGAGAAATATACAGACGCGAATACGGAACCGCCGCTCCCCGCTGGTCCGGCCCCGGGACGCACCAGCCCGCTCCGAACCCGACTGCTCGCCCCCTCCCTCCTTTTAATCTCAGGGTGGGCGCGGCTCACATGGCATGGAATACTTAACCCTGTCCCTGCCGGAACCAGGACATTATCCACCCCTTATTCCATACCATTTTGCCACGCCCAGATCTTACAGTTTTCAGAACATGTGACTGTATACCCAGCGTAGCTCATGCACAGAGTCAATGGGCCGAAGATGCAGATCTTGAGGAAGTTGCTGGGTGTCAGCTCTGATCCCATCACCACTTTGCTTTACTCAGTTCTTCATCAAAGTCCATCTGTCCTTAATTTGGGTGATTCTTACTGCAGTACAGCCGATAGCAATTATAGTAACGAGGACATACAGTGACAGTGTAACATACGATTTGATTCATTGGCTATTCTCCCCCAAAATCAAGTCCCCATGAGGTATACATCGGACTTCCCCATCCTTCCGCATCACCCAGCAAGTGCACCCAGGTCCTTGGGCAAAAGCAATCCCACGGATGGGTTTGCCTTTGCCTGAGGCAGGACTAACCCAGACTGTCTTCCCTAACATATTCTTCATGTGCACTACGGGGACCTTATCCCCTTCTACAGTACGTGGAAGTTTTAATTGGGCAGGGCCAGCTCGATTGGTAGATCCCCTGGTATTAACTAGCCAGGTAGCCTTTGCTAAATGTGCATCCCAATGTTTTAAGGTCCCACCACCCATTGCTCTCAGTGTAGTTTTTAACAGTCCATTGTACCGTTCTATCTTCCCAGAGGCTGGTGCATGATAGGGGATGTGATATACCCACTCAATGCCATGCTCTTTGGCCCAGGTGTCTATGAGGCTGTTTCGGAAATGAGTCCCATTGTCCGACTCAATTCTCTCTGGGGTACCATGTCGCCACAGGACTTGCTTTTCAAGGCCCAGGATAGTATTCTGGGCAGTGGCATGGGGCACAGGGTATGTTTCCAGCCATCCAGTGGTTGCTTCCACCGTTGTGAGCACACGACGCTTGCCTTGACAGATTCGTGGCAGTGTGATATAATCAATCTGCCAGGCCTCCCCATATTTATATTTCAACCATCGTCCTCCATACCAAAGAGGCTTCAACCGCTTGGCTTGCTTGATTGCAGCGCATGTCTCACATTCATGGATGACCTGTGCAATAGTGCCCATGGTCAAGTCCACCCCTCGGTCACGAGCCCATCTATATGTCACATCTCTTCCTTGGTGGCCTGAGGTCTCATGGGCCCACCGAGCTATGAATAGTTCACCCTTACGTTGCCAATCCAGATCCACTTGAGCCACTTCAATCCTGGCAGCCCGATCCACCTGCTGGTTGTTCTGATGTTCCTCCGTGGCCCGATTCTTCGGTACGTGGGCATCTACGTGGCATACTTTCACAACCAGATTCTCTATCCGGGCAGCAATATCTTGCCATAGTTCAGCAGCCCAGATGGGTTTGCCTCTGCGCTGCCAGTTGCCCTGCTTCCACTGCTGTAACCATCCCCACAGAGCATTGGCCACCATCCATGAGTCAGTGTAGAGATAAAGTACTGGCCATCTTTCTCGCTCGGCGATGTCCAAAGCCAGCTGAATGGCTTTCACCTCTGCAAACTGGCTCGATTCACCTTGTCCTTCACTGGCTTCTGCAACTTATTGTGTAGGACTCCACACAGCAGCCTTCCACTTTCGATGCTTTCCCACAATCCGGCAGGACCCATCAGTGAACAGGGCATATTGCTTCTCATTTTCTGGCAGTTTATTATATGGTGGGGCCTCTTCCACACGTGTCACCTCCTCCTCTGGTGACATTCCAAAATCCTTGCCTTCTGGCCAGTCCCTGATCACTTCCAGAATTCCTGGGCGACTGGGGTTTCCCATTTGAGTTCGCTGTGTGATCAGTGCAATCCACTTCCTCCATGTAGCATCAGTTGCGTGATGTGTGGTGGGGACCCTTTCTTTGAACATCCAGCCCAGCACCAGCAGTCGAGGTGCTAAGAGGAGCTGCGCTTCTGTACCAACCACCTCCGAAGCAGCTCGAACCCCTTCATATGCTGCCAATATCTCCTTTTCTGTTGGAGTGTAGCGCGCTTCGGATCCTCTGTATCCCCGACTCCAAAACCCTAGGGGTCGACCTCGGGTCTCCCCTGGTGCCTTCTGCCAGAGGCTCCAGGTAGGGCCATTCTCCCCAGCTGCGGTGTAGAGCACATTTTTCACATCTTGTCCTGCCCGGACTGGCCCCAGGGCCACTGCATGGACTATTTCCTGTTTGATTTGTTCAAAAGCTTGTCGTTGCTCAGGACCCCATTTAAAATCGTTCTTCTTCCGGGTTACTGGATACAGAGGGCTTACAATCAGACTGTAATCTGGGATATGCATCCTCCAAAAACCCACAATGCCTAAGAAAGCTTGTGTTTCCTTTTCGCTAGTTGGTGGAGACATAGCTGCTATTTTGTTGATCACATCCATTGGGATTTGGCGGCGTCCATCTTGCCATTTTATTCCTAAGAACTGGATCTCCTGTGCAGGTCCCTTGACCTTACTTCGTTTTATGGCAAAACCAGCTTTCAGAAGGATTCGGACTATTTTATCCCCTTTCTCAAACACTTCTTCGGCTGTGTTTCCCCATACAATGATGTCATCAATGTACTGCAGATGTTCTGGAGCTTCACCCTGTTCCAGTGCAGTCTGAATCAGTCCATGGCAAATGGTGGGGCTGTGTTTCCACCCCTGGGGCAGTCGATTCCAGGTGTACTGGATGCCCCTCCAAGTGAAAGCAAACTGTGGCCTGCACTCTGCTGCCAAAGGGACTGAGAAGAATGCATTCGCTATATCAATCGTGGCATACCACTTGGCTGCCTTGGACTCCAGTTCATACTGGAGTTCTAGCATATCCGGCACAGCAGCGCTCAGTGGTGGCGTGACTTCATTCAGGCCACGATAGTCTACAGTTAGCCTCCACTCTCCATTGGATTTTCGCACCGGCCATATAGGACTGTTAAAAGGCGAGCGAGTCTTACTGATCACTCCTTGAACCTGTAGTTGACGAATCAGCTTATGGATGGGAATCAGAGAGTCTTGGTTAGTGTGATATTGCCGCCGATGCACCGTTGTGGTAGCAATCGGCACCTGCTGTTCTTCGACCCTCAACAACCCCACAACAGAAGAATCCTCCGAGAGACCAGGCAAGGTGGACAACTGTTGAACTTCCTCCGCCTCCAAGGCAGCTATGCCAAAGGCCCACCGATACCCCTTTGGGTCCTTAAAATACCCTCTCCTGAGGTAATCTATACCAAGGATGCATGGAGCATCTGGGCCAGTCACAATGGGATGCTTTTGCCACTCATTCCCAGTTAGGCTCACTTCCGCCTCCAGTACAGTCAACTCTTGGGATCCCCCTGTGACCCCAGAAATACAAATGGGTTCTGCCCCTCTATAGCTTGATGGTATCAGAGTGCACTGTGCTCCTGTGTCCACTAGAGCCTTATACTCCTGTGGGTCTGATGTGCCAGGCCATCGAATCCACACTGTCCAATAAACCCGGTTGTCCCTTTCCTCCACCTGGCTGGAG
The DNA here is from genome assembly GCA_947846985.1 of Fratercula arctica. NCBI lineage: Eukaryota > Metazoa > Chordata > Aves > Charadriiformes > Alcidae > Fratercula > Fratercula arctica. Next base: position 20,506,388 of record CANTUZ010000025.1, on the reverse strand, counting down.
GCAGGGCCCCTCTAATACTGGTCATGGTATCCGGTACTCACTTCTTGCAGAAATGACTTGGAGGTTCCTTCAAGAGGATCAGAAGCAAGATCAGGCCTTCTGCTCTGTCTGGGGAACTGCCCACTGGAAACTGGGGCGGCACTTTTCCTGGAGGGATCTCCTTTTGTGGTTGTCCTTCCTTGCAACTCCTGTACCCGTGCCCGCAGGATCCAAGTAGGTTGTCCATCCCACTTCCTCATGTCCTCTCCATGGTCTCGCAGGTAGAACCACAGGGTGCCTCGTGGTGTGTATCCTTTGTACTCTCTCTCTTGAGTGGGGAAATGTCTGCTTCTAATAGCTGAGATGCTGGCCCGTACAGGTGGGGAGTGGGACATATTCTCTTCAAGTTGCTGAACCTTCCGGGACAGTTTCTCCACAGCTGAGACAAGGGGGGAAGAGAGGCTTTCTTCATATCGCCGGAGCCGGCCAGCCACCTCATCCACCGTTGGTCCTTCTTCACCTTTCCATTCCATTACTGCCAGTGAGTTGGCATATGACGATGGTGCGCTCCGTACAAACTTCCGCCACATGGGCCTTGTGCAGTGCACCTCATCAGGGTCCGTGGGTAAGTCTGTGTTGTCCAAGTCATAATAAATCATCTCCCGCACGGCTAATTCTCTCAGGTACTGGATACCTCTTTCCATGGTGGTCCATTTGCTTGGTTGGCATACAACATCTTCACTGAAGGGGTACCTCTCCCTCACGCCTGACAGGAGTCATTTCCAGAGGCTGAGGGCTTGGGTCTTCTTTCCAATTGCCTTGTCAATGCCGCCTTCCCTAGACAGGGATCCCAACTGCCTGGCTTCCCTACCCTCTAATTCCAGGCTACTGGCCCCATTATCCCAACACCAAAGCAGCCAGGTGACAATGTGCTCACCTGAAAGTCGGCTAAAATCTTTTCGCATATCCCGCAGCTCACTCAGGGATAGGGATCGGGTAATTATCTCTGGTTCTGCCTCTTCCTCCTGTCCTTGTGATGGCCCTGGTTCATCGTCATCTCTTACTATGCGAACCGATTTCTTTGTGTACTTCTTCTTTTGTATGGGGGCAATGGATACTGGCACGGGTTGGTTCCCTGGTTCAGCAGCAGTGTCTGTCACCGGGGCTGGAGTAGCTGCAGTGTCTGTCACAGGGGTTGCAGTAGCCGCAGTGCCTGTCACCGGGGTTGCAGTAGCCGCAGTGCCTGTCACAGGGGTCGCAGTAGCCGCAGTGCCCGTCGCAGGGGTCGCAGTAGCCACAGTGCCCGTCGCAGGGGTCGCAGTAGCCGCAGTGCCCGTCGCACCAGCACCTGCCACAGGGGCCACAGCAACCGCAGCGCCTGCCGCAGGGGCCGCAGCGCCTGCTGGTCTGGTCTCTGTCTCTTTCTTCTGAGGGTGCTGCATAGCACTGAGCAGTGCCTGGTAGACACTAGCCAGGGCCCAGCACAGTGCGGTGAGTTGTGCCTCTCTAGAATAGCCACAGCATTTTCCCTTCAGATATTCTACTATTCTATCAGGGTCCTGTAATTGTTCAGGGGTGAAGTCCCAGACCATTGGAGGTGAGAAGTTCTCTAAGTACCTGCCCATGTTCTCCCACCTGCCATGCCACCCCTGACTGTCCAGCGTTGGGGCAGATCTCTGGGTGGTAGTCTTAAATAGTTGTTTAACCCTAAACGAGACCTGGAACGTATTCAGCAAACATAACACTAGGAACATGCTGGTTTGAGCATCCCAAGGATATTCAAAATTCTCAAAAGCTGTCATACCTGACTCAAAGGAGAAAAGGGAGGCAAAAGAGCTGGGGAAAGTGTCCCCCCCTGTTTCCCCCATAGACTGGGTGTAATTATTAATGAATTCTGAGAGGTGGTGCCCAATGTACGGACAGGAGAGCAATACCACATAAACGCCCCAAAATAACCGTCTAACAAGTGATG